>OZ023264.1:83487692-83955192 GCA_964006375.1 Tillus elongatus
TTGATAAAAAAACGATTGTTGTGTCTCGGCTGAACTTGTACTGTACTGTATCGCCCCCAATCGACAACTGCCATGTTGGTTTGAGTGTCACCATATTCGTGCCTTGAATAATTTGTGTTTTCTTTTCTCGAGCATTTGATACACATCTTGGTTTCTTTTGACGCCAGCATCATAAACTGTTTCGCGACATTTTGAAACGAGTCTTCGTAATTTTGAGTCTCTTGTAAGAACCTCGGTGGTTCAGGGGTAAGAACGTGTGCCTCTGAATCGAAGGGTACTGGGTTCGATCCTAGGGTACTCCTTTCACTTTTTCAGTACAAACTGTAAAATTAACATCAACCGAGGTTCTGGCATTGTATTTGAGCAAGTTGAATGTCGGCACGTTCCGCCCTTCGTAGGGGGCGTAAAGCCATCGGTCCCGTGTCCATGAGATGTTGGGCACGATAAAGATACCTACCCTCCTTACAGAAAGGCAGGCGTTCGGCAAAATTTCCAGTATAGTGAGGTGAAACTGCTCCCTGGCGTCAGTGATTGGCCATAGTCGCGGAAATAGGCCGACGTTAAAGAAACAAAAACACACAAACAGTCTCTTGTTTACAATTATTGGTAGGCTTTTGGAAATTAATTAGCTTGATTTCACAGGGAGGATCTTCACTGATGTCTGCTATCTTCTGTATAGACCTAGAGCTCGTTCGTAACTTCCTGGCATGGGTTGTTTATGAAAGCGTAGTGTTGCCCATTTAGGATAAGGATTTGTTTGTATGGGTAGGGAGTACAGTTGGTAGTAAATATAGTCAGATTTGTCTATTAGTGGCATATCAATTTGGAATATAATTTTACATCCAGTTTGGACAGATTTGATTTTAAATATTTTTTCATACAATTAAGTCATTCTTGCTTACTAATCTCGATTGTGAAATGTAATTTTCTATTACGAGAATATCTTTAATAATGAAGTTTGGTTTGATGATAGAAGTGTGAAAAGTATTTAATTTAGAGAACGTTATCGCATTTTCAGTTGTTAATATTATCGACTCTATGACCTTAAATAGGTTAGCGATTTCACTCAATACTTCTAGAATATGTGTTCGCTGGAAACAGGCAAAAGAGTAGTAGCTAAATCTTTTATATTGTTTTGAAGTGCTAACATTATTTTGACAAGTTCCTTTTGATTATGAGAAAGTATGTACAGTTTAATTAGATTCGTGTATTGCATATATCATGTTTGTACGTCAAATAGCTATTTTGATGTTCAACTAATAATTCAAGGACTTATTGATGTTTTCAGACAGTGTAAAACGTTCTGCATTAGTCTGGTGAATGTGGCTGGTGCCCCTGGAAGACCGATGGCATTCTAAGGTCAGCGTAATGTCCAGAGTCCGTTGAAAAAGCAGTTTTTTCAATGTCTTCTGAGTCCATTTCGGTTTGGTGGTAGCCCGAAATTAAATCGTTTGTCGAAAAATATTTCGCACGCCCTAATTTATCTAAAATTTCGTCTATTTTTGGTATATGATGCCTGTCTGGAATAGTTTTTCCGTTAAATTTCCTATAGCCAACTATTATCAGCTTTTTTTGAAACGATCCATACCAGACTGTGGTTGTGTCTAAATATTTTTTGTTCTAGCATATCGTTAATTTGTCTACCTACTCCTATCATCAGACAATCTAATTTTATGTTCAATTACATGTGTAGGTTGTTGGTTTGGCTTGATATTGATTACATAAGCTCACTAAAATATCCGTTTCTTCATCGTTAAGATCACTGCAATTTATTTGTTTTGCTGAAGTATTTTAAATGATCCTCGTATGACATAAAATCACGATACTATTCGGTAAATGTTCTGCAACATACTTGTGCTGATAAATCCTACTACAATTTCCGTACGTGCCTTTATATAGGCTGGAATTATATTTCTCGTTTTCCTACTATGTAATTCACTGGCCGCATTCATGAGCGATTGTTTCTTGTAAGGTATTTCCTTACGCCGTATATCGCTACTTAAGCGAATTATCGGTTCAGTTGTCTGTGTCCCAGCTGGTAGTTTTGACCTGTTTATATCGTCGATTTGGTTACGTCTGAGTCCATTATGAAAAAATTCGCTGATTAAAATATTATTTACGTCTGTATTACCATATGCGTTGCTATCTAGACTTTGCTCATTGTTTATAAATGTCGCTTTTGTCGTCATTACTAGTATGCTTATTATTTCATGAGAAATTTGTATAAATATTTTATCTATTAAATTTAGTTTCCTGTTTTGAAATTAATATTCACTTGATTTTTAATTAGGAAATTTATACATATAAGTCGATATAGCTGCCATTAAAATTAAATAAACTAAATTCTTGCTCATTATCCGTGAGTGATCTAAAAATTATTGTAGCCCTGTTATTGTGGCTTGAATACCCATGTGCCGTTTTAATTAAGAAATGGTTTTTGTAAATATTGTGGTTTGCATACGCTACCATAGAATTTAAAAGACTTTTTGACGAGCCAGAATCGATCAGGACCTTACCATCTAATTTGCGAATTTCGATAATGGGTAATTGACAAGGTGTATTAACATTAATGATTTCAATTACGGGCCTGTATTCGACGGCTCTGGTATTGGAAAATTTTCATGTTCATTGTATAGTTCAGCAAGTGATTGCTGTTCATTTTCTGTGTAATGTGATTCTTCAGTTATTGCATTTTGTCGGGAATTTTGGGGTTAAAAATAATTTCTTCTGGGTTGTAAAGACTGCTGCCTACTGAAGTTTGTAGGTCTTGTATTTGTACTAGTAGTATCCATGGGCTCTGGATAATTTCTTTTGTTACTATTTGGATTATACGAGGGTCTCCTTATTTGATTTGAAAAGTTATTTGGTTGAAAATGTGGTCGGAGTGTTTGGTAATGTTGCCTTGGCTCGTTATCTTACTGCCGCCCCACATGACATTGTCACTATAACAGATTTCTCCAATGTCTTGTATCAGAAATGTACACAACACATTACTATATTACATTACCTTGTAATCTTATTGTTCTATGCAAGGTAACATCTATACGTGTGTTTGCTGGGTTCGTTCTTTACTCGGTTATCATGCGTCGATACGTTAAGAATCAATATTCACTTGGTTCTTTAACCGATCCCATCTACTGCGCTAGTTAACTTTCAGGTTAACACGATTGACTTTTTAGAACAATTTTATTTGACTAATATAAAAATACACTAAGCCATATGTATATATATATATATATATATATATATATATATATATATATATATATATATATATATATATATATATATAAGTAGGTAATGCGACACTTGAGCTAGACAGGAAGTGACGTCACTGGCGCCGGCGCCTAGCCACGCCCTGCCACGCCCTGGCGCTTGCCCCGGCGCCGGCGCCTAGCCACGCCCTGGCGCCTGCACTGGCGCCTGCCCTGGCGCCTGCCCCGGCCCCGGCGCCTAGCCACGCCCCGGCCCCCGGCGCCAAGCCCCGGCGCCTGTCCCGGCGCCCAGCCACGCCCTGGGCCAGACAGTCACATCCGTGTTATTCTGCATTCTAAGGTCATTGACCTGTCTAGGAAACTGTGACGTCACACGACTTGGGCCAGACAGTCACATGCAAACATTTCAAAAGTGTCTAACCTATTACTTCAAATTATTATATTTTGAAAAAAACCATTTGGTGCAGGTGAGTTTCGAACCCGGGGCATTCAGATGGGGAGGCAACGATGCTACCCGTTGAGCTAAGCAGACGCTTATTAATTTATTGTTTTAGGTTGGTATATATATATACGACTACAAACAAACCATACATGTAACATAATTAAAGTTTATTATTAGACAAATGGATGATTTACAAAATAATGTTTAATATTAGAGGCTGAACCAAAACGGAGGAAAATGGCGGAATGAAAGATGGAAGCCTGTGATACCTTAAGCTGACATTATAAAAATGGCGGCTTTCGTTGATAAAGATGGTGCAAGGATGGATGAAGACTTATTTAAAGATACGTCACTCCAACCTAGCCGACAAATGAGAGTGTAGACATAAGACATAATAATTAATATGTTTAATATTAGACAGACTAGAACGTCACAATTGTTATATGGGTAGGTTCTAAAAATAACACACAGAGGTCGCTGGCAAAACAAAAGAAGGAAGTTCAGAAACAAAATAGACAACAGGTTCAACCGTGAGATGTACGATGGAACCAATACATGCACGGTGTTAAGGAGGCCAAATCAAATTGGAATATACAATAAAATGGCCACTTCCGGTCTAAACTTTAAATCGTTATATCTTTTCAACGGAAAGTGATAGAAAGGAACCGACTTCAAAAATATATCGTTTCATAACAAGCTCTACAAGAAAATGAGATAAAAAACTTTAAACCCTTATCGCGGAAGATCCGTGAGATGTACGATGGAACCAACACATGCACAGTGTTAAGGAGGCCAAATCAAATTGGAATATACAATAAAATGGCCACTTCCGGTCTAAACTTTAAATCGTTATATCTTTTCAACGACAAGTGATAGAAAGGAACCGACTTCAAAAATATATCGTTTCATAACAAGCTCTACAAGAAACTGAGATAAAAAACTTTAAACCCTTATCGCGGAAGATCCGTGAGATGTACGATAGAACCAACACATGCACGGTGTTAAGGAGGCCAAATCAAATTGGAATATACAATAAAATGGCCACTTCCGGTCTAAACTTTAAATCGTTATATCTTTTCAACGACAAGTGATAGAAATGAACCGACTTCAAAAATATATCGTTTCATAACAAGCTCTACAAGAAACTGAGATAAAAAACTTTAAACCCTTATCGCGGAAGATCCGTGAGATGTACGATAGAACCAACACATGCACGGTGTTAAGGAGGCCAAATCAAATTGGAATATACAATAAAATGACCACTTCCGGTCTAAACTTTAAATCGTTATATCTTTTCAATGGAAAGTGATAGAAATGAACTGACTTTAAAAATGTATGTTTCGTAACAAGCTCTACAAGAAAATGAGATAAAAAACTTCAAACCCTTATCTCGGAAGATCGGCGAGATGTACGATAGAACCAACACATGCACGGTGTTCAGCAAGTCAAACTCTATTAACATATCCAATAAAAATGTTACTTCCGGGTAGACACTTCCGGTATAGCTATTCTTAGAGCTACATACATGTGTGACACCTCAAAATAATCGTCTTGTTGAACAGAAGAAAGAAATATAGTTTTTAAGGAAATCAAAACAAGTTGTGTTAACATCTAAAAACAACACACTCTCTCTTAGACTTAATGAAGTTACTTTCAGAGAAATTTTCAAGCTTACCATGAGGACCAGTATTCAATGGCGTATTTAAATGTTGACTACATCAAGTGATGCGTGCTACAGACAAATTTTAGTACACCCTCTTAGACTTATTGAAGTTGACGGCACAGGCAGCTGTCAAGCGTACCTAACAAACCAAAGTAAATATGTCTTGAAGAACAGTCTTGAATTGCCCTAAACCAACACATCTCTATCATTTCAGAGTAACCAGTTAAACTAAGTATCTTGAAGTGTAGCTTTTATGTTTATGAGATATAAAATAAGAAAACCAAAGAGTTAATTGTCTATTACAACAACAAGTAGAAGGGGTTGACTTGGTACCTACAGCTGCTACATACTTGGTAAAAATGGGGTGCCACTAGCATTTCAGAGTAATTTTAATCATGCAACACTCTAACTGTCTTGAGATGTAGCTTTATGTGTTAATGGGTGGAAATAACAAAACTAAAGAGTTGATTGTCTATTACAACTGTCAGCTAAAGAAGCATTTAGGTAGCCGGAATACCGATATCCTAAATATTTCAAGAGTAATCTTAGTCATACAACACTCTTAACTAACTGTCTTGAGATGTGGCTTTATGTGTCATTGGTTGGAAAATAAGAAAACTAAAGAGTTGATTGTCTATTACAACTGTCAGCTGAAGGAACATGTTGGGTTATCGGAATACCGATAACGCCAAATGTTCCAACCGAAGGAGCCCACTTAGAGTCATCTCCAGGGGCTCGGAATACCGATGCCCTAGAAGTGTCGGAAGCAACATTTCAATTAACACCAACAACCGCTAAATACTTGTTGGACTTTAGTATATTTGGTATTAAATTTGGCTTGTTGGATAACCAATCATTTTTATGAAAAATGCAACAATTTTTATTTCTGCGTAAATACATGTAAATTTTGTAGTCTACTATGGACAGTCAAGTCTACCTCTGGACATTTAAGTCAACCCTGGACATAATTATAACGGTGTTTAAATGCAAATAGATTGAATTATTTTGCTGGGAGTCAGGTATGGACAAGGTGTTATTAATAATAAAAACAGTGGTAAAATATAAAAATATAATATATTTACTCAAGTGTACACTACAGCAAGTTAACTAATTTGAAAATTGTCTGTCTTTACAGTAAAATGAGATCTGTCAGTTGGTGTTTGTGACCTTGGAATGTAATCTGGGTGTTATTTCCGTAGGATGACATCATCCCAGCATTCGTGTTTGAGCTTGTCTAGAATACAGCTGTTGGCAGTTGTCATATCTGGTAGGGATGACATCATCATCATCATTATACGTGTTTGAGCTTGTTGGCAGCTCTCGTTTCCGGTTAGTGACCTATACGAACATAACAGTCTATGTACCAACCAACCAATCAACCAACTGTTTTTGAGGTGTAGCCTTTATGTATGTATGTATGTAATTTAATTTTCGATAGTGTAAAATAAAATTAAAAAGTGTGATATATGAAAAAATAAGAAAACTAAAGAGTTGATTGTCTATTACAACTGTCAGCTAAAGAAGCATTTAGGTAGCCGGAATACCGATATTCTAAATATTTCAAGAGTAATCTTAGTCATACAACACTCTTAACTAACTGTCTTGAGATGTGGCTTTATGTGTCATTGGTTGGAAAATAAGAAAACTAAAGAGTTGATTGCCTATTACAACAGTCAGCTAAAGGAACATTTGGGTTATCGGAATACCGATATGCCAAATGTTCCAACCGAAGGAGCCCACTTAGAGTCACATCTAGGGGGCCGGAATACCGGCCCCCTAGATGTGTCGGAAGCAACATCTCAACTAACGCCTACAACCGCTACATACTTGGTGGACTTTGGTGGAACACAGACTGAAAACAACTTGATATCTGGTACATATGTCTGTAAAGATTTCATTCTAAATTTAGCCTGTTGGATATCCAATCATTTCTATGAAAAGTGCAACCAACCAACTAACCAACCACCCAACCAACCAACCAACGTTGAGGGGCGTAGAGATAGCAAGCTATCTACCATGAATTTGCAAACAAACAAGGAACCTGGCAGTCATTGGGTTGCAGTTAAGAAACGTGGTGACACAGCCGTGTACTTTGACTCATATGGAAACTTGAAGCCACCAGTTGAGCTGCAGCGTTACCTTAAAGACTCTACTCTAATGTACAATCATGATGTGTATCAGAAATATAATACTTATAATTGTGGTCATTTATGTTTAGACTGACCCGACCATTCCACCACCCGACTCTTAGCTGACCCGACTGGTCCACCACCTTGTCATGGAGCTAACCCGGTATAACCTGGGCACATGCACCACCGTTTCTTGTGACGTCACTCGCTTCCAGCATCGTTTTTATTTATAGCGTCAGCTGTAACTGACCTGGATGGTTAATCACCTAACCTGGCCGCATCTATTTTTAAAAATTGTTCAAAGTCCATGTAGGCTGCCTCATGGTCATCGTAGATGTGTTTTAAATTGTTTTCTTCTTGTTTGACTTAAAAACATTCAGCTTGTGTTCCGCAAAAGAGTGACTGTTACACATTTGCTAGACATGTGTTAGACATATGTCTACCCTATTAGACAGGTTAATCAACTAACCTGGCCGCATCTATTTTTAAAAATTATTCAAAGTCCATGTAGGCTGCCTCATGGTCATCGTAGATGTGTTTTAAATTGTTTTCTTCTTGTTTGACTTAAAAACATTCAGCTTATGTTCCGCAAAAGAGTGACTGTTACACATCTGCTAGACATGTGTCAGACATATGTCTGCCCTATTAGACAGCTGTGTTAGACAGCTATGTTAAACAGCTGTGTTAGACAGCTGTATTAGACAGCTGTGTTAGACAGCTGTGTTAGACAGCTGTGTTAGACAGCTGTGTTAAACAGCTGTGTTAGACAGCTGTATTAGACAGCTGTGTTAGACAGCTGTGTTAGACAGCTGTGTTAGACAGCTGTGTTAGACAGCTGTGTTAGACAGCTGTATGACAGCTGTATGACAGCTGTATGACAGCTGTCTGTCATGTCAGACGGCTGTATGACAGCTGTCGTTGTTGTCTGTTGAATATTAAGACGTGAAGCGTCCACTAAGGTTCAGTCGTTAACCAACAGTGTGTAGGCGTTAGTTGAGATGTTGCTTCCGACACATCTAGGGGGCCGGTATTCCGGCCCCCTAGATGTGACTCTAAGTGGGCTCCTTCGGTTGGAACATTTGGCATATCGGTATTCCGATAACCCAAATGTTCCTTTAGCTGACTGTTGTAATAGGCAATCAACTCTTTAGTTTTCTTATTTTCCAACCAATGACACATAAAGCCACATCTCAAGACAGTTAGTTAAGAGTGTTGTATGACTAAGATTACTCTTGAAATATTTAGAATATCGGTATTCCGGCTACCTAAATGCTTCTTTAGCTGACAGTTGTAATAGACAATCAACTCTTTAGTTTTCTTATTTTTTCATATATCACACTTTTTAATTTTATTTTACACTATCGAAAATTAAATTACATACATACATACATAAAGGCTACACCTCAAAAACAGTTGGTTGATTGGTTGGTTGGTACATAGACTGTTATGTTCGTATAGGTCACTAACCGGAAACGAGAGCTGCCAACAAGCTCAAACACGTATAATGATGATGATGATGTCATCCCTACCAGATATGACAACTGCCAACAGCTGTATTCTAGACAAGCTCAAACACGAATGCTGGGATGATGTCATCCTACGGAAATAACACCCAGATTACATTCCAAGGTCACAAACACCAACTGACAGATCTCATTTTACTGTAAAGACAGACAATTTTCAAATTAGTTAACTTGCTGTAGTGTACACTTGAGTAAATATATTATATTTTTATATTTTACCACTGTTTTTATTATTAATAACACCTTGTCCATACCTGACTCCCAGCAAAATAATTCAATCTATTTGCATTTAAACACCGTTATAATTATGTCCAGGGTTGACTTAAATGTCCAGAGGTAGACTTGACTGTCCATAGTAGACTACAAAATTTACATGTATTTACGCAGAAATAAAAATTGTTGCATTTTTCATAAAAATGATTGGTTATCCAACAAGCCAAATTTAATACCAAATATACTAAAGTCCAACAAGTATTTAGCGGTTGTTGGTGTTAATTGAAATGTTGCTTCCGACACTTCTAGGGCATCGGTATTCCGAGCCCCTGGAGATGACTCTAAGTGGGCTCCTTCGGTTGGAACATTTGGCGTTATCGGTATTCCGATAACCCAACATGTTCCTTCAGCTGACAGTTGTAATAGACAATCAACTCTTTAGTTTTCTTATTTTCCAACCAATGACACATAAAGCCACATCTCAAGACAGTTAGTTAAGAGTGTTGTATGACTAAGATTACTCTTGAAATATTTAGGATATCGGTATTCCGGCTACCTAAATGCTTCTTTAGCTGACAGTTGTAATAGACAATCAACTCTTTAGTTTTGTTATTTCCACCCATTAACACATAAAGCTACATCTCAAGACAGTTAGAGTGTTGCATGATTAAAATTACTCTGAAATGCTAGTGGCACCCCATTTTTACCAAGTATGTAGCAGCTGTAGGTACCAAGTCAACCCCTTCTACTTGTTGTTGTAATAGACAATTAACTCTTTGGTTTTCTTATTTTATATCTCATAAACATAAAAGCTACACTTCAAGATACTTAGTTTAACTGGTTACTCTGAAATGATAGAGATGTGTTGGTTTAGGGCAATTCAAGACTGTTCTTCAAGACATATTTACTTTGGTTTGTTAGGTACGCTTGACAGCTGCCTGTGCCGTCAACTTCAATAAGTCTAAGAGGGTGTACTAAAATTTGTCTGTAGCACGCATCACTTGATGTAGTCAACATTTAAATACGCCATTGAATACTGGTCCTCATGGTAAGCTTGAAAATTTCTCTGAAAGTAACTTCATTAAGTCTAAGAGAGAGTGTGTTGTTTTTAGATGTTAACACAACTTGTTTTGATTTCCTTAAAAACTATATTTCTTTCTTCTGTTCAACAAGACGATTATTTTGAGGTGTCACACATGTATGTAGCTCTAAGAATAGCTATACCGGAAGTGTCTACCCGGAAGTAACATTTTTATTGGATATGTTAATAGAGTTTGACTTGCTGAACACCGTGCATGTGTTGGTTCTATCGTACATCTCGCCGATCTTCCGAGATAAGGGTTTGAAGTTTTTTATCTCATTTTCTTGTAGAGCTTGTTACGAAACATACATTTTTAAAGTCAGTTCATTTCTATCACTTTCCATTGAAAAGATATAACGATTTAAAGTTTAGACCGGAAGTGGTCATTTTATTGTATATTCCAATTTGATTTGGCCTCCTTAACACCGTGCATGTGTTGGTTCTATCGTACATCTCACGGATCTTCCGCGATAAGGGTTTAAAGTTTTTTATCTCAGTTTCTTGTAGAGCTTGTTATGAAACGATATATTTTTGAAGTCGGTTCATTTCTATCACTTGTCGTTGAAAAGATATAACGATTTAAAGTTTAGACCGGAAGTGGCCATTTTATTGTATATTCCAATTTGATTTGGCCTCCTTAACACCGTGCATGTGTTGGTTCTATCGTACATCTCACGGATCTTCCGCGATAAGGGTTTAAAGTTTTTTATCTCAGTTTCTTGTAGAGCTTGTTATGAAACGATATATTTTTGAAGTCGGTTCCTTTCTATCACTTGTCGTTGAAAAGATATAACGATTTAAAGTTTAGACCGGAAGTGGCCATTTTATTGTATATTCCAATTTGATTTGGCCTCCTTAACACTGTGCATGTGTTGGTTCCATCGTACATCTCACGGATCTTCCGCGATAAGGGTTTAAAGTTTTTTATCTCATTTTCTTGTAGAGCTTGTTATGAAACGATATATTTTTGAAGTCGGTTCCTTTCTATCACTTTCCGTTGAAAAGATATAACGATTTAAAGTTTAGACCGGAAGTGGCCATTTTATTGTATATTCCAATTTGATTTGGCCTCCTTAACACCGTGCATGTATTGGTTCCATCGTACATCTCACGGTTGAACCTGTTGTCTATTTTGTTTCTGAACTTCCTTCTTTTGTTTTGCCAGCGACCTCTGTGTGTTATTTTTAGAACCTACCCATATAACAATTGTGACGTTCTAGTCTGTCTAATATTAAACATATTAATTATTATGTCTTATGTCTACACTCTCATTTGTCGGCTAGGTTGGAGTGACGTATCTTTAAATAAGTCTTCATCCATCCTTGCACCATCTTTATCAACGAAAGCCGCCATTTTTATAATGTCAGCTTAAGGTATCACAGGCTTCCATCTTTCATTCCGCCATTTTCCTCCGTTTTGGTTCAGCCTCTAATATTAAACATTATTTTGTAAATCATCCATTTGTCTAATAATAAACTTTAATTATGTTACATGTATGGTTTGTTTGTAGTCGTATATATATATACCAACCTAAAACAATAAATTAATAAGCGTCTGCTTAGCTCAACGGGTAGCATCGTTGCCTCCCCATCTGAATGCCCCGGGTTCGAAACTCACCTGCACCAAATGGTTTTTTTCAAAATATAATAATTTGAAGTAATAGGTTAGACACTTTTGAAATGTTTGCATGTGACTGTCTGGCCCAAGTCGTGTGACGTCACAGTTTCCTAGACAGGTCAATGACCTTAGAATGCAGAATAACACGGATGTGACTGTCTGGCCCAGGGCGTGGCTGGGCGCCGGGACAGGCGCCGGGGCTTGGCGCCGGGGGCCGGGGCGTGGCTAGGCGCCGGGGCCGGGGCAGGCGCCAGGGCAGGCGCCAGTGCAGGCGCCAGGGCGTGGCTAGGCGCCGGCGCCGGGGCAAGCGCCAGGGCGTGGCAGGGCGTGGCTAGGCGCCGGCGCCAGTGACGTCACTTCCTGTCTAGCCCAAGTGTCGCATTACCTACTTATATATATATATAATACAAATAATAAAACACTGATATCAACATAAATGTGATATAAAATTACGTAGCACGAAATTACTCAGACCAAACAGCGACGAGAACTGAACGACGAGTCTTGGTGCTATGCCTTTTTATATAATTAGGTATGAGGCGTTCTTTGTTCTTGGACGCAGGTGTCTATCACTGTACCAGCTACTCCACTGTTCATTGATGTTTTTTGATGCCCATTATTTTTATATTTTCTGGGTTAATTATATTATCGTTTCTCGTTCTTTTCCTTTTCATTTATGTTAACTATAATACTTCCACACTACTTTTTATATATTCTTAATAAAAATATAACAGGATATACAATTACACTGCTCAAATACAATCGTTTAGTTTATTTTACATATCATACATACATATCTGCTGCTAAGTTTTGCCTCTATTGGTTTTGAATATTCTTTTATCCGGTAAGATTTTACCCTTTTTACAACACTAAATGTGTGCTGTACAACTTGTCTGCATATGAAAACTAAAAACATAACTTTTATCCACATCACTAAACAATGCATACCTTGCAGTTACAAAACACTCTTCACACACTGCTGATGATATATCTGAAGATACCATAATGTTTAATTTCTGACACCAATCTCTAAGTCACTTAATCACACGAGAACATAATTTTAAAAAGCCATCCCTTTCTAATATAATTCTTTGTTGCACTTTTCTATCCAGTGATTTACGATAGGGATTTCGCTCAAGTCGATTATCTTTCAATAATTTCTACTTAAGACATTCTTGTGGGGATATTCTTGCTGCTACATTCCACGAAACGTGTATCAACAAGACTAACTCAATACAATAGCTAGGTAGTTCAATCACCTTTAAAAACTGTTTACTCCCCAACGTTCTCGCAGAGATTTTGTACTGCACAATAAATTAACAAACCTAAAACATTCTGCAATTAAATATACGACCTGTCGTGTGATCTTGAAAACGAATTGTTATTTTAGGAGGTTACATTAAAAATACCATATCTACCTTGAAAGTAAGGAGCAGGTAAAAGCGTGACCTTAAAAATAGAGTGACCTTGAAAACGAGAGGATTTGGAAAATAACGCACAAATGAAAATGGGGTAGTGTTGAAAATGAAAAGGAGGATTCGTTGTAGAACATACAACTTATATCTGATCAAGTAGTTTGGCCTTGACTGCAGCATAAAGTTTCTGCTAATCCCGTCAGTGAAGAATACAGAGAGAAAATATTTCATTTAGAAGATCTCACGGGGACCTTCTGGTACTTATTATTGTTTTATGTCAGAAGTTAGGCTAGTTATAGTAGTGACATCTTAGCAATATAACTATATTTAATTTCATATATAAAGTCGGTAAATAAGAATCTATAAGTAATAAAGAAATAGTTCTAAAGTTTTGAAGTTAAAATCAGTCTTTTCTTTGTGTCCGAAAAAAACTGTTACGTAATGGGCTCTCATTTAAAAAAATTTTATTAAAGCCTCATAGCCACAATCTCTTCTTAAACGATTTAAAAAAATGGCTAAACGGGAAAGTGTCACGTATTGTGAACCATCATTTGTGTATAAAGAATCCATTTTAATTTTCCTAATATTTATATGTACATTTAGCAGGAAATAATCTGTAGATGAGAAATAAAGTTTTAGTTGGCTTACAGGCTGCTTAATGATGTACCTACATTTCAAATCTTGATGGATAATAGGAATCAAACAAAAATTTAATTAATACTAGCGTGAAATATAGTAAAAACAGAGAAAACTGTTTTTGGTATATAACTATTATGTGGGTATAAACGAAAAAAATATGATCAAGTCGTTGAAGTGACAATTCACAACCAAGATCTGGTAGTTCTATTTATGAAAATCCAAAATATGTTTATGATAAACAACAAGCATAAAGGCTTATATATAAGACAATAATTGTTAAATTATGTATAAATAAATATACTTTATACTGTTTCCTATTTAAGTATTAATTAAGGTTTTTAATATTTTTTGCAGGCCTGAGTGATCCATATGTAAAATTTAAAGTGGGCGGAAGACTGGTGTATAAATCTAAAACAGTATATAGAGATTTGAATCCCTCATGGGATGAAAATTTTACAATTCCCATTGAAGATCCATTTCTTCCTATTTATATTAAAGTATTTGATTATGACTGGGGCCTCCAGGTAATAATTATTTATTTATTATTTACTATCGAAAATGACAAGTGACTTAAACTGAGTTTATTTACAACTTTAAATATGTACAAAAATGTATCCATAAATGCAATACACCCATAAACTAAGTTTACAGGGGAAACGGCGACAAGTATATTTTGATTAATTTCCTATTTCCTGTGACGTCACAATGCCTCAACAATTATGGCCGATGTATTCAGTGTCGCCAACTTTGATCTACCATGTGGTGATCCTAGATGACCACCAAGATTGCATATGTTATTTAAGAATAAGATGTATACATTTAAGATGGCATCTCATCCGAGCGATAATATTTTTTTTATTTTCTCCTGATTATCAATTGTAAGGTGTCTTCGTTACCGGATCTAGAACTACACTCCAAATATCTAAATTAAGTACGATTTGTGGTTTTTTAGTTTTTGGTGCCAATGAGAAGATGAGTAGGTATATATTTAGGCCCTCAGACTCACAACCCCTTCTTTAAAGTCGACATTTCTGGTAGCAGAGAACCATATGGAAACAAACTGTATAAAAGAGAGTAAACGCAATGTTCAAAGTTAGAAATAAAATAAAAGCAGCGATTCAAACATACTTTATTTTATAGAATTATTAATTGCATCAAATAATCCCACACTGTTTTTACAATGCAACTGGAAGGTTTATATACTCTAATACAGTAGTAAAGATGATTCAACGTAAACTTCTGTTTTATTTAAAAATTGTCTCCTCATAAATTCCGCAATTTGATGTGCATCGTTGAAGACTCAATTGATTCATTCTGATGCTGCTGGTCGATTAAAAAGCTCAGTCTTTGTGACTTTGTACTATAAGAACAGCATGATCTTGGAGAATTTGTTTTAAAATTTGTGTATTATGTATCGGTCCTGGAAAAAAAATTGTTACCCTCGTCACAGAATGACATGGTAGCCGTTCAAGAGATTTTAAAGTTCAGAACCTATAAAAAACCGAGAGTATTTATTTGGTTGTTGTTCGCGAGTGATATCTCATGATTGACCTGGATCCAAATCCGGACGATAGTGAGGTCACCATCACCTACTAAATCCTAACCTAAATGTACATATCTTTCAGATTTATTATTTACAAGATAAACAACACTTTGTGAGCCTAGAAGATGTTAAGATAAATAAATACTTACTCTTCTTTTAAGTTGTTCTGCCCAAAGTCCTACATTTATGAGATCAGAACACTATTACTGGGATGCTAAATTAAGTATAATTTATAGGTATCTAGTTAATCGATATAAAGAATTTGTACTTGCGTCGCCAACAGCTTTAAGAAGTTTCAGGGAAAGATTGTTGTTTAATTAAACAGATATTAAAAAATATGTAAATACTTAAATTTATTGATATAGGTTATTGAGGAAGTAAATCAATTTAATACTTCTGGTAAATTCAAATAAACATTACATTTCACAGAAAAAGAAAACAAATATGAAATGTCATCAGAAAGAAATCAACTATTGCATATGACAAAAATTTAAAAAAATTGGTATTATTTTGCAAGAGAATAAAGCAAGTTTTACCTGTTTACACGAAAGAAATCAAATGTTACTCATTATAAATACGAAAATAAGCATTACTTGTTAATATAATTGTTTCTCTGTCAAAACTACTGATGCTGTCAAAATTTTAACAAGTTTGGAAGGAATTCCTAGATATTGTCCTGATCAGGTTGGTTTTATTCTTTAAATAAAATTGCCCAAGTGAAGCTCAGACATTTAAAAGTTAAATTGCTGTTTACTGATTATAAATGGACAATTTAAAACACTTTAAGTTAGATAGTTCATTAACAAAATATTGATTGATCTCAAATTACACAGTGAAAGTTCTGAATTTACATTACTGACAAAACATTGAAAAAGAGATACAAAACACAGTTATTTTTAAACACAATCTAACTGATAAGAATCTAATTCAATTTTGCTGGATTAAAGTTCATATTGTAAATTGATTGAAAAATTCTAGTTGACGTATGAAAGTTTGAAAAAAATCACACACAGATAAATCTCAAAATTACTCACCAAAGCTGGGTTGTATATGGCTCTCAGGACTTCTAAACACCTGTTGGTTATTTACAGATGTTACACAGGTAGATGTCGACTATCAGGGCCCAACACAGACTCTTAATTTCTACCAAAGAAAAGTCAAGACGTGGCGAAGAAGCTTTTCTTAAGTGTCGACCAGACAAACTCTTATGCACCATTGCATTGCAAAACGGAATGGGTAAATCCGTAGTTTAAACCTACAGCTGTTGAAATGACGTCATCGGCAGGAAATTTAACTGTGACTTTTACGGCTAAAAATGCACCGGAAGGTATGTGGAATTTACTAACGTTGAAAGCTAATTTGCTATAGAGGTCGAACAACTTTAAAGATGCACTTGAAATGGCATTAGAAATTTCACTGTGCCGAAAAGAACAAAGGTTCACTGTTTAAGCCACATTTACTCAAAAACGGGTTATTAATTTCTACAAAAATCGAGATCAAAACACTTATATCACCCACTGATAACCATATTAAGCGATATTAACGGTAAAAGAGAAGATATTAGACCCCTTTTTGGGTTATAAAGCGCCTTAGCACTTTCCGCGGTGTCAACTGTACGGTTACCCAAGTGCGCCTCCTCCTGTACAGGCAGTGAAATCGGCTTGCTTGCTGGTTTCCCGCGTTTTCTTAACGGTCGTTCGTGATCTCTTTCTAGCTTCATGTGTGGGAAGGAAATAGAGCGAAAGTTCTACATTTGCAGTGAAGGCTCTGCGACCTAGACCTGGGTTCGTGGTCCTTGTGGGAGGGATAGATAGTATCAAACTCCCCTTGATACTACAATGGACTCGGTCCAACGGTTATTGCCTGACTCGACCTATTACCTCATGATTACGTCAGCTGGTTATTTATCGAGAGTTCCAGAACAATAACGATATTATTTTTCCTCAAGCAAAACATTCCGTCTCTGATATTTTAATTTTAACGTTTTTAAAAGTAACGCAGTACGGATGTTACGATACAAAAGTTGTTAGCGACTTTTCAATGAATAATTTTGAAACTAAAATTTGCATTGCTTTTCAGAGATAAAGTACAGATGTCACTAATTAGGCTTCTTGGATGTTCTCTTTAGGTCTTCAACGTAGTAACGATGGTAATTTAAAAAAGCAATCGTTACAATTATTAATAGTGTTTGGAGGATGTTACCTCCTCAAAATCAATATTCATAGACTCATATCGATGACATTCTGCAGGTGGAACACTCATAGATCTACCAAACATATGTTATTGCCAACGTTATACTTTCGATTTGTTTCAAATGCTACTATTAGATACCTAGTTCTTTCCATGTTGGTGCCCGTTTCAACAGATCATGCCTTTTTGTTAGTGTCTAAGTGATTATAGCTCATATTAGACACATTTGCGATAAGCTATGTAGATGATAGGTGTCTCTTGTTATTTTATCTATCACTTTCCACTTTATTTTATCATTTTTAAATATATGTTTTGCTTCTAAAAACATGTTGCTTAAACTAGGCTTTGCTCTTTTTGTACTTAAACTAAAATAGTTGTTGGCATCATTCAGAGTTCCGGTAAATTGAAAAGTATGTTTACTAAAAATAATTTCTTAAATATAAGAGAACAAATTGAAGGAAAGCCAAAGAGATATAAGCAGGTAAAACTTGTTATATTTTAGGGAAATGTAATCTGACGATACATGCAGAACTGCGTTGCTAAGATATTTCACTTTATTCTCTATAAACGAAAGCATGCTTTTAATGGTTTTGTTATGTATGCCTCTCGTATTCGTTCACCTTCTTTGTCAGTAAAGTTTGTAGGTGACTGATTCGAACAAAGCTGTATCTTTATCACTTATCAAATAATATGATGCTCTCCTCGATGAGTTATTAAAGTTTATAGATTACCGATTCGAAGAAAGCTGTACCTTCATCATTCATCGAACAATACGAAGCTCTTCTCGATCAGTGGCATTATCTTTTGAAATTTTTTTTTATGTCGATAAGATTAGATTGTATGATAGCTTTTGATAAACTGAATAGTATCTCGACGAATTGTACAGCAAAAAGGGCTGGACTGTGCTGAACTTATCTTTATCGATCAACTTGGATTTCTTTTATTGAGCACTAGCATTTTAGGCAAACTTTTTAAGTTCTAGGTAGCCTTTTTGAGGTTTCATATTAAGAGTTGCATTTTCTTCTGACTGTCGGACTGCCTGAGTGTTGTACGTTTGTGTCCTCCTGGTGTCGTTTTAAGATCCTATTGTTGTGGTTGATAAACATTGGGCTGCTATATCACCCTGAATTCTACATTTAGACATTTTCTATATCAGAATTCGGCAGTGCACATGGGGATTCTTAAAATTCTTGCTTGTGACACTAATTACATCTCTAAATGACAAAGTTGTTTGACGGACTAAGCACTTTGGCTTATGTGATAAGTCAACGTGCTTAAATACACATGTTTCCCCTGTTAACGCAACGGTGTCAGTTAGCGCATACACTGGCATGTTGGCCAGAGATTCAACAGCCAGAAGCCAAAGCCAGAGCTTCTTTAGAGCATACAGAAAAATAACAACTAATCAGATCGTGGAATTCTTTCTAAGCAACTTGGATGCCTGAACGTTCAGCTTTTTGGGGTATGGGGTTTGGAGGCCGTGCACCATGCTACATTTGTCACGTTAAAGGGCTCTAATTTCTTCACAAGACAAAGGTTTACCAAAATTTCCAGGTTGGTAATGCGAGACTGCTCTTAAGAGTTGGCCATTAGTCGGGAGAATTGGCCAACTTAAAAAACACATGTTGTTCAAACAACAAAGTCTACCACCGAAGGTTAAATAGTATTTTCAATAGAAGATTATATAATATATGATCCACAACAATAGGAGGAGCAGCAATAAATAGCTGGTATGTAGTGGCTCGTGCCGGTAACTTCTGTGTTGGCAAAATAATCTGTGTCATTATTGTTCTTCTTGCTGCTTTCCTGTGGTAAGGAAATTATTAAATAGTAATCAACAGCAATGGTACCACCGAAGGTCAAATATTGCCAGATGATTACAACTGTATCAACAGCAATCCTTAATACACGCATAAATTAGTCCTTTGTCCAGTTTACGTCTTCGTTCGTAAAAAATCTGGTGTCATTTTTATTTTTTACTGCTTCTTTATTATAAAAATTACAGAAATTGAAGGTGGTGATCGTGTGTTACGCAATCAGTGTAAATTATTTAGTGAAAATTACACAGCTCGGGAAAATTAAAAATGTAGAAATGAATCATTACTAACACCGACAAGATCAATAACTCTAATAACTGAATTAATGAGTCTGTTGAATTGCTAAGGAAAATTTGTATCCAGCTATTTTTTCAATTCAAAACGAACTGATTCCATATCAGTGTGCATTGAGAAAATGTTAATACGGAAAGAGGTTATAAAAGGAGCAGAGGAGATGTATTAGAATTAGAAACTAATATTGACGATTTAGATAAAAAATTGAAATAATAATTTAGGAATATCTGGCGTGTACCAAATTTGGTTGCCCTTAGTTTGCTACTTCCAGAGATATAAAAATTTTCCGAAAGGAAACACAACATTTTCTGGGAAAACCTGGGCCGATTTTCCTGGATAACGAACTTATCCAAGCCACTTGCAAAGGGAACGCACTCAGGAAATTTGAACAAAATCGGCCTACTATTTTTTGAGTTATCGGTGTGTGAGACACACACATAAATATATATATATATATATATATATATATATATATATATATATATATATATATATATATATATATATATATATATATACATATAGGCTGATTCACGCAACTCATTGGTTAGACACTTTTTATACTTGTAATAGGAATTTTGATCTAAAATTTTCGGCATAAACCTAGTCAATATCTATCTTTCAAATGAAAATATTTTCAAGATGGCGGCACATCTAGTTATACCGGAAACCGTCACCAACTCATTTATTTTAAATAGAACGTATACAGGCTGTTTCAAAAAACATGCACCATCGCTCGTGGGGCAATTCCTTACTAAAAAATAAGAAAAAAAAGTTCCTGTGCACATGGGCCCGGAAACGCATAGTTTCCAATATACAGGGAGTTGAATTTTAATTTTTTTTAAATTTTTTATAAATAATTTCAAAACCACTGGATTGATTTTAATAAAACTTGGAACTTGAAAGTGTATTATGAAAGTGCATATTTTCAAGTAAAAAGCTGCTTACAACTGCGTCAGTGGCGTGCGTACGGGGTAACTGTAAAAATTCATTTGGGGAAAAAATATGTGCGCCACTGTCTTTTTCCAATTTTGATACATCAGTTATTACATAAGCCACAAAAGCTACCTCTTGGTATTTTTTTCGTTCAGGGTATCCCCTAGGAGATATGATTAATTTTATAAAAAGGGCAAAGTACCGATTAGTCGGCGTAATAATAACAATAATAATAATATATGTTTACTGCAACCATAAGAATATGAAAAACAAAACATACAGTAAACATTACAGCAATAAACGTGCAAATAACTAACCTACGTAAAACTTATTGGTGATAAACATTGAAATGAATATTACAAACATTGATAAAAAATGATAAATAAAAAATAAAAATAAAAATAAAAAATGAAAAAAGTAATCGTAAAGACACCATGATTTTTCCAAACTCTTGTTTTTTGTACATTACTCAATTGACTTTAATAACAAAGCTAAAGAAAATGTTGAAAGTGACCACCATTAGCGTCGTTACAATTATTTAACCTTCTGCGCAAAGATCTTCTTACTCTTCTGCAAATATTTTGATCTTCTCTAATGCTGTCAAATGCATATTCTATTCTTCCCAACAATTCTTCTCGTGTATTTACTGGTGTTTTATACACTATTTCTTTTAAATGACCCCACAAATAAAAATCGAGAGGATTCAGGTCCGGATATCGAGGTGGCCTAGCACCGGACCTCCACGACCAATCCATCGGTGACCGTATGTGTTGGCTAAATATGTTCTTACAACTGCTGCAAAATGTTCGGGCGCACCATCATGCTGGAACCACATTGTACCATTTCTCATAAAAAGCGGTAGTAACAACGGCAAATCATTTTGTAAAAAGTTTAAATATGATTCATGGTCAAGACGATTTGGTAGAACAACAGGACCAATTATGTGATTTTCAATAATAGCAGCCCAAATATTGATGGAAAATTGATACTGCGAATTTGCAACTCTTAGAGAGTGTGGGTTTTCATCGGCTCATGTATGTAAATTGTGAAAATTTACGATACCTTTTCGCGTAAATGACGCCTCATCAGTAAATAGTACACGTTTAGAAAAATGTTGGTCGTGCCTAAATTTGTTTAAGAACCACTGACAAAACATTACCCTTGGTTGAAAGTCTCTAGGGAGAAGTTCCTGGACACGTGTAAAATGATAGGGATATAAACTTTGATCCTTCAGAGTTCTGTGAACTGATGATGCCGAAATATTACCCAGTTCGGTGGCAATAATTCTCGTACTTGTACTAGGATCACGTTCAACTCTATTTAATATTGCCTCTTCAACTCGTACAGTTTGGCGGTATCTTCTGCGTCCAGAGTCAGCTTTTAAAGGTTTTAAAGAACCAGTTTCTCTCAAATGTCTTACAATACGTGGGAAAATATGTTTGTCAGGAATTCTTCTTTGCGGATAAGTTTCCTGATAAACTCGCACAGCTTGTCTAGCATTTTGATTTGTTTGTCCATAAATTAACAACATATCAGTCAAATCCGCTGAAGTGTACTTAATGAAAACCATCTTGAGAGGAGGAAATAATATTAATGAGCAGCTCAGTATCAACAAATAACTAAAAACGAAAATACTGTACCGTATCAAAATTTAAAGAATAGCACGAAAACTCTTTTGACGCCTACAAAGCACTTCAAAATTGTAGAATTTAGAGAACTGTCAAAAATTATAGTTTTATGGCACTTTACGATTACTGTTTTCATTACTCCAACGAATCGGTATTTTGCCCATTTTTATAAAATTAATCATATCTCCTAGAGGATACCCTGAACGAAAAAATACCAAGAGGCAGCTTTTGTGGCTTATGTAATAAGCTTCATAACTGATGTATCAAAATTGGAAAAAGACAGTGGCGCACATATTTTTTCCCCAAATGAATTTTTACAGTTACCCCGTACGCACGCCACTGACGCAGTTGTAAGCAGATTTTCAGTTGAAAATATGCACTTTCATAATACACTTTCAAGTTCCAAGTTTCATTAAAATAAATCCAGTGGTTTTGAAATTATTTATAAAAAATTAAAAAAAAAATTAAAATTCAACTCCCTGTATATTGGAAACTATGCGTTTCCGGGCCCATGTGCACAGGAACTTTTTTTCTTATTTTTTAGTAAGGAATTGCCCCACGAGCGATGGTGCATGTTTTTTGAAACAGCCTGTATATTAGGGTATATTTGGATTTGCCGGTAAATTTCAAGTCAACTTTGTCTGAACCATCATGTTATAATTTTCAACCATTTCTGAGATATTCGTGAATTTCCGTTATTTTTGACGAATCAACAAATTCATAGAGACCACGGTATCTACCAAATGATAATTCCTATAAATCTAAAACTTACTGGTATTATTAGAAAAGCATCAAAGTATCTACCCCAATGGAATTTTTCTCAAGATATATACAGGTGTTTAAAAATTGACCTTTAATTTGGTATTAGGAAATCTTGGAAGTCTCACAATTCTCAAATGGAACAGCTTGTATTTTATAACATTATTTGATGGTAAAATGAAATGTCCATTAAACTCTATTAGGTTTCACTTTAGCTATCTAGCATAGTTTTCGAATGATTGATGCTTTTATAAATTTCATCGAATTAATTAAGTACTTCACTTAAGTTTCACAAAGTTTTTTTAGAACTACACTTTGTTTAAATTTCACCACTTATTACTTTACTATGCGAGTTTTTCACAGATAACAAATTATCTGACGGACCTTTCTTGAATGATATTACCTAGTGTCTATATCTACCTAATTTAGTTTTTGAATAAATAACTTTATTATCTTCAATAAAAACTTCCGATAAGATTTCTTTGGAAAAATTATGAACAAACTGTCAAATAATAGCATTTATGTATTACACTTTCATTGTCAAGCTACTATACAATTGTTGTGAAAGTATTCTTGTCGAAAATGAATAGTCAGTTGTATAGTTATACAAATTAAGTAATTTTAGATGTATTTTATATTCATGGCGAATGTGACAAAATTATATGCAGAACTTTTCGCATTTTTAACAACAGATATCCAGACTTACCAACCATGAACGAGACTCAATTCAAACGTATTGAAACAAAGTTTCTATGTTTAAATCTCAATAACGGTAAAAATGTGGCACATCAAGTGATCGAAGATGATACCAGTGAAGTTAATATTCTAGCTTATTTTGAGGTTCATCTGCAATCATCAATACGAGAAGCCTACGCTGACTGGAGAATAAGCTATTCATTAATACAGAGGATCGCTAGTAGGCATAAATATAATCCATACTCGTACATACCTGTACAAGAACTTCATGCAGGCGATAATGAGAAGTGTAAGGAGTTTTGCGAGTTCGTAGTCACTCAACTCCAAGAAGACCGGACTGATGTGATGAGTCAAAATTCACACGTCCTGGAGCTTGTAACCGAAGGAATATGCACCACTGGTCAGATTAAAATCTTTGTATCACACGAAATTCACATTTTCAAGGGAATTTTGAGTTCAATGTCTTCATAATGGTAATGTATCTGATATGTTCACATTTGAAACATATAAACAGAATTTAAACAGCACAGGATACCTGCACATACTGAGAGCTACTATAACGACTTTTTTGAAAGTTTGCCACTCACCGCTTTCAGAGATTACTGGTATTAATGGGGCTCCTTCGCAATCGAATACCTTAGTATATAAATAACTGTCACGACGTTTGAGGATCGCTGGTTTGGACGTAATAGTCCTTGCAGATGACCCCAACGTCGCCTGATCTGAGTCCAATAGATGTTTACCTGTGGAGCTACATAAAAAATAAGGTATATGCTCGTCCAGTTGATACGAAAGATTATTTACTCAACAGAGAGTGGTTGCCTGCATAAATGGGTTGCGTGTGGCTCAGTTAAAGAAGTGAATGGCGCGGTTCATTATAGAATTCTCAAGTGTTTAGAACACAATGACAATCACATTGAACACCTTATTTGAACTAGCATGTATGTTTTCACATTTAAATAACATATTAAAGTTTTATTGGTAACTAATAAGCTTTTCTTTATTTATCATTTTCACTAGTGCTTGGATACCGGTATCTTAAATTTTGATACCGAAGAAATAACAGTATTGTAGATTCGTTCAGTATTCCAGGCCCTAATTTTCACCCTAATGTGCATTTTTTTCATTCTCAGGTAAGGAATATCATATTTAAGCGATGTTCGTCCAATAATCCGTACGGTTGTAATTGTTGCGAGAATGCATCTAGCCTTAAATGCGTAAAGTAATGAGTAGTGAAATTTAAATAAACTGTATTTATAGAAATACTTTAAAAAACTTAAGTGAAGTACTTAGTTAATTCGGTGTGATTAATAAAAGCATTATTCATTCTAAAACTGGTGCCAGATAGGTATAGGGAATTTTGTAAAGAAATCCAATACTTCACATCTTTGCATTTTCATAATTTCTGTATCATTCAAAAAATGTATACAGGGTGTTTCTCATAAGAACGGACACTGGGCAGGGGCATATAGGTAAACGTAAAATATGGTAATTTAACACAACTTACCCCTATATTAAGTTGCACCCCTTTGAAGTTATAGGCCTTCAAAGTAGGTTTCAAATTTCGAATAAAATCAATATCTCTGTAATACTTTCACTTAGAAAAACCAAATTTAGTACCCGTTTTGAGTGTACCAAGAGCATTAATCAATGGTAAGTAGATTTCGATTAGGGTATTTGAAAGGGTTGATTAGGGGTGATGCACCCTTAAAATGTCACAATTCTTTAACAGATTGATGGGCTTAGGAAAATATTTCATTTTATGAGGAATTTAACTCTAAAACTATGTTACTCTTGTTATTTTCAAAAAACTTTTTTGTTGTCAAGAAAAACACGAATAAGTAAAGAAACAGATTTTATCAATCTTACAAAAAATCATCGACTATTAAATATTTGCCAATAAGCTTATGTATAGGTCAAATTTGACAACCAGGAAAAAAGTGTGAATAAGTATAATTTATTAGAAAACAGACAACTCAAACAACAGAAATAAAAAAATTGCTATCGATGAGTTATAGAAATTCTTCAAGATGATAACTTCACAGGCATCTATTGAATTTTTCATGATTTTAAGTAACATTAATAATATATGTGTCTTTAGTTATTCGGGTTTTTCTTGAAAATGACAAAAGTTTTTTGTAAAATAACGAGAGTAAAATGAAATAATAATGTTTTAGATCCGCCAATAGGTTAAGAAATTCTGTCACCTTTTATGGGTGCATCACCACTATTCAACCCTTTCAAATGCTCCAATTGAAATCGACTCACCATCGATTAATGCTCTTGGTACACTCAAAACGTGTATCAAATTTGGTTTTTTAAGTTGAAGTATTACTGAGATATTGATTTTTTTCGAACTTTAAAACCCCATTTTGAAGACCTATAACTTCTCAGGGATGCACCTTAGTATAAGGGTAAGTTGCATTAAATCACCATATTTTAGGTGCCCTACACGCCCTTGCTCTGTGTCGTTTCTTATGCGAAACACCCTGTATATCTTTTTTTTTAAACTCAATGTTCCCATGAGTATATGTATGAACATTTTGAGAAGATTCATTGAATGTTCGTGGAACATTTTTAGAAGATACTGGTAGCTTCTAAGAAGATTATAAATAACATTTTAACAACCTTATTAGTATGACAGAATCTGTCCCGTTCTCATGTTCATAGAATGTTCTATGAATATATATTGTACCTTGTGAGAATGTTCTGGGGATGTTTGAATATTCTTTCGAAACATTCCTGGTATATTCTCAGAATGTCTGTGCTGTCTGGATATATATATATATATATATATATATATATATATATATATATATATATATATATATATATATATATATATATATATAGTGCAAGTTTTTGTGAATAATTTCAATTAATCTACCACAGCTTGTTTTAAATAATGCTCGGGGGCGTCAGAGAGTATTTTCAGTTAAATTCTTTAAAAAAATATATCATACAATTTGTGCCAAATATCATTGATTATTTTTGTAAATGACAACTTTGTAAATGACAACCCTAGCTTTTTGTTGACTATTTTACTATTTTTAAAGTACCTGTCAAGCTACACAAAACCACCAAATTTCAAATTTTTATTATTAATCTCGTGTAGATTAAAAATTCACCAGAAGTAACAGGAAATGTGCAAAATAAGTTCCAATTAACCATTTTAAAATAATAAAAGGTATTTTTTTTAATCTCAACGAATAAAAATTTCAAATCTGCCGGTTTTTTAGACTTTCACATGTAGAAACTTTAATAATAGTCAACAAAAAAATTATCGATGACGTCATTTTTCGAATATAGGACATACTGTGGCGTCGATGATTGGCCATAGTCGCGGAAATAGGCCGACGTTAAAAAACACTGAATTTATTTCAAGTTGCAAAATAATATAGAAATATATTTCTCGTAAAACTGAAAAAAAGAATTAGACAATGTTAATTGTAATAAAATTTTTATTACGTAAAATATTATAGACTTACAACACATTTCATTTCCGCTGATAAATAGGTATATAGATTTTATTGGCCATCAAGTGTACACGATAAGTCACAGCCCTTATAACTACCGACAATGGCTTTGTATATTCAGAAACATTGAGTTAAAATAAATAAATATATATATATATATATATATATATATATATATATATATATATATATATATATATATATATATATATATATATATACAAAGTGGTCAACAAAAAGATCGGCAAAAGCAATTTTTAACACAATTTTCAATTTTAGCTCTCACTTTTTTAAAAGTTGACTTTTTAATGTGGCTTTCATTGCGCAAAAGCACGGTTGGTCTAAATTATCCAAATAACAATTTTGTGGAAAAGTTAAAAATTTCATATTATACTGGGAGTAAAATTAACCCGTGTATAAAGATTAGCCAATTAGAAGTACCCACGACAATGTTATTAATTTTTTTTGCATCTACATGGCCTACTTTAGCAGTTATTGCAGCACGCCAAATAAGCAATTGATATGTTAAATTATATTGAACTTTTAGCCAACATGTATAACGTAAAAAACTCATTAGGACCAACATCGTCTGTTTAAGAGAAAACTAACGCAAATAAGCCCATCCTAATCTGTCATAGCGCTTCCAAATTACAGTGCTCTTAAAATGTCGCTACCAAGATTTTCACAATTTCTTTGTTTCGCCCTGTATATAATGCCAAAAGGTCTTAATAAAAAAACTGGCGAAAATGTTTAGAAATATTGATATTAGCTTACTTATTATCCATAATGGGAGACGATATTTTTTTAACAAAATACCGGACAACGAAACTTTTTACACGGCTTTATTTTACACCCAGTATAATATAAAATTTTTAACTTTTCCAAAAAATTTTGATCTTATGCATAATCTACACCAAGTGGGCTTTTGCGCAGTTTGTGTATGTATATAAATATATATATATATATATATATATATATATATATATATATATATATATATATATATATATATGTATATATATATATATGTATATATATATATATATATATATATATATATATATATATATATATATATATATATATATATATATATATATAGGCTGTTTTAGAAATGATGGTCTATGTTACATGGTTTCTCCAACATAATAATGTATTGTTCACTGACGAGTCTGGATTTAAGCGCGACGGGATCGTCAATTTTCGTAACAGCCATATTTGAGCTGACGAAAATCCCTACGCAGTTTTTGATAGGCATCATCAACAGCAATTTTCCTTAAATGTATCGGCTGGAATTGTAGGGTGTAATTTGATAGGACCAGTTTTTTTACCTCACAGACTGAATACCACTTATCTTGAATGTCTGCAAAACCAACTAAATGAAAATGTACCTCTTGCCATAAGACATAACCTGTGGTTTATGCATGACAAAAGTATTGTTTGTGAAGCAAATGTTGAAAATGTTGATGATCTGCAGCAAAGAAATGTACTTGGATGCGAAAAAATTAGAAATGCACAAGAAATATATCACAGAGTACGACATTGTATGCTCCGCAGAATACGAAAGTGTATTGAAATGGAGGGTGGCCATTTTGAACATTTATTGTAGTCAGGTATCATAAAATGTAATAAACTTTTTTTATTTGTTGTTTTATTTGTTGTTAAAATTTGCAGACAATACAATTACTTGGGAAAAGTTAATTTTTGAGCGACATCGACATAAAAAAATTGAAATATCTCGAAAATGGTGTTTCTGAGAGATTTGGATCAAATATAAATTTTTTGCTTACAATTGATAAGGGCTGCAATGTAGCTATACGGTAGGTCGATATTACTGGGTGTCAAAAAATTATAGCCAATTGAATGCAAACATAGTCTTACAGGTGGCGCCCTCTGCCAGCAGTGTTATTAACAATAACATATTTAAATTTCCTGCCCTCGAAAACCCCCACATGCCAATTTTCACGCCAAAATTTTAATTTGACTCGGACTTATTCGTGAAAAACTGACAAAAACAAATAACTTTATTTAAAAAACTAAGCATTTCCGCACCAATATTTATATGAAAAAATAGTCTAATTTTTTGGTACTGAATGTGCACCTGTAACATAGACCATCATTTTTGAAACACCCTGTATATATATATATATATATATATATATATATATATATATATATATATATATATATATATATATATCTATATATATATATATATATATATATATATATATATATATATATATATATATATATATATATATATATATATATATATATATATACATATATCTTTAGGAATATTGCACTACACTGTAATCACTTTTAAATATACACTTTATTTGTTTGCTGTACGATTGTGATTTCTTATTGGTTTCCGCGGACTGCAGTTTCGAACCGTCCCGGTTCATCATCAGCACGCTACTGAGTCAGTAGCGTGCTGATGATGAACCGGGACGGTTCGAAACTGCAGTCCGCGCAAACCAATAAGAAATCACAAACGTACAGCAAACAAATAAAGTATATATATATATATATATATATATATATATATATATATATATATATATATATATATATACATATATATATATATTATATATATATATATATATATATATATATATATATATATATATATATATATATATATATATATATATATATATATATATATATATATATATATATATATATACATATATATATATATATATATATATATATATATATATATATATATATATATATATATATACTCAGTTTAAAGTTGAAAATTTTATATTCGCTACCTAGCAAGCGGCTAAACACTCACTCATATGCCAACAAATCTAATCCACTAAATTATTTATTTCAATCTTTGAAATATCTTGTGACAGATTTCTATGCGCATTGTTTGATTATTGTCATCGATGCGACCGCTGAAGGGTCAAAATATAACCGCTAGTAATAGTTCATAATACAAAAGATGCTTGAAATAGCAATAAACTTTTTAATGAAGTGCTAAAAGTTGGGAACTAACTTTTATACAATTTTAAATAACAACAACAGGCCTTATTTTTATTTTAAAGTATTATATCTAAATGTACAACGTTCACCTACACTGTACAGTTTCAAGATTTTTTCGCAAATCTATTTACATCAGACAAAGTATTCTTATATTTTTATGAAGACCTGTATAGTATGTACATGCAAGAAAGGTATTACGTTATCCGCGATACTTTGTTAAGTTGGGAGACCAGTTATTTGATTGTTTATTTTGTTTGGAAGAACCGCTCAAATAACAGAATTATTCTTATTATAGATGTTGGTATTTATAAGTTTTAACGCTTTTTTAGAGAGGTAATAAATTGGATAAAGGTGCCTAAAATAAAAAGATTATAGATACATTTAACAAAATTCACTGTATGAATTATTTCCCCCTTTTATTAGGGTAGTCAAGTTAATATTTACAAAACAATTAAAAAGTCTGGACGCAGCAAGGACGTTATGGTAGTGAATTTTCATTAAAATGTTTTTAATAGGAAATATAGTTTTTTTAAGAAAGCTTGCATCAAATTTGGTTACCATATAACTTATATAGGAGAAACAACGTACCATATTTTATCAAAATAACTTTATTGTTTAACAATATACAAAAACCTTCCGAAAATAAACTTAAAACGTGCCCAAACAACTGGTTTTCTGGCCAACGAACCTTAGGTTAATAGTAAATTAAGCTATCGAAAGAAACATTTTATGAAACATCGCTACTATAACGCACTTGCTGAGTCCCAAATTTATTTTCTTACAAACATGCATTATCTGTCGATGGAAAATGCAAAAATTGCAATAATATAAGGTGTGTTCGATTAGGAAAAAAATTGCATCACCAGCGACTTATGGGCCACCTGTGATTGTAAAAATAATTTTATAAGATGCAGCGCCAGACATCGTATAATTGACATATAACAATTTTTCTAATATCTTGTATGATAATGGATGTACTGAGCTTTACCCTAGAAACGCATCACCCTGTATATATGAAAACAGATAAAAATTGAAACTAACCCGGATATGGGTTCTATGGGGCCTAGTTTGCACTCATTTAAATAAATCTTTTCAAAATTCAATAAAATTGTATCCAACTCTATGAGTGAAATTGTGATGGCCAAAAATAAATATGAATATAAGAAGAAGAGCATGCCTACATTTGTATTACAAATGTCAGAAAACAAAATACTTATTTACATGTCACTTTGAAAGCAGATCTGACATTTATCAAAATAATTTTTCAGTTGAATATGACACGTACTGTTTCCATGGACGATTATGCACTATTGTATTACGCCTTATAAGAATCTTGTTTTTTTTTTGTAGTACGAAAGCTTATTTTACTGTTTAAACATTTTTCGATCCCTTAACCTGAAATGGTTTTCATCTCATTTAACGTTGTTTCATTATAGAGTCACAGTAGGTTTAAGAATCTGGAAATTATTATATTTTGTGTGACATTCCTAGAACAAGTTTTATTTTCCTTCAATTATAAATGACAATTTTTAGCAAATTCCTATATTTTCTGTGCCCAATGTGTTGAACGGATGCGAAGTTAAAATGACGAAGAGAACTTTATTAGAGGCACAAGCGTTGTTTCCGTTTTTTTTAATCTTAATTAAATTTATAGGCAAATTAGCAGATTAGCGTATTGTTCCTTTTTGGAAAAAAAAATCAGAAACATGCTTCGAGGAACCCCTTTATGCATTAACCATCGGACAAATGCTGTGGTCTCAACTCCACAATACAGTTAAAAAGTAAATTTGAGGTTATGTGCAAGGTAAACATGCTACAACGGAGCTAGAAATGCAAACTGTAAAAAACTCACCTTACAGAAGTCCATAGAAAGGAGAAACTACTTACCAACACCGTTTCTCCATAAAACAAACTTCCACTTTGCCCAATTGAAAAAAGAAAAACCTAAATAATAAGCGTAATCTGATTCCTTAAAATTCATTAAATAACTGAAACTGCTACCAAAGCATCACATAAAGGGTCTATTTTAAATTAATTTTCTGCAAATAATTTAATAAAATAAAGAACAATGAAGATTGTAGCTGAAACTTAAGGCTTTTTAAATTCTTACGACATTTATGCTGCATAGCCGTTCATGTAGATTCTCTATCTAGAACATGTCAATTTTGACGTTTTGAATTGCGACTTTTTTGGCGTTTTAAAAATATAAACTAAAATGCTTAAACCTTTTTTTATTTTAACCTAGAGATTCTAATTTTGATGCGTTGTTTTCTTTTTATGATATAAACCCTCGCACACAATATGGTTGCGCTAACTATGTTATTTCCGGAGATATAAAAATTTTCCGGGAGAAACTAGTCCGATTATCCTGGCTAACGAATTTATCCAAGCCACTTGCGAAAGGAAGGTACTCACCAAATTTTACCAAAATCGGCCGTTTTTTGGGTTAGCGATGTGACACACACACACACACACACACACACACACACACACACACACACACACACACACACACACACACACACACACACACACACACACTATATATATATATATATATATATATATATATATATATATATATATATATATATATATATATATATATATATATATATATATATATAAACATATAGAGTCTGAAACCGACCTCGGATTTGGGTTGTTTGCGCTCATTTGCAGAAATTTTTTCAAAAGTCGCGATCGCCTCATTAGTGATTTTTTTTAAAGAAAACTCACTAATAGTAAGTGAAAAATAGTTAAGTACTCTAACTGTGTACGAATTGTCCAATAGATTACAAAATAATTTAATGAGCTTCAATTTATGCGACCAAAAAAAATAATTAGATATTCTTATCCCAGCTTTACACTACAATGAGAAATGATTTCTCCTAAATTTAAAAGATGAGTCAACTAATACTTTTTCCCCGTTTTTAAATAAAATGTTTCAAGATTACGGAATATTGGTACATTTGTCTATGAGGATTAACTTTATGGACTCTGTTACGTCTATGGTCAGATATGGGTTATAAAGTGTGTTGGTAAGAGCGAACATTCTGGAATTATATTTCTAGAAGGGACCAGAAATGACAGATGTATAAAAGTGTAGAAGAGCTAGAATCTCTATGGAGTGTATAAATAGACGAACGGTACATAGAGTTTGTTAGTTCAGTATTGAATTAGTGTGGTGCAGAATAAGTGATCATAGAGTATTAAGCTAGTCACTACTGAGTGTTGGTGTATAAGAAGCGATCATAGAAGGCGGATAGTGGAATATAGTTCTATGGACATTTAGTAATAGAGAGAAATATTTTAGTTGACACTGGTGTTGGAAAATAGTTGGTTATAATAAAATAGTAGTTTGAAAAGCTGTGTTTTGTTTGTCAATAAATGCAGAACCTCGTAGAACGTACCAACACACACACACACACACACACACACACACACACACACACACACACATATTTATATATATATATATATATATATATATATATATATATATATATATATATATATATATATATATATATATATATATATATATATATATATATATATTTATATATATATATATATATATAAAGATAATGACGAGTAAGGAGTGTATAAATTCTAACACAATCAACAATTCTAGAAAGGCTACTGTTTCTAGGACGGTCCACACAATAGTTCAACATTTACAGCATTACACTAAAAATAGATAAGATAATATTTATGAAATACACATACAGTAAGGCGAAAAAAACTGTTTCAACATTTATTATTAAATTAATGTCCTTATTGCTACAAAAAAAACCGCATGGATTAAAAATATTAAACAACACTCACTGATTTCAGGCCTGGTACTTTGAGCTCAGCCTTTAGTTTGCCAGGAAGGAAAACAAAAATGATGACGTAAAAAAACTTTATTACTGTCGCAGCAATTTTGACATTGCTTGATTTTCTCCAGTCGTGTTGTGCTATGACTTATGAAAAGCAATTAGTACTTGCTGGATATTGGGGTCTACTTTAGATAATAATATTAAAGCAGATAATTACCCGAATGGTGACTACGTAAAAATAAATTGTCCTTACTTATGCTGATTGCCGAAGCTCTTCAATTATCTCCTTTGACCAGGGAGATTAAGTGCAGATGATAATGACTACGAAAATTTTGAAGACTGATCTAAGGTCATTTATAAGATTGAATTTACGATATTTCCTAAGACTGAATTTACGGTAGTCCCTCAGACACATTTCACGGTAGTTGCTCACTAATTAGAACAAAATTTCAATAGGATGGTTGCACATTTGAGAGACAGCTATTAATAAACACACCTCGTAATTAACCAGGGCTCAACACACTATCGATAGCTCGAAAATGCACAGCACAATATTGTGTGTATATCGCACCAGTAGCTTAACCTCGAATGAGCCCTGCTCGGTGTATCTGCATCTCGAATCGCTAATGTCGCCTTCCGATACTGTCAGCGCGCGAAGCTGTTTTCCTCTCGCGTAGAGCGTCCGGTTTGCGCTAAACAGAGTGCGAGATAGGATTTGCAGGATGGGTCGCAGACTGTTTGTTTTCAACAGTCATTTACGTTTTCCTAATTTATAATAAAAAACCTTACAGGCTTCAGCTTGTAGCAACTTATTTGTCGCGTCTTCCAACGGTCATGGAAAATTACCGACGGTTTTTACTGAAATACTGCATTCGTTCTGTTCAAATGATACTTTATACATTCGAATATATTGTAGCAAATTTTCTTATAGGTTTCATTCAAGATTTTACTAAGGACTTTAAATTTGGCTGGTTCGTACAATTATACCAAAGATATTAATAAAAATTTTATGCGAATTTAGAGTATTAGCTTAGCTGTAAAAGTAAAGCGTTACAACGTACACACAATACATCACGCTTGAAATAGGAGATTATGTTTATTGGAATATTTAAATGTTTTGTACTTAATTAACAATTACTTTCGTTTTTTAGGATGACTTTATGGGATCTGCTGTTTTAGAATTGAATAAACTAGATTTAGGTAGAACCGAAGATATTTTACTACAATTACAAGACCCTTCCAAACCAGAGTTATCTTTAGGTGATGTTTCATTGTCAGTAACGCTAGTTCCAAAGAGTCAAGAAGATAAAGAGCAGGTATGTTAGGATACTTTAGATTTTGTTCATTGGGTCTGGTGTAAAATATTTAAAACTGCTCTAATAATGTTATACTAAACAATTATTGTATTCAATTTTTACTTCACCATGCTTCAGTTAGACTTGCCGAGTCTTTTAGCTTTAATTGTGACATGTTCCTGACGTTTTATATAATTGTCGGGTTATACATTACTAAGAAAAATAATTGTGACGGCTACCAGATAACGATGTCGCAATATAGACAAAGAATTTTGTGGAAACACCAACGGGAGCCAATAAATTTTAAAATAGTTTTTGGTGTGGCTAACAGCAACCTCAAATGTTTCATTCTCTGATCTGTGAAATAACTATTTAAAACTTGTGTAAAATGTAGACAGACAAAGGAAACAGATACATATTTGTGACGTATGACTTTTTAAAAAGTTAACATGTAATAAGTAACAATAACCTATTATTTTGTATAACGACCATTTTGTTTGTTTATTCTGTAGATAGTATTTTTATAAACGCAGAAACATGTAAAGCCAAAATACTTTGATCCGCTGTTATAAATTAGTTGTATTTCAAGATTTTGTCTTCACGTAAAAAACGGATCGATAATTTAGAGATGACCAAAACTTGGCTCCGTCCCTTTGGTTCTAAGACACCTAGAATGGTTACATGCCCTCCTTCAAGTGAGTGCCAAACCACTTGAGGCTATGTCTATAACACTTATACTTCTCGTCAAGGGCAGTAACTAGTACACTGCATGGATCCATACAAGAGGCAGGCAAAACATTACCCGCTAAACCCTAAGGATAGTGTGGAAATCGGACAAATCGCGTTATAACATTGAGTCGGTGCTCAACCATGCCCACAATATATAAATAATATAGACAGCAACGCTCTTGGCAAACAGTTTGTGAATACCTTTACCGTGAAACGCGAATTAACAACACTTGTACGTAGGTTGCCTTTTAAAAAAATGTATTAAACTAACTAAACTACCAAAGAACAAACTGACATAGTTAGTGCCTAAAATATAACTGACCCGATTTTATACAAAACAATGGCTTTATATAGTAATGAAACAAGTGTCCGTTACAGGTTCTCACAAGAACATGCTGATATTTGCTTCTTGACAAACTCGCAGTGCTGACGTTTTTGCAACGGTCGCTATAATTCTTAGAATATGCTGATGGTAACTGCTGCATGGGAATGTAACTTGGTATCGTCTATGTGACTTATCGTGGGAAGCTGTGTGTTAACTCCAACCCCCAATATGGGAAGGAATCCTTGGGTTACGGAATTCTTAAAGGATTTTCCGCTTCTCCTTTGTTTCTTTCATTCTGTAAGGCACATCTTTTTTTGATAAAAACTGTAATAAATATTGCTGCTAAAGGGACTAATATAATGTAGAACAGGATCAGATACTTGTGTGGTTCACCGGGAGTTTAATTTTGTTGGAAATTCTACTTTTGATAGACTGCAGCTCGGCCCTAATGTTGCTTACGTCGTGCAGAGAGACATTTTCCAGTTCCTAAGCTGGCAGTTCTTCTATGTTCATCTTGCTTTCTGGAACTTGTTACAACTTTGGTAAGGCGAACAATTGTTGCGTTTCAACTGAGGTTTGCACTATACTGTATCGTGACATCTTGGTTTGAGTGTCACCATATACGTGCATTCCATAATCTGTTGTTTCTTCTCCCGAGCATTTGACTGATATCTTGGTTTCTTTTGGAGCCACCACAATAAACTGCGTGTCGCCATATTTTGAAATAATAGTCTTGGTAATGTTGACAGTCTCGATAGATAATCGGAAAATAATGAGTTTGCTTTATCAACTATGTTCGGGAAATGATTTATTAAGAAAATACTGGGTGTTCAAGTTTGGTTTGAAAAAATCAGATTTATTAATTGTTGCCAAACGGCTGGAGATATTTGAAACAAATGTTATATGCTTTAACTGCCATCGAAGTAGCACGTTTTGCAATGAAAAATAATGTTTTTGTTTTGCCAGTGGCGTCCGCATTAGCACATCACTGGTTATTTCTAAAGGAAAAATTATTACGCCGCTGCGTTTTCTTAAAATAAAAATAAATCCAATTTTAATTCCCCATTCAACTTGTGAAAAATTAGTCTGTTTCGATATTTCTGTATGATGCACCGATTTTGAGCAAAGGGTAAAAAACCAAAAATTATTGATATCAATTTAATGAAACTGTAACAGAAAAAAACAGATTTAACGACAACAAAGTAAAATGAAAATTTAAGTTACGGAAATTGCACCCACCTCAAAACATTTTCGGCATATTCTAATTAATTAATTTATTGCAGCTGATACTTCATATAAATTTTGCCGTATATCATTGCAGGTTTGCTGAATCCTTAAAACTGAATCATCTCTTGTTCATATATATTTATCCGATGACCTAGGTGGTCAGGCCACTGGTCCGATTCCATTGACCACGTCATTATTCATGTCATTCCTCCCTAGCCGGCCAATTCAACGTTGAGGATAATTAGTATTTAGCCATTCTCTTACGGCTGTTTCAAAATGTGGGGGGGGGGTCCATCCAGCTGTCTTCAACTTGATGCAGTCCTGCAGGTTATTAGTAAGAAATTCAAGAAATAGTTTCGAGTGTAACCTTGGGGATAGAAAATGTGGGCCACAAACCATATTACCACAAACTCCCAACCAAACATTTACGGAAAATTCATTTCTAAATGACCGTAGCCGGATTTCTCGAGGATTCTCATGTACCCAAACATGGTAATTAGTTATTCCATGACTACTGAATGAGGATTTATCCGTCCACATTTTTTTTTTGCAAAAAGTGGTGTTCTTGCATTGGCATAACCGAATTCGCTTTTCAGCATCCCCAAAGTGTAAATCCTGATGATATGCATGCCTCTGGTCATCTCGTAGTATTGTTCGTAATATTTGAAACTTGGATATTTGTAGTTGCTGAGCGGCCTTGTGAGAGCTGAGCCTCGGATTGTTATCAAAAGTACGAAGAATACGATTCCGACTGATATTTCGATATATCCTGTTATGCTCGTTATGCACACGTAGGCCAAAGTTATGAACATTCCTTACGAAAATTACTATGTGTTGCAATGAAGACACGAGCATCTGAAATTCTTCTATTTGGGTAACGTCTACGGTAATCATGAACTGTCACTTCCGCATTTACATCACAAAATCCGCAATAAAAATGAATATCTGCGTATTCCTTGTTACTAAAAAGCATTCTTTAGGATAATAACAACACTACCCAGGCAGCACAAGTTAGCGATATATAGGTAATTTTTTAGACGTAATTATCGTGTAAAACTGGTATCGGTGTATCACTGAGACGTTTCCACCAAACTATTTCCTAAGTGAAGATTGTATCCTGTGATGAGCACTGATGAGCACGCTTGGAGAACCGGAATCGCCACAACACATTTTAAAAAGACCTGACAATCGTTTTACTAACGAAGTTAGCGTCATCAGAGAAACATTCTAACTACTTTAAAACTAACATCACCTTAAATACCGTATCTTAGGTAAAGAACGGAAGAGGATGATTAAATGGCAGGCAAATTCTGCAGTGTATTGTATTTTTATTGCCGGACGAGGTTTTTGAACTTTCTTTATTACTTTATCTGAAAGGTGTCGGTCTCTAGTAATTTTGGGAATGTTCAACGACAACACAAATTAACATAGTTTCGTTTGACGGAAATATCTGTATTCTTTTGTTATCTCTCCGACGTGTCGAACTGTCGGTATATATTTTATAAAGCAATCTATCAGGTGACGGCTAATCGGTGGTGGAGCAATGTTCATACATTTTTGTTGTAACTATATATATATATAATGCAATATATATATATATATATATATATATATATATATATATATATATATATATATATATATATATATATGTATGTGTTCTCGAACGCGTTTAGCTGTCCTGGTTGTCTAACACTTTTGATTAATTTTACCACGTTAATGAGGCGAATCTAAAATTAAAAAAAAGTTAGACAACCCAGATAGCTAAACGCGTTCGAGGTCATATATATTGCTAAATATAGTTACAAGAAAAATTATGAATCTTGTTCCACCACTGATTAGCAGTCACCTGATAGATTGCTTTATAAAATAAAATAAATACTGACAGCTCGACACGTTCGAGAGATAACAAAAGAATACAGATATTTCCATCAAACGAAATTTTTTAATTGGATGGTGGGTAGTGTGATACATCTTTTAAAAGCTAATCCAATTCTCCATTCAGCAACACCAATTCTTTGTAGGAATAAAATAAGGTGGGTAATAACATTTTTATTATCAGTAACACCTAACACAAGTGAAGCCTGTAAAGAATTACATAGTCCAGTCTTATGATACTGATATGTTATTTATGATATGATACTTCAATATCTCAAAGTCTGTAAACAATGTCCAAAATGTTTGGCCTCTTGTACGAAAAGAACTCTAGAGATTTTGTTGTCTACTACGTCTCATCTGTAACCATCGACTGATGATAACAATTATCTGCTGTGTGACATGTGTCATAAAAACTAATCAAGCATAAGTTTGATAATTTTTTGCGATACAATCTACAGGTCATTGTAGTAAATTTACGTTTTGACTGTCTTGCAAAGTTAATACGTATAATTTTTAACTTTGGCCTTTTCAAATTAATTATTAAATTGTTGGTAAAATGCTTTATCTATAGCGCTAAGAATTGAAGTTCTAATGATAATTGGTTATGTTGGTAGGATCTACAGTCACGCAGATGTGTGTATTCTGTTTATTACTGGATATCATCAATCAATCAACAGTTAGTCGAATAAATAAGGAATTTCGAGAAACGTCTGGCGTGGAAGATTTGTCAAAAACAGGTCGCCGGTCTATAAGTGAAGAAGTGAAATTAAACATCTTATCGGCAGTGGAAGAGAATCCCCCACAGTAGTGTTCGAAAAATTGGCAGAGGCAATGGAATTCCATTTCAGACGGCACATAAAGTATTAAAACTGGAAAAGCTTCATCTTTATAAAATACAGCTTTTGCAGGAGTTATCAGATGACGATCGAGACCGAGGGGTGCAGTTTTTTTTAACATTAATGGATAAATGGAATGATAATACTCTTTGCAAGTACCTTATATTCTGTTTTCGGACGGATATACTTTTACAGTTTATGGAGAAGTTAACCGTCAAAACTTCAGATATTGAGCAAGGTAAATTCCAAGATGGATGCGACAGAATCCCATACAATATCCACAAAAGGTAACTGCTTGGGTGGGAATTGTCAGGAATAGGATTATTGTTCCCTACTTTTTTGAAGGAGCTATAAATAGACCACGATATCTACAATTTTTACAGCAACATCTCATTCCGACGTTATCGAACTTATTTCCTGATGCACATAATGCGGATATGGTAAATCATAAGTTGTGGTATCAACAAGGTGGTCCCTTGCGCATTTTGACGTTAATATTCGACAGTATCTGGATCAACAATTTTCCAACAGATGGATTGGCAGGCGTGGTGCAATCTAGTGGCCAGTAAGATCACCTGACCTAACACCTTTATATTTTATTATGTGCTGTCATTCGAAGAATGTGGTATTCAAAAGTAAAGCAGATACTAGCGACGAATTAAAAACAAAAATTTTAACTGAATGTACCACCATTTCGCCAGAGATTATAAATAGAGTCCAATAATAATTTGTTGAACTTTTGGAATATTGTCAGGCACAAGAAGGCGGGCATTTCGAGCATTCGATTAGATAAAACAGAACTATGTAATTCTTTATGGGTCTTACTTGTGTTAGTTGTTAGTGATCATAAAAATGCTATTACTCACTTTATTTGATTCATACAAAAGAATTGGTGTTGCTGAATAGAGAATTGGATTAGCTTTAAAGAGATGTATCACACTACCTACCACCCAATTTCAATATTTCGAAGGGGTAGCTAGCCCTTGAAGAGGTATAATGATAGGGGTGAGATTTTTATATCAAAAAGTTAGTTAGTGAAATAAAAATCGACTTGTTTTTTTAAATTTCCTTAATAAAAGTCAATAAATTTTATTGAATTTATGAGTTACTTTATATAGACGCCCTCGTGGCGCAGGTTGCTAGGTGCCAGACTGCTAAGCGAGAGGTCCCGGGTTCGTTTCCTGGGCGAGCCAAGTTGACTTTGTCTGGAAAATTTGTAAAAATATTGAATGATGGGAAATGAATGTGCTAATGGCCTGAGATGCCGCAGCCAATAATATTAATTAATAATAAAAAGTTACTTTATAGACAGAGTGTAAAATGTTAAAATTATTTTAAACAGCTAATATATTATTGACCTATGATATGTGGCTTTTGAGGCTGTATGGTTTAATAGTATTACCAAACCAGTTATATGCGCCTGAGCTTACTGTTTACAGTATGTGTAAAAGTTTACTTAGAGAATATTATATACCTACATGCATATAAGTAGAATTGTTAATGTATTGTTATTTGGATGGTTAAAAACTGGATATAAAATGTGCATATTGAGACCTTAGTTAAATATTGTTATTTTTTGTGTATTATTATGGGCCCGTTAGCATAATTCCTCGAGGTAATTGCAGACTAAAAGGCATACTGCGCTAAGTTACTTTTAACGCCCAGGTGTGTCCCAATTGGGACAGGTCTGTACATGAGCGTGAAAGATCATCATTTGGTGCCATAACTGGTCTATCGAATAAGCACTGTCTTTTGTTGTCCAGTGCTTTGCACACGCTAGGCTGTTTATTGTTTGTGGTTCCTTATTGCATAGTTAGCGAATCATGGGTCCCCTTCATATTTTTTTTATTTTACCCTGTGATTAGTACCTCCTACAATGATCTCCGCCGGGTCCCTAGAACCCAAAACCTAAGTCCGTTAAAATTTTTAAATGTTTATACATACAGTGCGCGCCAAATGTATGGACCGGGACTTATAAAATCTAAAGTAAGCGGCGAAAAAAATTGACATTTGATATGGGTATATTGGACGTATTTCCGCATATTTTGACGTGATTTCCAAGTATTTACCCCTTTTATTACAGAATATACAGGGTGTAGGTCTTTTGTTTTAATGGTAACAAGGCCAGTAATTATTAATTTCTGAAAGTACAATATATTCTGCTTCTAACAGTGTATCACAAGATGGGGGTTGCATAAGAAAAAATTACACAAAAAAAAGTGAAGTAAGACACGAATACGAACTGCTCGACTCGTCTTAATAAATTACAACCTTACCAGCTTGTACTTTTTTTCCATTGTCCCGTTTTTTGTCTTTTATATCAGAAAAGAAATGAAATGTAAAGTAACATATGAATACGAACTGGTCGGCTGGTCTTAATAAATTGCAGGCTTATCAGCTTGTACAATGTTCCGTTTTCTGTCTTACTGAGGATGGTTTATAAATGATAATTTTTTTTACCTTAATAAGATAATAAAAATTTTAATTTACTGTCACATACAAGTTGACAACGAGTGCTTCCGCCTTTAATGGTCAAGTAATATTTGAGTAAAGTAACACACGAATACGAACTGGTCTAATGTCTTAATAAATTCCAAGCTTATCTGCTTGTATATTGTCCCGTTTTTTGTCTTACTGAGGATGGTTTATAAATTCTAAATTTTTCCACCTTAATAAGATAATAACAATTATAAGTTACTGTCACAGTCAAGCTGACAGCGTGTGCTCCGCCTTTGTTGGTCAAGTAATATTTGAGTGTTTCTAAAGTAATTTTTCGATTCGTCGTATGAGATATGGATCAATTAAGTGAAAAGCAGAGAATACAAATTTGAATTATGTAAGGATATGGAGACAGACAAAGACCTCACGAGGAGATTTTTTTCTCCCTCAGGGCTCTCCCGCGACTTTGCCGCCCCGATAGCACCGCAACCTTTCGGGCATTGTTAAAAATAAACCAAAATTAGGTAGACCAAAATCTGCAACAACTGAGGAGAAACAGCTAGATACACTATTGACTATTGCCGAATCTCCCCATGTCTCAACTAGGCAAGTTGCCCGAGATCTTGAGATCTCGCAAACGTCGGTTTGTAGGGTGTTGAAAAAAGAAAAATACCATCCCTATAAAATTCAACTTGTGCAGGAATTATCTGATGATTTTGATAGAAGGTCAGAATTTTATTGTATCATGATGGATAGGTGTGTAAATTATCGCCAGTTTGTTTATAAAATTTGTTTCTCCGATGAGGCAACGTTCTGTTTAAATGGAACTGTCAATCGCAAAAACTATAGGTATTGGTCCGATAATAATCCTCACTGGATGAGGGAAAGTCATACTCAACACCCTCAAAAGGTTAATGTTTGGTGTGGCATTATTGAGCGACATACATGATATTAATACCAATAAGCAAATTTTTTTTAAAATTCATTGCAATCTTTTATGGGCAGATTAGGCTAGCCCATTGTGTTGCAGCAGAAGGCCAACATTTCGAAGATTTGGTATAACAATTATCTGATGCGATTGTTTCAAACTAACTAGATATAATTTAGTTTTTTTACATTTATGTATGTTTCGATGAAAATAAAAATTTGGAAACTTAGTTTTTAGTTTTTATACCTCAACAATTAATGTTTGTAGAGAGCAACAAAAAAATTAAAAGTTAAAATTTTAGTGGAAAATACGGATAATTATTGTCCATTTCGTATTCGCGTTAATTTTTTTTTTCTGTATTTTTTTCTTATGCAACCCCTATCTTGTAATACATTGTTAGAAGCAGAAAAGATTGTACTTTGAGAAATTGACATTTACTGGCCATGTTACCATTTTTAAAAAAGAGCTACACCCTGTATATTCTTTAATAAATGGGTAAATACTTGGAAATCACGTCAAAATATGCGAAAATACATCCAACATGCGCATATCAAATTTCAATTTTTTGGCAGCTTACTTTAGATTTTATAAGTCCTGGTCCATACATTTGGCGCGCACTGTGTATATATATATATATATATATATATATATATATATATATATATATATATATATATATATATATATATATGTGTGTGTGTGTGTGTGTGTATAGAGCGATAACTCAAAAAATACTAAACTGATTTCAATTAAAGCTTGTTTGGGGAAAACCGAGGACGGGTTCTTTATCCTCGTTTTTTTCCCGTGGAAAATGGGGAAAAACTTTTAAACAACACTATATATTTTTAATTATTTAAGTGAGTGGAAAGAAACTTTCCACATATGTAGAGCATTCAAAGCATTTTCAAGCATCTACAAACTTGAGTTATCCCTAATTAAAGAAATATCAACACACTCCTAAAACTAGATTTACGCGTCATTTGCAATGTAGCACAAGAGAAGATCAAGTAACTGATTTCTTACCTTGTCTTCTTTGAATGCTGGAAAGCTGTAAAATCTCTGTAGATTGAAATAGCCAGAGTTGTCAGCTTTCAAAGTTTAATACACAAACTTGCGGATTTCATCCTCTTTGGAAATTAACGGTAATATTTATTTGTGATTCAAAAAAAGGTATATTGTAAAATCCCCAGCTAAGGAGTTTAAGTTTCATTTTACCTTGTGATCCAAACAATAACTAAATAAAAACCCTATTACTTGAATAACTTTCAAAATAAAATTATAATATTTGTCAATTTTCGTTTGGGTATATTTATCTACAGCATTGGCAAGTTGAAAGGGAGACCGAAACAAAAATACGTCACGTGGTGCGGTGCCGTTTTTAGTTTCATATCATTTATCGCGTCATATCATTTATCAGAATATATGCTAATAGTAATGGGAGAAAAAAGTTGCTTTTCGGTCAATGATAATTAGTTTATACTAAAAGCTGGTTAATAGAGTAATTTCTGTAACCGGTATTCCACTAACAACATAATCCCAACCGGCTAAACGAAAAACCAGCTGCGGACAAGTGTTCTTCCATGTTATCCTTATTGTACCGTCATGTTAAGTGTTTAAGTGATTTTTGGCGTTTCTTAGCAGTTGTCTGGCCTTTATGATATAGCTGGTGTGATTTTTTAAAGTTTTTCAACCCTGTAAAGAAGTATTTATTTCTGGAAGGTAAGTTATAGTTTTGTTTTAATATATGTAAATATTATTTATAATAAATTACATATCACATATTTTTGAAGTTTTTATACGAAATTAGACAAACTTTGCTTATACATGCCATAGTAAACTTGGATCGATTCGTTTATTAGGCATAGAAGAAATAGGTGTTATGTTAAAAATAAGAACAGATGTGCAATAAAATTTACATGAATACCTATTTGTAACGTTAGAGGTTTCAAGATAAAGTCCCTTTACTGTTCTTTTTAGGATTGCAGGTGAAAGTGGCTACTTCAAAGGCTCCAGTGAGGACATGCAGTTAACACGCAGAAATGGTGTTACAAACATCAATAATGTGCACCACTTAACTTAGTATACCTATCGGAGGAAAACTACAGCATATTTCTAAGCAATGTTGCTTAAATGACTATAGTAGTCATGTCCAATTTTTTGCTGAAGCAAAGCTCTGAAACGTCACAGAAAGTTCAAACTTATAAAGTTTTGAGGGTTTTGTACAGTATGCCTGCAAATGAGAACAAAAATGATTAGCCATGAAGGTGTATGAAACATATAAGTAGATGATGGGAGATGTATGAAAAACCAATTAATTACACTTACATAATCAATGAAATAATGTTATTCCAAATTGGTTCCAAGGTTTTACATTCTCAAAGGGTATCCAAGAAATCTGTAACTCCTTAGTTAGTTATAGCACAATTTGCAACTTATAATTTTGTGCAGTTATTGCACATGCGCGGCTGGCTTTGGAGACGCCTGCTCACATGCTGTTTCTTGTCTTGTCATTTCTGTTTTACTCAATTATAGGAAATAAAACACTTCTTCTGAATTTATATACATATATTTACGAAAATGTGAACATTAAAAGTAAATGCCGCGTTTTTGCTGATGTCCAGTGAACCAGTTACAGAATATCAAAAGCAGATAAGAATGCAGAATCTACATGGTTTTCGGGCAGAATATTACGCGAATTGTGTAATAAGTTCCCTTTCTTTTCTTTTGGGAATCCATCGGGTTGACTTCTTTTTAATAGGAAGGGGCATACCACCACCGTTTATAGTAGATTGTTTCAAAAAAATTAGTTCTTTGTGTAATCTTCACTCTCATCGTATATCCTTTTATATTCCAGGGTAAAATTTACCCTGATAGCTTTCAAACAAACTATATCAGCTAGACGTGGACGAGTTACGTCTTTGAGTTTAATCCCGGATGAATACCTAATCAAGCCACTTATAAAAATCTGCGTGGCCAATTACTTTGGTAGCAACATAGCTGTTATTAGCTACTTGAACCACGGTGAAAAAATCGCTAAATTTATAGACTTTACCCATTTTTCAAAGAGTTTTCTATCTGGCGGTGAAAGGTCTCGGCACTAATAAACGAGTGTCTTGTTTCAAAATAATGTATTATAATTTCTTTGCAGGATGTAATATTAGAATTGATAATAAAGACAAAAAATCTCAGGAGGTACCAGTTTTTATTTTGGCTACTGTAGTTGTCCAGTCAGAGATTTAACGTTTCACTGTCACCCTGATTGATTAGAAACGTATATAATGTGCTAATCAGTTCCTGTTTGCAAGATCCTTTAATTTATTTGTGCCAAATAGCTGCGAAAGTTGGGGTTCTGGATTTATCTCCCACTGGCACAAAACATTCATTGTGCACTGCTCATGTTTTCGAAATAATTAGTTCTTTGAAAGGATCCACACGAGGAAGCAAAATTACCTCTTCCAGGTCCACAGAAAGGTGGACAGCTCTATCAGTCTTCTTAATATTATTGGCACGTTATTTATATAGGGCATGGCTTTTCGTATGCGGTGAGTTTTGTAGGTCATACAGGTGTCACAATCTTCTTGCAAGTTATTATTATCATGCTCATGCAATTTGAAAGACTCACATACCGAACACTCCTCGTGCTCCAACCTAATGAAAGATATGGTCATTTTTTTACTCTCTGGCAATATGTTTCATAACTCATTTTTACTTAACATGGTTTTAGTTTCAAAATATCACTTTCGTTAAATATTTATGACGTCAACTGCGCAAAATGGCGTCTGTTTATCAAAGCCCAGACGCGACATATGCCAGAAACTGCATAGAAAAGAGGCTTCTACTAAAATATGCCGCGTTTATGCTTCAAGTTTTACAGAAGCTGCGTTTTAACCTCGAGGCACGTACCAAACTTTTGTAGATACGGCAGTTTTTTAGATGGAAAATCATTGTTAGAGTATAGATACCCTATTTTTTCTATTCGGGTTAAATAAAGACTTAATATATGATTCTTTGGTACCAAAAACCCGATTTGGCATTTTTGTAGATGCCGTGCATCTGCTTATGAAGGCAGTATAATTGTTCATATTTTTAGGAACAACCAGGGCGAAAGTGTAGAACGAATACATTGCTGTTGACCGAAGTTCCACCAAGTTGTATCAAAGAACTTTAGCCAGGTCCTTTAGATGCTCATCATAACAAAATAATAGGAAACATTCGTTTGACGAATCCACAGTAACTTACATCATTTGCTGAGTTGTTAATCTCAGAAAGTCAGAGGAACTCACAGGTAAATACTTTAGTTATTTTATTAATTGAAGAGGAAAAGCTGATTATATAGTAATGATTTTGAAAGAATGATACATATTCTCTATGTATTTTATAAACAATAAACTTGAAAAATAAACAATCTGTAAGTTCACGTTTATCTCAATTTGATGTTTTAAAATGACTTCCTTTAGATTTCTGTTTAGAATGAGACCTGTCATATAAAAGTAGCGTAAACATAATAAATTGTGTTGTATACAAGTATAAGCTACCCTTGTTTGTATAGCATGTTTAACAATTAATATAAGCCGATAAATAAAAATAAATAAAGCATGGAAATTAAATAACAAATAGGGTGGTAGACACGTACACTGCAATTTTTTATTATTATATACCTGAAACTACCAGAGATCTTCTCATTGACTAGTACAAAACAAAAGCTAATTGTCTTATATGTAACACTACTTTGAAAATGTTACTTTTAGCTAGCTTGAGTATCTACTTGTGGTATTAAGATTCTATGATTTGTATTAATTCTGAAATATTTATTAAAATGAAATCAACATTATGATGATTGATGGTAAAATTTATAGCTGCGGAAGTTTACTGCCAAAGTTTTAAATTTTTTACGTAGGCCTGGTCTACAGTTGTTTTGTTTGAAAAATGCATATTTTTTTTAAATAATATATGCCAAACTGTTGCTTTCATGAATAAGGCATTATCCCTTTTGCAAGGAATTTCCTCAGCTACAACTTAGATAATCAATATTTTTGTGTAAAAATTAACGTAGGTTTTTGGTGATTGTTGATTGTGCATACAATTTTTAGACGCACTCTATTCGATGAGGATTTTTGACATTTTATTTAGAACCACAATATCAATGTTCATACTAAAATCCTGCGCTCCGGGATATTTTTTGAAACAGCAATATATAATTTCGTTGGATTATAACTGGTACCCAATGAAAGCTGTATAAAATTTATTTTTTCATGAGCTAATCCCGCAGTATTATTGGAGGACAGAAATTGTATAAGGCTGACCACACTATCTGTGTTCCATACTGACATATTATAATTCTTCTTTCTCAACTCATTCTATGTGAATCCTAAAGGTATTATTTAGTTATCATTGATTGTATATAACTTTAGTAATGCATATTCATAAACAGTATAATTGCTAGTATATTTTAGTTTACAGGCTTAGGTTATATTTTTTTCATCTTTTATACTTATTGTATATATACTATATACCTACTATATAATAGGTAATTTTTTTGAAGGCACAATTTCATTGAATGATAAAAGTCATTCAACACTTATCACACACAGTTATTGCCTTACAGAAATTTTAAATGGAATTCTGAACAATAATTAATAATTTGAAAAAACCAGAATAAATCGTAAACAATTCAACATATCGAATTGAAAAAAGATTTTTCAGTTTTAATTTGTATTCAATATAAGTGTAAATTTGGGGTAAGTTGAAATAACTGTAAGTTAATCCTGTAGGAGATGAAAGCCCCAGAAAAAGTTATGGGTTATATTCAAAACAAGTCCGCTATTCTAAAAGATTATCTTAGACTACTAAAAATATACATTTTACTGGCTAAAAATATTATAAGTAAATAATTAATTGCCTTTGCTAATGCAAATAATAATGTTCTCGTTTACATAAAATTTAAAAAAAATACTTAAGGGAAGCATAGACACATCTCAACCCATCCAACCCTGAGTCCAGAAAATATTATCTTTTTAAAGCCTAAAAATACCTCACCAAATTCCAGAAGAAAAATAAAGCTAAAGACTTCTCTACTGACGCGGGAGAAATTAATTATTCAGAACGCCCTATCTTTTGTATAAGACTCTCACCAATTAATAGAAGTACTTGTCCATGCCAAAGGCTCTTCACAACTAATAAACATAGTTCAGAATTATAACGCAAATTATTCTGCCGCAATCTACATGTTATATCTTCCTCCTTTTAAGAAAGATCTTAGAAATCTAAGAGTGCCAAAATTAAAAGTCTGGCCGCAGAAAGTGCGTTATGGTAGTGAATTTTCGTAGAATTTGTAAAAAATTAAATGCTTACAACTTTTTATAGATTTTCATATATAGTTTACTTTTTATAAAGTAAACCTACGTACATAACATGGTTATTAAAGCTTTGTTGTTTAAGGAGATACAATTTTTTTCCGAACGAAAACCGCAAATTTTCCCAGAAAACCGGGTCGGATTTTCTTGGCTAACCAAGCCACTTACAAAAGAAAGGCATCTGCCAAATTTTATTAAAATCTCCTTACTGTTTTTTGAGTTATGGTGTGATACATACATACACACACACGTACCTAATAGCCGATTGCTATAAGACAATAACTACGATATCTTTCGCAATACTTATTATAACAAAAACTATTTTACTGCATTTTACAAAGTTTATTTTTCGTAAATGCAACAATTAATAATTGGTATTATTAAAAAGTTATTTTCCTTTCATAAAACTTATAACTAAGAAGCATTTTATTGTTTTTGGAAGTTATTCTTTCGAAAATACACGAAAAGTAAGCAGAATTATTTTCAATATTTTTTGAATCAATAACCAAGTTAACCAAATTCTTACTGTTATGTAGTAGCTACTTTAGAAAATAAAAAACGTTTTATTTTAGGCGTCAGTCGTGTTATAATAAAACGAAAACACTGCATTCAACAGTTTACTGCCTCCGGTAAACGGATATATTTCTCAGTCAACGTACGTGAGCTTGATGACTAATTAAAACCTTATAGACAGTATTCTACAATTTCAGTAACAAAATCTTACACGATTATTCCCGCTATTAAAAACTACGTTGACATACGTTTACCAAATGAGATATTTAAACAACGTATAAATTTAACCATTCAGTGCACTTCCAGTAATTATTCTGGCTTTTAATTATAGATTATTGATTACCATTATCTTAACTATATAACTATTTAATTTTAAGAGCTGATTTTGTGTTTTATTGATCTACAAATCTTACCTATAAAGACTACCTTATTACCCCATAATTAAATAAAAAACTATATATAGTATTAACTAATACGTCACATGAACATTCGTGAAAGGTCTCCTATAAGATTTACACAAATTTCGAAAACAATCTTACCAAATTCAATTACTAATTCACCCATTTCAACTTCGTCAAAAATTCTGATCTGCCAAAACATGTCAGAAGCATCTATCAACCAACTCTGCCAGGCTTCAGCCATGATTCCTGAGTACAATGGTGGACAAAAACAATAAGCTTATTTGTTAGATCAATGCCGAACTTATATTTTATGTTGCAAAAGACAAGGTGACACATCTGACGATTTTCATTGTAACCGTATGATCATTGAGTTCATTAAATCCAAAATCACATGTGAAGCTAGTGAAATACTCATGAAATTAGCTAATATCACTTGGGGAAATATCGTAAACGCACTTAATGCCCAATATACAGACCCCAGATCCGAAGACCTCTTAATGACAGACGGACCAGTTGCATGCGGAAAACCCAGACTGCCACTGACTTTTATAACGTTATACAGGACAAGTTAAAAATGTTAAATGAACACATTTCCCTGCAAACCCTAGACGATGTTATGAAAGCTTATAAAAAACAACAATATGAAACAGCAGCAGTTACTGCTTTTAAAATTGGTATTGCTGAACCCTATCATAGCCACTTGCGTCTCCTAAATATCTAAAATTTAGAAACAGCAATACTTGAATGTCACCGCTTCGATAACGAGCAGGTGCAAGTAAATTTCTTAAAACTTATTAAGGATAAAGATGAAGCGCACTTATCACAAATCATCAGTCACAAAAACCACTCATAGTTAATAGGAAGATAAATTAGTTCTACTCCAACTTTCAGAGAGTGCCCCAGCAAAGTTATAACCAACAGTCAAAGCTTCGACAACCATTTCCAAGCCGACCTATTTCAAACTTAAAGTCAATTCCACAGCAAAGAAATTACCCTACTAATTCTCAAGTCTTCGGAAGAAGAACTAATCCGGCAATCCCTATGTCAATTTCTACCAATATAACAAACAATCGCGCAAGTACAAATCACTCCATTCCTCTGTTAAATAATAACCAAGCCTGCCAAGGGCAGGAACAAGAGCCCATTTATTTATATCAGGATGATGATGAATATCAACCTGATGAAAACTCTTATAATGAGTAATTTAATGAACCAGAGGAGCAGTATTGCGAAAACCAGGATCTTCACGATACAGCCTCGAGAACACAATAAAAATTGACGTTAACAATATTGCTATGCAACCTAAACTACACTTTCTGTCTTCCTTCTTCCAAATTCACATTGGCAGTGGGGCTTCTGGTAACATCATGAATTCACGACCGGCTTATGAATTTTTCAACGAACATACATATTTACCAAAAACCCTTCACCATGAAATCCGTTGTCAAAATTTCTAAATGTATTGATAACCTTCAGTTCCCTATATTGAAAGCATATGGCATTAATTCCCCTTTGATTTTCATGTCATGCAATGGCATGATCGTTTCGACGCATTGATTGGTTCAGCCCATTTTCAAAAACTTAAGGCAAGTATCGATTACGAAACACAGACTATAAGATTGGTCAAGATAGGGATCCCATTTTATTTCGAACTTAATCCTCACAATTTTAAACCCTTCAAACAAATATGTGTAAATAGTATTAAAATTCCTGTTAACATAGAAATGGAACTGTTCTGATTCCTCAACGATCTGACAACACTGTAACCGTAGACGAAGGTATAGCTACTTCTCATTCTGGCATTTGCACAATTCTCATTACAAACAATACATTTGACAACGTCGAAGTTTACTTTAACGAAGTGATCAAAGTCATTCTTGTACAAAACTACGATGAACTAAACGAACCAATAACACAAGACCAATCTAATATTTTAAAACAATTAAGAGTAGAACATCTTAATGCCGAGGAAAAACGAAATTATTTTCTCTATGCTACAAATACTAGAATATATTCTATCATGAAAATAGTGACCTTTCGTTCACCAATTGTCTTAAACATGATATAAGAACGAAAGATGATGAACGAGTACATGTAAAATCTTATCGATACCCCTATATTCTCAAAATAAAGATCCAAAACCAAATAAAACAACTATTAGATAATAAAATTATCAGACCGTCTATGTGACTATATCCCCTAAATGGATCGTGCCTAAACGCATGGCCCAATCAGGAAACGTAGTTGGCGTTTAGTTATCGATTATCGGAAACTAAACGAAAAACCATTAACGATAAATATCCCTTACCTCTACACTTACTACACTTGATTTGGCCGAAGGTTTCACTAAATTGAACTAGGTGAAAATAGTAGAGAGAAAACTGCTTTTAGTGTTAACAACGATCACTTCAAATATGTGCGCATACCTTTGGCTTGCGTAATTCACCAGGTACCTTCCAGATAATGTCCTTAGGTAATTTCTCTATAAATCATGTTTCGTTTACATTGCCATTTTTTCTAAATTCTTACAAGAACATTTATACACTTAAAACATTTTTTTAATTACAAGAAGTTAACCTCAAGTTACAACCAGCCAACTATTAATCCCTTCGTAAAGAAGTCGAGTCTCTCGGACACATGATCACTACCGGATAAATCCGACCTAAACCAAATAAAATTAAAGCTATACAAAATTACCCGATACCAAAATCCCAAAAAGAAATAAAGTCATCTTTCGGTTTGATAGGCTATTACCGCTGCTTTACAAAAAATTGCGCAAAAATCGTTGCCCTTAACCAAATGCCTTGAGAGAGACTCAAAAAACTGACATTAAAAATACAGAATACATCCCTTTTTAAACAAGCAAAATAACTTATTACTAACTCACCTATATTAACATATTCAGACTTTAAAAAAGTTTTCATTTGACCACGGACGCTAGTAATATTACTGTAGGAGGTGTTTTGTCACAAAATGACAAGCCTATAGCTTATTATAATCGTATCCTAAATTCTGCAGAAATAAACTACTTAACAATTGAGAAGGAACTTCTGTCAATAGTATAAAATACTAAATACTTTTGGCCCTACCTTTTTGGCAATACATTCACGACAGAAACCGACCATAAACTACTTGTATGGTTGTTTTCTATTAAAGAGCCAAACTCACGTCTAGTAAAATGGCGTTTAAAATTAGAAGAGTTCGACTACGAAATTAAGTGTGAGAGAGACAAAGAATAAATAGCAGCCGATGCATTATCTCGTGTCGAAATCAACTCAGTTGAAGACAACGATGATCTAGCATCAATGTTCAATCATTTAGATCCTTCAGAGCTTAGAGTATTAAGCGATAGCAATCTTAGAGAGCTGGGTATAAACACCCAAGAAGACAAACTACATTTTGACTCACAAAAGCAACACACATCTGCCGAAAACCCCGTTTTTGGTATGCCTATTTCTGAAAACCCTTTAAATCACTTTAAACATCAGCTAATTATGTATTATAGCCCTCATAATGAAAGAAAGACAGACAATTTATTTAAGAATAAATGCTACAGAGTATACATTAAAAGACATTTCAAATTACAACAGATTACTGACTTTTTAAAATCTCACATTAACCCTAATAATAATTACGGCATATTGATCTTGAACAGTAGCATCTACACCTTTTAATAGTTCCATTAAAATAATTAAATGTACCAAACGCTTACAAGACGTAACTAAAATTACAGAACAGAGAGGAACAATCCAGGACTATCACGAACAAAACCATAACGGCATTAACGAGACGTACGCACAATTAAAAACAAAATTTTATTGGCCCAACATAAAAATTCAAATTAACGATTTTATTAAATAATGTGATGTATGTCTCCAAGCAAAATATTATCGTAACCCATATAAACCCCCGTTATAAGGGTCCCTGATTACTTCTAGACCCTTTAAAGTTATACACCTCGACGTATTTAGTTTCGATAACTGCAAGTTCATAACAATTGTCGATTTGTTTAGTAATTATGCTCAGGCATATTACATCATCGATAGTAAGGCCCAGACCATAGTCAACACACTACGTCACTTCTTTTCTCACCATAGTTACCCTTCTAAAATAGTCTCAGATTCTGGCCGCGAATTCGAAAACGCGGTACTCAAAGAGTTATGTTACTACCCCTCAGAACCCTAATCCAAATTGGCTTGTAGAGCGCTTACATTCGACACTACTGGACAAAATACGTGTCCTCAAAATTCAGAATCCAAACGAAAGTTCCCAATCCGTCATGGTCATAGCTGTATTGATCTACAACCAATCGATACACTCTTCAGTAGGCCACTCTCCTTTCAAACTGCTTTATGGCCCATATGACGATATAGCATCTATTGATCCCCATCAAACAGTTTTCGCACCATACAACAATACACGTCTAAAAGAAATAATTTCATTGTACAAGTCTATCTATGAAAAAGGTTCGGGACGCAGCAAGTGCGTTATAGTAGTGAATTTTCATAAGAATTGTACAGTATTAGTAAGACATACTATGAAAACTAATTCTTTAAATTTAAATGGACCTTGGATATCGGTTTTATAGTCCCAGTTAATTTTCTTATTGAAAATTCACTAAAAATAAAATGGAAAAGTAACAGAGCGTCTCGAGAAAATTAATGAAACTCGAGAACAAAATATCCCGATAAACGAAGAAAAAGTTGCAGTAAGAGTACCACCAGTCCGAGAACCGGATCCCCACTATAAAATATATTCCGACCCATTACAATTCCCTCACAATAAGATATTTCTTCCCCATTTGAAGAAGCACACGGCCCATTTAAATAAGACCAAAACAACTGAAAAGAAATTTCCTTCTTTATGGCCTGCTGTGCGTATGTCTGAGGACGGCCCTACTCCCTCAACGTCAACTAATGCAAACCAATGGCTATTCCAAAAATTACGTTGGAATTGCCAAAATCAGGAACTGATTTCCGAATTATTCCAATACCCCAAGACAATAGAGTTATTATACCACCTGCCTCTTTCTATTTGGAAATACCACAGAAAAATTATCTGTTCAACTACGAAATGGAAATATTCTACTCATCACTAATCAGAACACCAGCGTCTCAGAAGAGCGTCCACTACAAACAACACCCTCATAGCCAGCCAAGAAAAATGCAAAATATCTGTAAACGGAGAAACATCCGATACATCTTAAAGTCAACAAATAAAGAGTCAGCTGGAGAAAGTAATCATCGCAATGTACCACACCCTTTGGTACATTCAACGCACATGGGAATAACTACCCTAATCACTATGATCGTAATGGTCATCCTGTGCTACATCCCCATACAGAAGCTTAAGAAGAGAGCCATGCGGCACAAATCTAAGAACCAATCTACAGCAGAAGAACCCACTGAAAAAACGAGGACGTCCTTCACATTAGGGATGGAGGAATTATGTTACCTAATAGCCGATTGCTATAAGACAATTACCACGATATTTATTCCGATATAGTCCACACAGCAAGACATCGACCTCTAGCAATTACGGAGTTCAATTGGAAACAGAACCGTAATCAATCTTAGTTTATAAGTAACACTAATGTTAGATTAGGAACCATTATTTACTTGTTCATGTTATTGGCAACATTAATTGTTCGGTAATATCTACTTGTAATTAATCATTTCATTATTGTATGTACTTCTGGTTTTAAATAAATTATTTTTTATCACGAAGCCAAAAGGACATTATGTATATATATATATATATATATATATATATATATATATATATATATATATGTATGTATGTATGTATGTATGTATATAACATATAAAAACCGAAATCGAACCTTAGGGGTCCCAGTTCGCGCTCATTTGAAGAAATTTTCTCAAAATTCAAAAGTCGATATCTTTTTATTAACGATTTTTTCTGCAGAAATTCACTAAAAAGCTCTCTTAAGTAACCTACAAATACAAATTACAGGGAATCTCTAACTTTCGATACAAAAAGCGGCAGTTCAGAATCAAATAATTTAATTTCTAAGTAAAACACTACAAAAAAAGTTATTCACTTTTTTTATTATTTGAGTTCGACAGGAAATTTCTCCTACTAAGTATAATTGTGCTATTCTCTGTACGTCTAGCATATTAGTTTTAGGAAAAATAGGACTTACGTTGTTTTGCCAGGAATAAAAATCTGGGCTTGCTAGAAATTAATGGTGCTTGCGATCCACATACGATGTTTTGCTGGGATTAAATTGCAAGTGGTTATTCATACGATGTTTTGCTGGGCTTAAATGGCAAGTGGTTATGGTGTTATGGCAAAACTTTAAGATCTAGTGCGTTAATAAGCCTTTACGCTCAAGTTTTTCCGGTGGAAAATCGGGGAAAACCTTTTGAAAACGCTATATTTCTGTAACTATCAGAGTAACTGGAATGAGACTTTACATGTGGCTAGAAATAGTGCAAGTAAACCTATGTTGTGAATTTTAAGTAATTTGGTACACAATATTTTAAGTTTTTTCCAAATTAAAAATAATATCCTAAAGACATACGTTGAAACGGCTTAGTGGTTAAAGTCCAATGCCTGACAGACAGAGAAGTTAACTGCCACGCGTAGATTAATTCATACAACAGGTATAAACCATACATCAACGGTAACCAAACTAAATCTATACCAGGCAGAAAACATACTACTCGAACCAACAATCGTGGAATCTCGGCCGCAATTATGGAAAATGACAGACGACATGAAATTAAAAATTAGCCAAGTAATTATTTAACTGGGGTATTCAATCAGTTATTAAAATACACCATATTTGTAGCTTTATTAACGGGCCCCAATACAGTTTTAGCGCAGCATAGATATATTATGCTGTCGCATAATACAGCAGAAATGTAAAGAAAATCAAGGAAAGTCTCTATAAAAATGATTCTAAAATAGTTTCTTTTATATCTAAACTTAAAGATAAGACCGAAACAGTTGTGTGATGTGTTTCAATGGTAATTGTACTAATTCTGTAATTATTTGTTACGTATACTTTGAATATAATATCATGCGCATGAAGCCGATCTAAAGTATCACGCAAATAAAACGTTAGTTGACGTGTCCCTAGATGGCGCAGGGGGCACCGCGCTTGTCGTTTAAGCATAAAGTTACACGATCGAATCCAATTCGATGAATGTATGTTTTTTTTATGTTTTATTTTGACATTTGGAGAAACAATAGTGCACAGATTTCATACGTTTTGAACAAGATCTCATTTTTGTTTGAAACGCTTAAATAAGTTTGTCACCTTTGAGTCTGAAATTATAATTTTGTTATTGTTGATAATGAAAAAACCGGTTTGATTAGATTGAAATCATACTGGCGATTAATAGGGAAAAATAACTGCTACGTTTATAATTTGGCAGATACTTTACTCTTCTAAATATAAATTAAGTTTCCTTCTCCAAATATTCTGTATAACTTTAATGAAATTTTTAATGTAAGTTGCTTTTAAAGAGACACACTATCTACAGATATACCAAAATTTAGTTCTTTAGCTTTATAGAAAATTGAGTTTTGGACATTTTTCTTAAAAGGAGTTAGAACGTAAGATTTTTTTTGATAATAGAGAGATATCTATGGTAACACTTTCGAAAGAATTCTTCAAATATGCGCATGCTAGGACCTCTAAAATCGATCCTAAAGGTATGTGTAAGTTTAAAGTATTAACTTTAATAATATGCCGTATAATAATAGTGTACAATTCTTATGAAAATTCGCACTTGCTGCGTCCAGAATTTTTTTCTTCTCACATAGTGTTATTAAGTATTTGTACTTCGAGGTATTAATTGGTAGCAGCTTAGGGTACAGGAAAGCATCACATTCGACTAATGCTGACGAATTTCTTGACGTCCTGCCTACAAAAGAGAAGAAATTTAAAAGGTGCAAAATTGGAAAAGGAAGTAATAACATACATTTTCTGTTTAGAAGTAAAATAACCGTCCACTTTTGAGAATCGTAGTGTGAAAACTTAATATTTATGATCGTTGCATCTTGCTGTAATGTGGCCACTCTTAATTCACTGAATAATATTTTCCTCGCTTATAAAATTTTATTTACCCTATTTGGCCACAAATGTACTGCTGTCTTTTTCCAGCATGAATAATCTGTATGATTAAGCTCGATAACATTAAATGATTTTGGGTTTGTTTTATTATTTGCAATGAGTGTGGTCCATTCTAACGCCGCGCATATAATTCTTCCTTTAATAAACATCTCGACAATACCGTGGAGACAATCAACAGGCATATACTTGTGGCCTGGTAGTAGGTACACTCATTTTATTCTCTTAACATTGCGAGATGTCTCGAAAAATGTATACATCATACAAAGCATGATTCTATTATTATTTTGGTCTGGACAACTACCATAATGTAGTGCTACATCAGTAAAGTTTTCAAGGTCTTCAGTTTTTCTAAGGTAATTGACTATTATGCCACAAACTTAATTGCATCCACGATTCTCATCTGCTTCGCCCCCTAATTAGCAAAATTCTTCCCTGCTGTAAGTTTCGTATATAGTCTCGTTATAAAAGGAATAGTTACGAGAGTACTACAGTAATATATTCTCTCGTTGTGGTGTATTTAAAACTTTCTGGAGATCAAAGCTTGCACATAAAAATGTATTGTCTTGCTTGGCCTATTCTGCTCTTTTTCAAATAAGTCTTTGCTTGCAGATTTCAGAGTCAAGTGAACATGTGCTTTTTCTCCATAACCAGTACCTTTAATATCGGAGTTCTTTCTTGATTCACTTGTAAGGCATTTACCTTTTTTTGGTGTGTGAAATCCAACGCCGAGTCATTTGTGAAATGTCCAAGGTGTTTGGAAATAATTGCGGACTTACGTTTTGTTCACTGTTTTACCACAGTACAAGGTATTTATCGCTGATTTTTCTTCTAAATGCTTCAGTGGTTCTCTTTTTCTTGATCTCTGTCTCTTTAATACAGGTAAATTTACAACAATTGTTATGACACTTGTTACTTTTGCATGTATTTGGCTTTATCGATAACCCTTTCCCAAGTTTTTTCTATTTTCTTCAATAACTGTTTATTAATTGTTTGCATTTTCTTAGAACAGCATCACCTACTTTACGTGAAACATTTTCAGTATTTGTGAGAACTTCAGCCTCATCATCAAAACTTAAACTACTGTAGGGAGTGATTTCAGCAAAATGGGTTAAATCTGAGTCAAATCAATTAAACTTATGTTTTGAATACCTTTAGCATTCAAAACATTTATTTCATCTGGTTCTGTACATTTTTACGCTTAAGATGTTTTGCCAAATACTCATCGATATAGTTTTTACAATAACCTACAAATATTACCAATTGTGGAACATTGTATACAGCACTTTCTGGTAGAGTGTCCGTAGTTAATAACCACTTACACAACATCCCTTCATCTAAGAATAAAGTTTGAGGTAGTAGATGTAATTAAAAAAATGTATTAGCATACTTAGCAATAATCCATATATTAGATATATAAGATATTTTCAATATTACCGGTACAACTATTATCTCTAATAACTCCCTGGTTGAACAAAAGGTAAAAAAAGGTAGTAACTTACACATGTTTACATTCTTAAGTTTATTTTAATATTCTAATGTTTTCCACATGTTTGATTCTGTCCTTACAACTGTATAAATAAATGGTAAAAAATTGTGTTATTTATGTATCCATTTTCCTTATTTTCTTATAATGCCCAACAGTTGACAAGTTTGGCTGACTTCACATGTCTTACACTTTCTGAGATCTTAATAATTTACCTTTGGATAGTATTAATTCTGTAATGTACCTACAGAACGTGGAGGATTTTAAGTGTCAACGGCAGTAGGATTTTGAAAACTACAGGAGATTCAAAATTGTTTAAGTTAAACAAAAGTGGTATAATTATGAGGCATCCAAGGAGCCCATTCAGAAAATAAAGTAAGCCACTAGATAATAGACAGAAGCATGGTAATTCCTTCTTTCATATTTCTAAAACTGGCTATTCTACAAGTCTGAAATGTTTTACTGGATCATGATTCCTTATTCTCGCTTACAGTTACAGTAAAATATTACCTGAAAAAGTTTATTTTTCTTCATGTTAAATGTAAAAAATATTTGAACTAATAAGTACCTAGGTTACGACTTTCTGGCACAATTAGGGGGAAATCTGTTTTCTCATATTTAATCAGCAAAGTTAAAATAATACTGATAACTGACGCTCAACACTTTATTTCTTTGTAAAAAAACATGTGAAAATGGATAAATGTCTTTAAACAAAGTGACTATCTGATTTTAAATATATAAAAACTTGTGGTAGTTTTTTATGTTGTGTCCAAAATAAATTAAAACTATAAAAAGCAGGAAAAAAGCTCCTGTTAACAAAAATTACTTTCATAAAATTCCAAATTCATGTGGATACACAGAAGAATACACTCTATTTGTTGAGCGTGGTCGTACTTTGATGGGTGACCACCTAATAATACTGTGTACTGTTGTAATGTTTGCGACAAAAATGTATTCCACTGACAAGGTAACGTCCGCTCTTTAGACTATGATGAGAAGACTACTAACGTAACTATATAATTGCGCTTACTGCGCTGTCAAATTATACTGTAGTTTTTAATTTCTTTGTTATTATTTCATATACACTATATGGTTTCTCGCATTTTTTATAATTACAGCAAATTACAGAATATAAAATGATAGGTTAAATTTTAAAAAGTTTCTAACATTTTATAACCTTTAACTATAGTGTTCGCTTTACCTAATACTAATTTCCACACAAAATGCATTTTTTGCCAAATAGCAGTTTATAATAGTAAACTTGACAACTTGTTTGTCTGAAGTTTTTGGTGGCGTTTTAATTTTGATCAATACTTACTTTTTTTGTATATAATAATTTATTTATCAAGATTTAACAAAAGCAGGTCAATTATTTATACGTTAAACATATAGTGGTTCTTTCTCAAAGCACTTCAATTTAAATTTATCACCAATCAGATTGGGAACATGTCAAGTTTTTAAGTAAAACCGCATCGTTTTATTATTAATCCAACTAAACGTGCTGAATGATCTTTTAGTTGCAGCTAAGCTCACATGTACAGTTAATCTGCGAACCGCAGGTTCTGAAAGGAAACTACTGCAACAAATTTCTTTCCACCACACCCACTGCACACCCTGCTTCATAGTATTCACTCTTTTGCGCAGTAATTAGCCAACTCTGATGTAATTCTGTCTGTATCCGTAATCTTGGACCGTAAAACTTTATGGATAAACTTCATTGCCTCCACCTGTTCATAAAAATTTAAGTAATAGCCTTAACCTGGGGGGTCTAAAATTGTAGCTGCTAGATTTATCCAGCCCAATGCCATTGTTTTCCTTTCCGAGTTTTCTTCAACACAGTACCTCCTTAAGTTTTTGTTAGCAGGGACTGCTTTCAGTTCCTTGTGCAAATGTTTTGCTGGCTGTTCATTGACTGCTAAAGTTTGTAATGTATTTTTACATGTAGAAATACCTTGCAGAGTATTTAAATGGTCTCCCGAATGGATTTTACCTGGCAGTATCAAGAAAATACTTATACTTTATACTTCTTTCTCTTCGCAAACAATGCGTTTACAACATGCACATTCTTTATAGTCTCTATGGTTTGTGTACAGGTTCTTAAAATACTTGTGCAGACTGACAGGTTAGTATGTCAGTACATAAGAATTGCAGAGTTTAACAAACACAACCTAAAGGCACAAGATTGTTGTATTTCTTGACTGGTAAACCTAAATGATTTTTCCATGTTTGTGGCATCGTCTCCTATGACTACAAAGAATTTTTTAGTACTATACTTTACTATAAAGTTGTTTATACCTTCGTTGCAGATATTACTCCCATGCGTTGCATTGAAGATAATATTTTTTGCTTCGGCCAGTTTAGAATTAATGGGTTTCGAATTTAATGATATTATTAATCTAAAGTTTCTGGAGACACTTCCTGGTAGGTAATTGATAATATGGCCTTAATTTCTTAAAAAACTCATTTCACAATGATGACCAACTAAAGATAGTGGCAATCCACTAACATATATTGCTTGTACAAGGGCCTGGTTTAAGCTGTTCTGAAAACCGGACAAAGGTTTATTGAACTTTCCGGGAAATTTTTTATGATTTTTGTCACTTTTCCAGGACACGTTATACATTTCTTTAAATGATCAGTGATTTTACCTACATTCGAAAACTTCTTCCACAATATTTGCGTAACACGGAGTCATTATGATTTTTGCGAAATTTCAAAACATTGCTTTGTTGCGCGACATATCGAATGATAAATGGGGGTGATTTAGCGAAAATTAACATTTTTTTCGTTAAAACTCACGAGTAATATAACGTTTCATAAGCTTCCCAGTTAACACATGTTCGTTAATTAAACGTTTAAAAGGAAACTGCTACCTTACGTTCAATTTTGATAAATATGTCGCCCGAATAAACATATAATTAAACCAATATAAAAACGTTTTTATACATGTATGTTTTAACGTTTAAATATACGTTTTTCTTACATGTTTATTAACAAGGATTTTACAACGTAAATTTAACCATCATCTGTAATGGAGAATATACGTTTATAATTACCGTTTATCAACGGGAATTTGTAACGTTAAACTATTTGCCGTTAATAACGTAAAATATACATTTTTTATACATGTTTATTAACAAGGGTTTTGCAACGTTGATTTAACCATTATCTGTCATGAAGAATATACGTTTATAATTAATGTTTATCAACGGGATCTCTCACGTTAATCTGCTTGTATTAACGACGGATAATAAACGTTTGAATTACAACTAATACATACCTACCAAATGATAGTTTTTCAACCCAGCTGACAGCAGAATATGAGTACGATAAATTTTTTGACGATGGCAACTTATAGGACAAACGATCATTAGGTGTAGAAGTGTCAAACTGGACCTCATTGCGGTGTAGATACTTACTTTAAGTGCTCATTGCTCATCAAAACTTCTTAACTTGCTACTCTGCAAAATTTTATAAACCTACCATTGAGAAATTATTATTTATGTTTATAATTTTAAATGTCAAATAAAAATAACTATTTAAAAAACAAAAATATATTTAAAAAAACTTACATTTCAATATCAAAAAACTAAAATAATTAATACCACATTCTAAAAATATAACAAGCTTCTTCAATCATAGCGTCTTAATCATGAAATAAAATAAATATTTCTTAAATTATTTGTCAACTTCTCAACCAAAAAAAAAGTATTCTTCCATTAGTTTTTTGCTCTGGACCTTTTCGAAGTAGCTAATTTCAACCAATCCTTAACAGCACAAAAGATTGCTCTGTCGCCTTTTTCACGTTGGGGAAAATTTAGCTTTGCAGCATCTAAAATTATACCCTACTAAATAGAAATAAATAGGTCATAAAATTGTGATTACCATATACTACTGCCATTAGTCTCGTGGGTTCTATATATAGGTATACATGTATCGTGCAAATTAAATTAAACTGGGGTAAATAAACGAATACATCAGAATTTATAAATGCTAAACCCGTAGCTAACCATTATTACTCTCATTCGAAAGTTTGATTCACGAACAATCAAAATAGAGGAAAAGAAAGGTGTATTCATAAACGTTAGATATACGTCTAATGCCTCAATAAAATTAAACTTGAAAATATGAGAAAGCAACCAATATGGCCGATTTTAAACACGCCGGCTAAACTCATAAGTCCCAATTATTTATTCTACCTAATAACGCTCTATAGCAATCAAAGTACAAGAAATGTGATTAACTTCGACAACGTTTGAAGACAATTATTACATATTGTGATGCAGCTTACCTTAACCTAACTTCAAGACGTAAAACTTGACACTTTGAGCTGCACTAACTTCCAAAACTTTTAAGGGAAATCGCTACAGGATGATAATCATTCTTTGTAAATATGTATAAAACAATTATAAATTATAGAACAGACCACCATTCACCATAACATACAAGTGTCACGTACTGAATATAATATTTAATAAAATTTAATTTTAAACACCACGTTACACACTGTACGCCATCACTTCACCTGTTCTGTTTCTATTTCTTGTTCATTCTCGTTGAGCATGTGCACAAACACTTACTAATTTACAAGGACAAATATGTTTTATGTATTACACAGTGGAATGCAAAAGACAAAATAGCTCCTTTTAAAACATACACGTATTGTCGAATACCTCTCAGATTGATTATGTGACAAAAATTTTTAAAAAGCCAGGAAAAAATGTAACCTATATAACTATAGGTACATAATATAATATATCACATAAGATCTCACGCTAAAATAATATCTAGTAAGATACGTATATTTTATGTATAAATCCTTACTTCATGTATATTTTTATAGGCGAACGTTGTTGAAACTACGTCTAAATATGATGTTTAAAAACACTTAATTAATAACGTCTTTTACAACGATAAATTGTTAAGTAATTTGCTTTTTTAACAAAAATTAGAAAAATAGTGTTTTTAAATATATCGTTTATATCACATAAAATATCTCTCGCTTAAAAAATGTCTGGTAATATACGTATATTTTATGTATGAATCCCTACTTCGCGCATGTGTTTCATAGGCGAACTGTGATGAAACAACCTTTAAATATTATGTTTAAAAACACTTAATTAATAAGGTCTTTTACAATGACAAATTGTTTCGTTGCTTTTTTTACAAAAATTAGGAAAACAGTTGTTTTAAATATAACGTTTATATCACATAAATATATCTCACTTATAAAATGTCTAATAAAATACGTGTATTTTATGTATGAATCCTAACTTCATGTAGGTTTTTGGTAGGCGAACTGTGTTGAAACAACGTTTAAATATTATACCCTTCACCAATAAGGTGTTTACAACGAGAAAATGTTTACCTAATTTTTTCACAAAAGTTGGGTAAATACCTGTTTTACATATAACGTTTATACCACACAAAATATCTTTCGTTTATAAAACGTTTAATAAAATACATATATTCAACGTATTAATCTTAACTAAACGTAGTTTTTTGATAGGCGAAATGTGTTTAAATAACGTTTAAATATTATGTCTAAAAACTCTTCATAATTAACGTCTTTACAACGAAGAAATGGTAACGTTGCCTTTTTAGCCTAGAATTGAACGTTACTTTTTATAACCGATAACGTTTTTTCAACGGTCTTTACGTAAAATAGACGTTTATTAAACGCACGTGTGTTTATTGGGTTATGGGTACAGGATTATGAGTATTTTCTTTGTGATCAAGTCATGAACCCTCTGAGGAGAGTATATTATCACATCTATGTTGAAGTTATGATCCAATTAACAGCACTAATTTTTCAATGAGTGACAAATCTTATGAGAATTCGCTACCATAATGCACTTGCTGCGTTCCGAAATTTTTTAACAATATATGTACCTGTATTTTCACAAATACTGTTAGACGCTTAATAACTGGATATGATATAGGCATATTTAGGCTAAAGTTAAATATTGGTATTCGTAATTTTTTACTATTTCCACATTCCCCGTGTGACTATCGCATCGGGGACAAAAACCTCAAACATTTTTTTTTTCGCTTAAAGATCGTAAAAAGTGTCAAAATATATGAAGACTACAGGGAAAAAACGATCTAAGCCACAAAATTACAGTTCCGAGATATTCGTAGTGTTAGATATCAAACCCCGTAAAATTGAAGATATGAAATTAACGTTTGTCCGAAAATTTTTAAAGCTTTATTAAATATCATGCATTGTAATTATAAAAAAATCTGCTACTTAACATTATGTTACGTTCTAGAAAAATAAAAAATTCATAGTTCAATAAAAAAACGAAACAGCGATCCAAGTCAATAAAAAATGAAAAAGTTAACTAAGTTCTTTCTCACAGAACCTGTAAATAATATTGATATATTAGTTAAATAAAATAAAGTAAAACTGAATTTTCGCTCACATAAAATTCATCCTCGCTTGTGTTGCGATCAACATAGCTCCACATAGTAACTTTGGAGATTCTCCGACACGAAAGAGCTTAGTTCCATTAACTGTAGGTACTTTTTTTGGGTATAGGTATTAATCTGGAGTACAATGGCTCAGGAGTAATAACACATGGCCGGGTTTGATTGCGGTTCGCAATAACGAAATCTTTGAATTCCCCATTATAAGAAAGCTCTCTCACTGCTACTGTTCTTGGATGTTCGATCGTAAACTTTAGTTCTCTCACTGGTCGAGTAGGAAACGGGCAGGTTTTTCTAAAATAATTATTGGTTAGAAATTTTGTCCATGCAAAAAAACATGTCTTGCTGACAATCGATTACTTCAAAAGGCTGAGGTTTTGATCTTGATGATTTAAATACCTCTATCGATTGAGCAAGAACTTCTACCCTGGTTTTTTGATTGATTAATTCAAAACATTTGTCACACTGAAGATAGGAATGGCCCCTCATTGGGAATAAGACACGAATGGAGTCGAATCTTTTCATGACGTGAACTAAATACCGTAAAAATCTAACCAAGGTAAAGTTTTTGTTTTGTCCTGCACATAAGTCACAAAGTATGCGTAAATGTTTAACATCTTGAGCCAAAATATTAAAGGCAAAATGATATAAAAATGACATAAAATCGTCGGCTCCCTCCTTTGCAATGTCTGAGAGTATGCATAAAAAACGGATTGGTTGGTAGAAAGGATATGAATGTTAAAACTAACAAACGTGAGCTGCCTTTTGTAGTAGACATCATTTGTGCAGATGTTGGGTATAGGGAGATTTTTGGAAAAATCCATTGTTATGGCTTCGTAATTTGTATTTTGTCTTGAAAGTTTATTTTCTTTTTCGTATATAGAAGGCTTGTGCTTTTAATTTGTGTAGATTATCTTCTGTTTCACTTTGTTTTAATTGTCTGTTTAATTCCACCTTTCTTTCTTCGTCTTCCGAAACTTCAAGTAGGGACTGCAGAGATTCCATTTTAATTTTACTTGCATTACAGGTGCTGCAGGTATCAGACCTCGGGTATCCAAAACCTATATTAAAAATTTTTATAAAGATATTTCGGTACGATTCGTTGCAAACTTTTTTATTTATTGAGACTATAATGTATATTTCGTTATTTTTATGTGGTGAGGTATAGCATTTGTGTGTGAAATTTTATGCGGCCTATTTTGATGCATTCCTCTTTTATCATGACATGAATGTCCTTCCTGTTTTAAATATTTTTTCAGCATTATGAGTCGTCTATTTGTAATTCCGTGAATATTAATAAACGCTTTGTGAGACACTGGCTGTTCCTGGAATGAATGACTTTCATTGTCTTGTCCAAACCTAACTTTATAAGTAAACGAATTATCTCGAAAATTTGCAGCGATTTCTTCAAGTCTCGGACGCCTTCTTTTAATATTATGTACACTTATGAGACCACACATGTAACTGTTTGTTCATTTCTCTTCTTTAATGAATTAAATTAATTAACTACTTAAATTATTTGTTTGTCTGTAATATATATATATATATATATATATATATATATATATATATATATATATATATATATATATATATATATATATATATATATATATATATATATATATATATATTTATATTTATATTTATATTTATATTTATATTTATATTTATATTTATATTTATATTTATATTTATATTTATATTTATATTTATATTTATATTTATGTTTCCACAACACACTACGAGGGCTTACAGCCTAAATACAATCGCATCGTGGGTGTCGACAAGGAGGAAAGAGGCAACTTGTTAATTCTGAACTTGAAGGTTCGGAGGAGAAGGAAAAACATGTGCCAGCAAGGAATTACACAACTTGGAAGTCCTCGGGACAAAAGAGCGGGCATAATAAGATGTTCTATGTTTGGTGACCTGGACAGTAAAAGGGTGCATTCGCTCTGTTCCCCTGGTAGATCTGTTGGGGACAGCAGGTGGAGGAACTATGGAAGAAAGCTCCTCTGAGCAGTGTCCATGCAGATATCTATAAAAGAGAGAGAGGTCACCAACGGCACGTCAGTGGGCAAGGAATGGCAGCCTTTGGGTGAGGGTAGGGTCACCGATGAGACGTATAGCTCTCTTCTGAATGGAGTACAGGATAGCGAGTATAGAAGCGGCAGCGGCACCCCAGATGTGGGAGCAGTATTCGCGGTTTGGCCTTACTTGTGAAGTATATAAGGTATAGAGATTAGCTAGTAAAAAGTATTTGCGAGCCCGAAAGAGGAAACTTAATTTCTTAGCAGCCGCTTCTGCAATTGATGTGACATGGTGGTGCCAATTGAGATTTCGATCCACAGAAATGCCAACAAGTGAAAAGGACTCATTATTTTGAATAACTTGGTTGTTCATTGTGATGGGTCTATAGCTTGTGTATCTTTTATGAGATAGAAAGCAAGACTGAGATTTGGTGGAGTTGAATTGTACAAGATTTCTACTTCCCCAGTCTAGTATTTTTTGGACATCCACAGAGACAACTCTCCATGAGTCTGCGATCCTCATCTAATTGGGCTAAAGAGACAAGCTTAGAATATTGTATATTTGAGTGGAGGGTGCTGTCGTCTGCATAACTGTGAACTGGGTTGGATGTGCTAGAGAGGAGGTCGTTGATGTGGAGAAGAAATAAAGTAGGGGCTAAAGCTGAACCTTAAGGGACTCCTACATTAATTGGATACATTTTAGAGCAATGGCCATCCACGATACATCCACGATAAGAGAAAGCTCCGGTTGGAGAGGAAATTTGCTGTCCGGGTACAGAGTTTTGGTGGTAGGCCATAGGCCGGAAATTAAGCAGCGCTGCGTGCTAGACCTGGTCGAATGCGTTGGATATGTGTAGAGTGACAATCTGGTATTCACCGTGTAGTTCCATAGACTTGTTAAATGGGTGTTGATCTGCGCTGACGGAATCCATACTGCCTGTCGTGGATTAGACTGTGTTTTTCAAGAAATTTTAGTAATTCGGCATTTATATACTTTTCCATCACTTTAGAGACGACTGAAAGGAGAGAAATAGGCCTGTAGTTGCTAGGAAGCGCTTTGGATCCTTTCTTGGGGACGGGTTGTACTCGAGCAGTTTTCCAGTTACTAGGGAATATGCCTCTATTGTGAAATGTCTGAAACAGACGAGTCATGACAGGAGCAAGTTCTGGTGCGCATTTTTTGAGAACAATTGCTGGGATCTCGTCAAGGCCAGAGGCTTTCCTGGTATTAAGAGAAGAAAGCATATTTCGTGCCTTTTTAGTTTGGTAAAGATATCCGTCATTTTATGCGCGACATTGGGGACTGTTGGTGGTTGAACATTTCAATAATTTCAGAGCAACGAAATCTGTTATACCTGCATGGCTCCCCTGTTTCAAGGGTGTGGGTTTTTAGTAGCATTTTTAATTCGACCGTATGATTTTCTTTTGCGTGTTACCTGGCTCGGGAGATCACTACCACTATCACTACTGTTATTGTTTTCACTAGCACTCATTATTAACAGAAAAAACCCTTGCTCGTACGAAATTCTCTTTGCAACTACTAATATTATACTGAGTTACATTGAGATGACATCAAGTGGTTTGCGCAGTAGTTATTTTTTTACACACGTCATCAGTTTTTATCGTGGCATGAAAAGATAAGCTAAGACATGTGCATTTATTACACTAAATAAGGATTATTCTATATTATTTTATGGACTTAGATCTATCTTTCATGCAACGGCATGGACTTGGATCGCTTTTCCTTAGTACGGAAATCTAAATATGCGAGTTTAGTGGACTTAGAGCTTTACTTTCTAGAATCCATGAGCATTCCGTGAAAGAACAGTCCCAAATCTATAAGAAACATGTATAACTCATTTTTCATCCTCGAGTGACTTAGATAGTTTTTCCTCTGTAGTCTTCATATAGAAAACATGATTTGGGAACGATTTTTTTTGTCTGTCGGACTGTATGTCTCTGTAGCCACGATAACTTTATAACGAATTGAGATATAGTAATCAAATTTGGTATACAGTTAATACTCGACAAACTAACAGTTGGTGTTGTATTTGGGTAAAATCGCTCGAGGGGGTAGGGGATAAATGGGGGGAGACTTGGTTAAAATTGAATTTTTTTCGTTAAAACTTGAGTAATATAACGTTTTAGCGTTTGTTTATTAGAAAACTTTCAATTTCATCAAACATCTAGTATTCTGTGCTGAAATTAAATGAGGGGTTGAATGTGTAGAGTGGAATATCGGTGACAGTAATTTCGATTTGTTTGTTTTGCTAAAACGTCGGAAAAAGTTTTAAGACATATAAAAAACTTGATTCTAAAACGAAATTCTTTTGTCCGTCGTAATGTCGGCCTGTACGTCTGTCTATTAGTAGGCTTTCGAACGAATTGGAATACAATCTTCAAATTCGGTATCCAGTTAGCACCCGACAAAAGAACGCTTCGAGTTGTTTTGGGTAAGATCGCTTTAGGCGGTAGGGGATAAATGGGGGATGATTTATTTAAAATTTGCATTTTTTCGTTAAAACTCGTGTAATATACCGTTTCAGAAGTTTATGGGTACAGGAATACGAATATCTTCTTTGTGATCAAGTCATGGGCCCTGAATTCGTTTCATGAGGATGTTTTTCGGAGGAGAGTAGATTATCCCAGCCTTATAATTACTTCGATATGGAGCATCTTTATCCATTGTATAACAGTTACTTTATTCTTTTATTTTAAAAATAGGATATTATTTATGTAGCCCTCACATTCAGAGACGTAGGATCGATTTATTAGAGCGCTTGCGTCGTCTCTCGCAGTTACAGATCTTACAATGTCATTGGATTGGAGTCCTTGTTCCCTATGTGATATGTGGAAGTAACTAACAACTTGTTACATATGCTAAGTGTGTTAATGATAATTATATTAATGTGTTAGTTCTATAAAGGTGAGTTTACATACACAGTTTAAAACTGTAATAACTAGTACATTAATAATGCTAAATAGGTTTTGTTATCAAGTTTATCTGTACTAACCAATGCTAAATAGTGTTTAAATATCATTTACTGTCTGGATCAGAAGCGGTTTATTGAGTATTTGATTATGTTTATCCCAAACCATGTGACGTTTAGGAACGAAAGTGTTTAAATATGTTTTAATCTAATGTAATATAAATAATGTACCTATATGTGTTTAGCAATAATCAAGCATCACCCAGACAATATCGTTGGGTGGACACTTTTCGTATATTTACAAATGTGAATTCCAAATGCATATTTAGATATCCTAACCAAACCACGCAAATCAATATATAATTATACTAAATTTTGTAACGAATTTTCTCCATAGTTTAAAAGCGAATATAAATTAATGCGTCGATATTCATTTTTATAACTAATCTGAAACTGTTACAGTTATGTTACAGTTACAGTCGTGGTTCTACATATTTAATAGGATATAAGTTTCATAGTCGGTAAAATATAATTTTAAGTTATCAAAACAAATTGCGACTTTAGGAAAGTGGCAGGCATCATTATTCAACATGCAATGTTCAGAAACGAAATACGAAAGATAAATTGTGTGGACTAGACGGGGATAGTTATTACACCAAGACTACACAATTGTTTTCTATTTTTAAGTTTATATTTATATTACAATTATGGCAAATTTTCTTTAATTGGCGCATTAATATCACATTTCCTTTTTGAATTTCACATTATTTAATTATTATTTATACAGGCATTGATTTCGCATTTATAGTTATTAAACATTAGACTTCATATTAAATAATGTTTTTGACAAATGTTGTGTTTGAGTAGAAGAAAGCATAATAAAGAAAAATGCTTTTATTTCATTATTATTTCACAATAAATATAAAAAATTCGTCAGATGATATGTGACGTTTTATATGAACGTTTATTTCTGGTTTCTTTTTATAAATTAAATAGCCATCATATTTTGATTACCCCATTTCCTAGCAGTTTTACAATTTTTGTAGTAACATACCGTATGCTGACATAAAATCGATCTAAAAAACAGATTGGCTTTTAACATTTTTGCATTTTTCATATTCTAGTTTTCCATGTTATATGAAATATTCTTCATGCTAATTTTTAACTTCAGACCTTTTATCTTAATTTTATTAATTATCTGATCATGTTATTAAGAGAAAAATATTCCTTCAAAAAAAAATGCGCGTACTCTGCTTCTGGGCGCTCCGAGAAATTTAGAAGTCGCTCATATGGAAAACGGCGGCACGACGCATCTTGGGTTAGAAAGGAGTCTACTTAATAAGTTAGAGCAAAGGTTTGCATCACATAATGATAAAAATTCCAATATAGATGAAATCCGTATATTTTACAGCAGCGGTGCTGTAGAATTTTACGTGATTGGATATATATACTGCCGCAGTAGATTTTGAACTTCTGCCGTGCATGTGGCACCAGATGTAAAAATGAAAATAATACCACAATAAACAACAACTTTCCAATATTCCTATTATTATTATTATTATTATTATTATTATTATTATTATTATTATTATTATCCCACTAAGCATGGTAACTTACAAATGCTTACCGCAACGTTAAATAATCTACCATTAAGTAAGTTAAGTTTGCAACATTTCTAAATGTTTGCAGCCAAAAAACCAATGCAAACTTACAAATGAAACTTTAACGTAACTTTCAAATATAATATCTCGTTTGCCGGCTTGTTGTTTTTCTCCATTTGTAAGCTCACGTAAAGTTACAATTGTAATGTTTCTGAAAGTTTGTTTTAATTTGTAAACAAAATTTATTTGAATTCCCTCGTGTATTCTCGATCGTATGTCATCGTCGTCCAATAGCAACATAGCAACACCGACGCCAACAGCAAACTGACTATGACAAAGCGCCCGGCATTAATTAATGGCGATTTGTTGTTTACATTTTTTATAATTGCGTCATCATAAGTTGTTATTTGATCTATGTCTATTTATTTTCCTGGAAGTTTTAAAGATTAAACAATCTTATTGTAGCTTGAATTGTTTGAATTTTGGGTAATTAAGTAATTCATTGTCTGGAGTGTAGATTATGAAACATGAAGTATATCCACAAACATTTCAGGTAAGAATCTCTAAAACAGCAATAAAATTAGTCACTTTTCTGTTGCATAATTGTTTTGGTATGTGGCTATTGGTGAATTATAAAATGGCTGCATTTATATTTTTATTTCTTTTTATGAATATACTCTACAAAAAAGAAAACCTAATTGTTACATTTTGTTATGTCCTTAGAAGCAGCCTGGAGATGTCTTACCTGGTCCGACCAATTCATTTTAAAACGTTAAATATGATTGACCTATGGAAGCATGTGGCTTATCCATAGCAATCGACATCATAAGAACAGTGGAACAGTATCCTATGCTATGGAACATTCATATGGGTTAACTAGTCAGCAGCGGAACATGTGTTTATCATGCAAAAAAAGAGCAATAAGGACTGCAACAAGAAAGCTGCCCAAATGTGTTCGAGGCTATATCCTTCTTCAGTTTATGTATTCAAAATATCCAGTGAATGATGAAGCTCGCAACAATACCAGGTGCAGGCATGAATTAAAAATACAGTTGCACAAAAAGGAGAAAACAAAGCAGATGTTTGATTACTTGGGAATCAAATTCCTCAATTTTCTACCTAATGTTATTAAGATGCTCCCACTAACAAGATTACAGTAGGCACTAGTGGATGTTATAAAACAAAAACCAAGGTGAGGGAATTTATTTGTGCTCTAAACTAATGTGTATAGTGTCTGTGTGTGTGAGTGCGCTAGGCAAAAGCTTTGGAAGGCAAGTTCCACTAGCCACAGACTTTTTATATATGTACGTAATTCATTGTAGTCATAATTTTGCTTTATTTTAACTCAATGTTTCTGAATGTACACAGACATTGGCGGTACTGTACTTACTCGATAGGGATAGTTACGACATGCGTGATCACTTTCAGAGACTGTCGCCATATCCAAGCTATTTTCGCAGTAAAGTTGTATTCATTTCCCTGCACTTGATTTATCCATTGCATATCTTACGTTTGCTTAATTAAACTTTTTCTAAAATCGAAATGAACGCACCATTTTAGATATTTCTTTTTCACAATAGTATTTGATATGTTGACTTTATTTTATGTAACATGTTACCTACCACATATTTTAGAAGCTAAAAAAATTCTCGCCTCTCAAAACATAATGCTGCAGAAGACTTTGTTTTTGTTATTGGTGTTTCACACGTTTTTATAGACGACTAAGAGTTATTTAGTAAAACAATATCAAAAACAATTAATTGGTATTCATTTAGAAACAAGAATTTTTGAAATCGGTCAATTAATAACGATATCACGAGTTCAAGTTATCTATTTTGTCGCTGAGTTTTGACAAGAACTGTATTTTAGGCTAAACATGGACACTCGCTATATGTCTTAAATATCTCTATCGAGTAACTATAGTCGGTACTTATAAAGACAGTGACTTACCATGTACAATAGATGGTCAATAAAGTCTATATATCTATCTATCAGCAGAAATGAAATGTGTTGTAAGTCTTTAATTTTTTTATGTAATAAAGATTTTATTCTAATTAACATTGTCTTAAGTCATTTTTTACTGTTTTGCAAGAAATATATATTATGTATAAATACACCTATACCTATATTCAGTATCAGTTTGTAACTTGAAATAAATTCAGTTAATCAAATAGTTTCCTTTTTTCAAAAATGCTTGGACACATTGGTTAGTAATTCAAGTTGCAGTCTTTTAAAAAATCTATCAGTATGTACCATATTTGAAAAATGACTTCATCGATAATTTCTTTAAATCAACCCTTACATTTTTGTTGGCTTTTTTAAAGTTCTAACATGTAAAGTTGTAGAAAACCAGCAGTTTTAAAATTTTTATTCATTGATTACACAATTTTTTTTCGTGCTATCAACTCAAGATTTATAATAAAAATTTGAAATTTGGTCGTTTTGTATTGCTTGATGTGTACTTTAAAAATAGTCAACAAAAAGCTAAGGTTGTCATTTACAAAAATTATCAATGATATTTGATACAAATTGTATAATACATTTTTGAAAAGATTGTAACTGAGAATATTATCAGACTCCGAGCATTTTTGAAAAAAAACTGAAGTAGATTAATTGGAATTATCCCAAGTTACAAACTTGCACTGTATATATAATATATACAATTGCAGATAAGTTACAAATGTAAGTTTAAATTTTACAACTTTGCTAGGTCCTTTTAAAATTGAAGCTTGCTGTAAGGTAACATGTGTAAGTATAAAGAAAGTTTGCAACAGCTCACTACAGTAAACTTGCAGTAAAGTTACAAAAGAAACACTTACATATGTAAAGTCACTGGGGGGAAGATTTGCCATTTGCAACAAACTTGCAGGAAGCTTTCTGCAAGTAATCTATCAAACTTACACTTGCTTTGGAAAAGATTCTGCAATGTTAATGCAAGATTACCTTGCTCAGTGGGATTATTATTATTATTATTATTATTATTATTATTATTATTATTATTATTATTATTATTATTATTATTATTATTATTATTATTATTATTATTATTATTATTATTATTATTATTATTATTATTATTATTATTATTATTATTATTATTATTATTAGCACCTCACTACTTTCATCATTGTTTCTGAATATATTTTATGTATTACTGCTGACATTATTACAATTTTATTATTTTATTAATATTTATTATTTTAGATGCGTCGATTAGCGGCCATTGACGGATCCAACGTGGGGAACACTGTAATGAATATCTCAATGTTTATTACTTAACAAATAAAGTTACCATGAAATTTAATTGGCCTGGCCGAGAAAAAAGACCATTTTAAAGTACAATAATTATGTGTATAATATCAGGTGGTATCCATTTTGTATATCTATTTACTTAATTGTAAATCTAAGTATATTTTTAGAAGCTACAAAGTTGTCTTACTCTTGAAAAGAACCCTCAAAGTTAACACAAGCATATATAGACAATTCCCTGAACGATTGGTTAAGTTATCAAAATAAAAACAAATAAAGGTATTTTTATATTTAAATATTTTTATATTGTAGCACTTGTTTATTTCTAGTTTTCTTAAGAATAGAATTGGTACATAATTTATATTTTTTATTTAAAAAAGAATGTTAATATTACCTACATTTTTTTTTAAATTATTGTTATTTTTCTTTATTAAACTAGTTGTTGATTTTTGTGCAAATATATCGAATAAATTATCATTGTATTATTTTGTTTATTAGTTTGCTTTAGAGAACAGTAACAGTATCACTTACCTACAATCCACGATTTTATTCTAAAAAATTTTGAAAATTGTTAGTACATTTCGTTTGGTATCTGAACCCACGCCGCCATATTATATAAAATTCTAACAACTGTTCAACTAGCAATGTTGGCATTGTCATAGGAACGAGAAGGACCTTTTGACGATACCATTGCTTATTAGTCAAGTAAGGTTGAGGAAACATCCATTTGTGTTGTAGTATTCTTTTCCTACAACTGTACTTAACATTTTTAGCCATCCATATGCTTCAGTAATTTGCAATGTAAATTTAAAATCAGGTAGGTATGAAATCGTTACATTAAATAACTATTAAAAATTACTATTTTCTGTAAATAATCTATCTAACTTGCACTTTCTTTGAAAAATATTCTGACAGGTTGGTGCAATATTACCTTGCTCAGTAGGAGCAGTGGAGGTGTCTTACCTGCTCAGATCAATTCATTTCAAAGTGCAATCTACATCATTAGAAGACTAAAATAGTAGAGTACCCATCAAGCTGCCAGGATTACCTATTTTCCACATTATCACAGTATTCTATCGTATGCAACACTCATATAGGGTACCATCAAGCTGTCAGGATTGCTTATTTTGCACATTTTCACAGCATCCTATGGTATGGAACACTCATATGGGGTACCTCGTCAGCAGCGGAACGTGTATATCATGCAAAAAAGAGCAACAAGGAGATTGTGTGATGTAGGCCCACGAAAAATCTGCCGGGATATGTTCGAGGTGAATGGGATACTTATCCTTCCAGCCATATTCATTCTTCAGTATATGTATTCAAAATATTTAATGAATGGTAAAGCTCACATCAATACCAGGTGCAGGCATGAATTAAAAATACCTTTGCACGAAAAGAAAAAAACAAAGCAGAAAATTTAGCGCTGAGGAATCAAATTCCTCATTTTAATTTTTTACCTAATAATATTAAGGTTCGGCTGGGTTATAAAACAAAGAAAAAACAAAGTAGAATAATTTATTGGTGCTCTAAAGTAATGTGTATAGTGTTACGTACTATTTGTATTCATTCTTTGTAGCGTGTGTGGGTGTGAGCGTTAGGCAAAAGCGTCGGAATGAAAGTTCCACTAGCCACAGACTTTATATATATATATATATATATATATATATATATATATATATATATATATATATATATATATATATACGTAAATTCTTTGTAGTCATAATTTCGCTTTATTTTAACTCAATGTTTCTGAATGTACACAGACATTGCTGGTACTTATAAAGGCTGTGACTTACCATGTACATATCTATCTATCAGCAGAAATGAAATGTGTTGTCTTTAATTTTTTATGTAATATAGATTTTATTCTAATTAGCAGCATTGTCTTAATTCATTTTTTACAGTTTTACAAGAAATATATATTTTGTATAAATACACCTATACCTGTATACAGTTTTAGTTTGTAACTTAAAATAAATTCAAATGCAATTTATTTTTTCAAAAATGTTTGGACACATTGATTAGTATTTTAAATTTCAGTCTTTAAAAAAATATATATACAGTATGTCCCATATTTAAAAAGTGACGTTGTCGATAATTTCTTTACATGAACCCTAGGTTTTTGTTAACCATTTTTAAAGTTCCTGCATATGAAGTTGTAGAAGACCTGCAGATTTTAAATTTTTATTCGTTGATATTAAAAAAGTTCAGTTTATTATTTTAAAGGGAGTAATTGAAAATCATTTTGAACATTTCCTATTACTTCAAGAAAAATTTTAGTCTACACTAATTGTTTTTCGTGCTTTCAACACAACATTTATAATAAAAATTTGAATTTCGGTGGTTTTGCATAGTTTAACATCGACTTTAAAAATTCGGAATTCTGTATTTTAGAAAGCTGAGCACTTCAGCGAAACTCAGCAATACATTCTATAAAATGGTGTAAATGAATTTGTTCATTTACCTAGGTTGACAATGGATTTAAATCAAGTATCGGCCACCACAATATCATATTTGAAAGAAGCTAAAACTAGTTTCGTGGCCTTTTGGTATTTTAAATTATTACTTAAGTGTTCTAAGTGTACGCCAATACTCTAGTTCTTCAAAGTGTGCCTCAAAAAGCTTGAAGCTGAAAACGGACGACTTTGAAAATAGTCAACAAAAAGCTAGTGTTGTCATGTACAAAAATTATGAATGACATTTGGCACAAATTGTATAATGTATTTTTTTTAAGATTGTACCTAACTGAAAATACTATCTGGCGCCTCTGAGCATATTTGAAAAAAAACTGTAGTAGATTAATTGAAATTATTCCAAGTTACAAACTTGTACTGTATATATATATATATATATATATATATATATATATATATATATATATATATATATATATATATATATATATATATATATATATATATATATATATATATATATATATATATATATATATATATATATATATATATATATATATATATATATATATATATATATATATATATATAATTGCAGATAAGTTGCAAATGTAAGTTTCAATTTTACAACTTTAGAATTTAAGCTTGCTGTAAGTATAAAGAACGTTTTAACAGTTCAATACAGTAAAATTGCAGTAAGGTTACAAAAGAAACACTTGCATTTGTAATGCCACTGGGGGAAGATTTACTATTTGAAGCAAACTTGCAGGAGGCTTCCTGATGTGTAAGTAATGTATCAAACTTGCCCTTTCTTTGAAAAGGATTTTGCAAGGTTGGAGCAATATTTCCTTGCTCAGTGGCTAGATAAAAATTATCTTCCATTAAATAAGTTTATTATTTAATTTATGTGTTTGTAACTGAACATTTGATCATAGTCGGACAACAATATTTTTTTCTTCTTTTAACGTTTATATTATTTATTCCGCCCTACTGTTCACTACTACCACCTCTTACGTGTTTTATTTTTTGTTTTTTATTTCACCTTAGTTTATAACAGTGTCGACTGCTATCGTCGTAAATTTACGAAAATGGCGTTCAAGCATAAATCTTGAGTTAGGCTAAGAAGTAATTGAAATCGGAATTGAAACCAGTTGCTAGAACAAGGCAAACCCCTTAATATGGTTATCAGGAGACATTATAATATCATCACAGCACTTAACCAATATGCTACAACCCTACGCCTCGTCACTAATCCTTACCGGAGATATGAACGCTCAAAATCCTATGTGAAGTAGTGACATTATAAATATTAATAGATATAACATACTAGAAACCCTCGACACTTTATATCTAACAATACTAAATGACGGCAGTGCCACAAGGTTAACAATTCCCGCACAAAATAAAAGTGCCGTTAAATAATATTCATCTAAATTTAATACAAACACAACCTGGTAAATAATAAACGATCCAGGAAATAGTGAACACTTCTCAATAAAAAACGCCTAGACACAGCAAGTGCGTTATGGTAGTGAATTTTCATAAAATTATCTGGCACAAAATATTTTATTATAACTTTTTTTTCTTGCAACATATAAATCTAAATTTTGGTGTGTAGTTTACCTTTTATATCGTAAGACCACCCACCAATTTGGTTATCATATAGTTTTTATTTTTTGAGATACAAATTTTTTTCGAATGAACACTCAAAATTTTCCCGGAAAACCTTGTCCGATTTTTCTGAATGACGAACTTATCCAAGCCATTTACAAAGGGAAGGTACATGCCAAATTTTCTTAAAATCGGCCTATTGTTTTTTGAGTTATTGGTGTGATACACATATATATATAATATATATATATATATATATATATATATATATATATATATATATATATATATATATATATATATTGAAACTCCCCCGAATATGGGTTCTAGGGGTCCTGGTTCGCGCTTATTTGCAAAATTTTTTCAAAATTCACAACTGGATCTCCCCATTAGTGATTTTTTTCTACGAAAATTTACTAAAAATACAATTCAACAATACTCAAATAAACTCCACAAACTGGGCAAGCAAAACATACAAACAATTTAAAAACGCCGACTGGCTAAATTATAACGAACATAATGTTGAATATCGATAATATGTTTTGCAAATGTAGATTCTTCAGTATGGTTATCTATGAGTACAAAATATGTTCTTTGTATGGGAAGTTAAAACTTCTAGAAGTTTGACCGTTGCAAACCACGTTACAACCCACTAAACATGGTAACTTACAGATGCTTACCACACCGTTAGACAATTTACCATTATGCAAACTAAGTTTGCAACATTTCTAAATGTTTGCAGTCAAAAAACCAATTCAGATTTACAAATGCAACTTTAACATAACTTCCAAATGTAATATCTCCTTTGTCAGTTTTTTGTGTTTCTCCATTTGCAAGCTCGCGTAAAGTTACAATTGTAATGTTTCTGAAGGCTTGATATCAATTGTAAACATTTATTTGAATTCACTCCGTTTTCATAATCGTGTATGTTCGATCGTATGTCATCGTTGTGGAATAGTAACGCCAACCTCGAACTGCCAACTCGTCTGCGTCACACGTCATTAATGATTAAAGCGAATTCTTGTTTTTACATATGAAGTAGGTTCATAAAATGTTATTTGATCTGTGTCTATTTATTTTTCTGAGAGTTTTAAAGATTAAACAACCTTATTGCAGTGTGAATTGTTAGAATTTTTTTTTATAAAGCTGGGTATTTTTTAACTAGTGTAAGTGAAAGTGAACGTTCACTTTTAGTGAATTTTTATTTTTAAAAAATCACTAATACAGAGGTATATATATATATATATATATATATATATATATATATATATATATATATATATATATATATATATATATATATATATATATATATATATATATTAAAACCAGGCCGGTTTTAATGAAATTTTGCATACCCGTGTTTTTCTGGTCGTAGATTATGAAAATGAGATATTTTTGCATAAGATACCTGAAAATGGTAAATTAGTACTCATTTTTTGATATATAGTTAATGCGTGAAAAATTTCTATGAATCCCTAAAACAACTATATACTAACTACACGTGCGAATTCAAGAAAATAAGTCACTTTTCTGTAGTATAATTAAATTTTGGTATGTCAGTAATCTATTGGTGAATTATTATATGATGGCTGCCTGTATTGATATTCTTGTTTATTTTTATGACATTTACTTAACGACAAAGAAAATCAAATCTCTACATACAACATGAAGCAGCATGGAGGTGTTTTACCTGGCCAGACCAATTCATTTAAAAGATTAAATGGCCAGATTAACCTATGGAAGCACGCCGCTTATTGCAAAACAATCGGCATCATAAGAACAGTGAAACAGTACAGTACCCATCAAGCTGCCAGGATTGCTTATTTTGCACATTGTCACAGTATCCTATCGTATGCAACATTCATACTGGTTAACTCGCCAGCAGCGGAACGTGTGTTTATCATGCAAAAAAAGAGCAATAAAGACATTGTGTGATGTAGGCCTAAGAAAAAGCTGCCCTGATGTGTTCGAGGCCAATGGGATACTTACCCTTCCAGCCATATTCTTCTTCAGTATATGTATTCAAAACATCCAGTGAATGGTAACGCTCACAACATCAATACCAGGTGCAGGCATCAGTTAAAAATACTGTTGCGCGAAAATAAGAAAACAAAGCAAATTTTTGATTTGTTGGGAATCAAATTCCTCAATTTTCAACCCAATGTCATTAACGTGCTGCCACTAACAAGATTAAAGTAGGCACTAGTGGGTGTTATAAAACAAAAACCATACTGGAGGAATTTATTGTTGCCCTAAATTAATGTGTATAATTAAAACATACGCGCAAACGCTTTCCCTGACTGTCGCCATATTTAGGCTATTTTCGCATTGAAGTTGTATTCATTTTTTTTTTCACAGTTTTACAAGAAATATATAATTTGTATAAATACACATATACCAATATACAGTGTTGGTTTGTAACATGAAATAAATTCAGTTAATCAAATAAAGTTTCTTTTTTTTTTCAAAAATGCTTGGACACATTGAATAGTATTTCAATTGCAGTCTGTACAGTACGTCCTTTATTTGAAAAATGACGTCGTAATTTCTTTAAATCAATCCTAGGTTGTTGACTATTTTTAAGTTGTGAAGTTTTAGAAAACCAGAAGATTTTAAAATTTTTATCGTTGAGATTAAAAAAATATACAGTTTATTATATTAAAATTAAAAATCAAAACTCATCTTGAACTCTTAGTCTCAACTAATTTTTTTCGTACTTTCAACTCAAGATTTATAATAAAAATTTGAGATTTGGAGGCTTTGTATAGCCTGAAGTGTACTTTAAAAATAGTTAACAAAAAGCTAGGGTTGCCACTTACAAAAATTATCAATGACATTTGGCACAAACTGTGTAATATATTTTTTAAAAGATTGTAACTGAAAATACTATCCGACTCCTCCGAGCAGTTCTGCAAAAAAGCTGCAGTAGATTAATTGGAATTATTCCAAGTTGCAAACTACGCTGTATAAATAATATATACAGTTGCAGATAAGTTGCAAATGTAAGTTCAAATTTAACAACTTTGCTAGGCCCTTTTAAAATTTAAGCTTGCTGTAAGTTAATATTTGTAAGTATGAAGAAATTTTTTAACAGCTCACTACAGTAAACTTGCAGTAAGGTTACAGAAGAAAAACTTGCATTTGTAATGCCGCTGGGGGAAAGAAAATTTGCCATTTGCAGCAAACTTGCAGGAGGCTTTCTGTAAGTAATCTATCAAACTTACACATTCTTTAGACTATGTGATTCTTTGGAAAAGAGTATGCGAGGTTGGTGCAATATTACTTTGCTCAGTGGGAATATGTACAGGATTACTTAATGTCATATGTGTGAGTTTGAACTGCTATATAAAAACTGCATCATATGTCCCATAATTTACCTCCAATGGACGATGTTCATTCGTACGACGTGAATCGCCGTAGTCGGATGACTGGCATGGTCATCCGACTACGGTTGCAGTGGACGATTAGCCTAAACAGGATAGTCATGTTCATGTCACAGATGCGTCAAACAACAGATGGGAGCAGTTCCATTAATAGTGACAACACACCAGGTCAGTTACCCGACTACGGTTGCACTAGACGATTAGCCTAAATTAACAGAATAGTCATCTTTACACAGATGCGTCAAACAGTACATTTTTTATTAATAGTGACTCCAGACCAGGCCAGTTATCTGATTACGGTTGCAATGAACGATTAACCTAAACAGGATAGTCATATTGACACATATGCGTCGAACAACAGTACATAGGGGCAGTTACAATAACAGTTACTCTAGGCCACCTTTGAAAATTCAAATTATTCAGATGTGAAGATACAATCACATAACAGAATTCGTGACAACATGCAAGCAGACAGGCTGGCCGTTAGCGAAGACAAAGACATACTCGATAATGAAACAACCATATCTAGCTAGTTCTGGAACATTCTGAAAGAACATATATTTCAGAAAAAATACTGGGCACACTCAAGAAGCAAATTATGATAACTGGATTTTTAAGTAAATTTCCACTAAGAGAATTCACTCATAGAGAGGTAACTCTGGTAAGACTTTCGGAAAAAAATTTCAAATGAGCGCAAATTAGCTATTACGGACATTTTTTCCACAAAAATGTACAAAAATATTTTTGAAAACGCTATATTTTTGTAAGTATTAGAGTTACTGGAATGAGACTTTACATATTCCTAGAAATGGCGTAAATAAACCTATGTTGTGAATTTTACGTAATTTGGTTTACAATATTTAGAATTTTTCCAAATTAAAAATAAAATCTGAGGCATGCGTTGAAACGACTTAGTGATTAAAATCCAATGCCTGACAGACAGATTAGTTTACTGTCGCGTGTATATTTATTCATACAACAGGTAGAAACTATACATCAACGTCAACGAAAGAAAATAAATAACAGGAGTAAAACATACTACACGAACCAATAATCGTGAAATCTCGGCCACAAATATTGCAAATGACAGACGACATGAAATTTTCCAAGTACCTAATTGTTATTTAACTGAGGCATTCAATCAATTTTTAAAATACACTATATTTGTAGCTTGGTAAATGGCCCCAAATTCAGTTTTAGGCTGAGAGTGTACCATAATATAGTGGAAATATAAACAAAATTAAGCCAAGTCACTATAAAAGAGCTTTTAAAATAGTTTATTGTTTATCTTGAAACTTAAACATACGGCATTATATAAGATCGAAGTAGTCATTGAATGTGTTTCAATGGCAATTCTGTAATTAATTGTTACGTATAGTTTTAATAATAATATATCTCGGGCATGAAGCCCGTGCCAAGTATCATGTAAACAAAACGTTAGTTAACGTATCCTTAGATAGCTCAGTGGTAGCGTGCATGTCTTCTACGCAGAAGATGCATGATCGATTCCGGCTGGATGAATGTTTGGTTTCTTTTTGTTTTATTTTGACATTTGGGGAAGCAATAGTGTACAGCTTTCATATGTTTTGAACAAGATCTCATTTTTGTTTAACACGCCTAAATAACTTAGTCACCTTTGAGTCTGAAATTATAATTGTCAGCAGACATTTTGTTCTTGAAATTGAAAAACCGGTTGCCTAAAACGAAATCATTCAGGTATAAGCAAAAATAACAGCTACGTTTATAATTTGTAGATACTTTACTTTTCTAAATATGAATAAAATTTCCTTCTGGAAAGTTTTTGTAACTTTAATGAAGTTTGTAATACAAGTATCTTTTAAAGAGACCTACACTATCTATAGACATAGCAAAATTACATTTTTTAGCTTCATAGAAAATTGAGTTTTGGGCATTTTTCTCAAAAGGAGTTGGAGCACACTATTGTTTGCTAATAGAGAGATATCGCTGGTCACTTTCAAAATAATTAATCAAATGTGCGCCTACTAGGACCTCTAAAATCGAGCTTGAAGGTCTGTGTCAGTTTAAAGTATTAATTTTTGTAATATTCCGTATAATAATAGTGTACAGTTCTTATTTCACTTCTATAACACACTTGCTGCGTTCCGAAATTTGTTTAAGTTCAAACGCATAGTGCGGCTGTCAGTCACACACCTTTTGGACCAGAAGTTCTAGTAGCGGGGCAGTCTGTAAAAAATCAGATTGGGTACAATTTAAAAGTCGCACAGGACATCTTCCGACAGGAACAGGTTTTCTGAAGGTTATAATTCTTTACCACAAAAATCTAATTTCGTTTAGTTTAATTGAAAATATACATATAATAGGTAAACATCTTTTTACTCGGTATTGGCTCGTGCCTTAATGCATTGGGGGTGCGTAAGGAAAAAAATAAGGGCTCGCCTCTTATTTCCCCGAAAATGTATTATAAAAAAACCTACTTACTAAACTTTATAATTAATAACTACTTACCAAGTTTTCCTCTAGTTAGTTATAGTAGTTCAAAAGTCCTTTCCTTTGATAATTACTAACACAAATCACAATTCTGTCAACCCTCAGCATTCACTAGTTTATAAGTTATAACATAACAGACCTATACTTATTCCTTAAACGAAAAATCGATACGTTTATTTTTAATAGCCACAAACTGTTCTAAAACTATTTCATCAAAGTTCGGTATTTCAAATACAAAGTTCCTGTTTATTGCCAACATTGCTAGCGCATTAAGTCGATCATTCGACATAGAATTTCTAAGGAAGGTCTTTACTCGTTTTAAAGTGGAAAAGCAACGTTCAGCTTCAGCGGTATTCATTGGTGTGGTCAAAGTAATTGTAAGAAGTTTAACAAGTTCGGAAAATGTGTTTCCTAATTTATTTTTAAAATTAATTCCAGTGTACGCGTAGCCCCATGTATTTGTTTAAAATCGTCTTGAATAAGTAATTTCCAATTCAGTCTTTAATCGCTCTGCTGATACATCTTGGTAGTAGTCTTAAAGATTTCAGTTGGGAAATTGGTACTATAGGAAGTGTATAAATCGTTTGCAAGAAGGTTATTTGCTGCCAAATGACCCCTGTAGGAAAGTCTATTTTTTAATTGCATTAATATAACATCACAAACTTATTTTGCGCATACACTGTTTCTGTTACTACCGCCTGACCGACTACGTTTGGACTTCGATTTGTTTTGCCATTCTTGTTCGACTGCTTCACTGTCATTATTACGAATACGTAAAATGGACGTCTCAAAATTTGAAACAGCTTTTTGCAGTTGAATGCCGTCAACTTGTCTAGACTGAAATTGATTATATAGTACGTCAACGTGAGGAAAAATCTTATGAAAAATGGTCAACCAGAACATAAAGTTTGAATCCTCCAGAGTTCTTTTTAAACCAATTGCTTCCCTACTAGTTACTGTATTCTCAATTCTTTTAGCAATTCCTTGAAAACAAAGTATAACATTTTCCCTGTTTTCATAAATAACCTTAAATTGAAATTCCATCGTGTGGGCGCAACACGCGGTAATCTGACAATTTCTTCTAGGATATCACTTCTATGAGATGAATTAGAAAAGAAAGACGGAAATCCGGACGAGTCCGAGAAAAAAATTCGCACCTGCGGATTTTGAGTGGCAGCCTTTTGCATTATTAGATTTAACTGGTGTGCATAGCAGTGAACAAAATATGCTTATGGATATTTTTCACGCATTTTTGTCTGAACACCACAACAGATCCACTCATTACATTCGCACTGTCATATGCGTGCGCTATTAATTTATTCGGATTATTAATCATTGGATCAATTTCTTTTTGAATGCTTGTTACCAGACCAGCGGCTGTTTTATCGGTTATTCGTAAAAAACTCCAAAACCTTTCGTGTATAACATGCCCGTCGACATACCGCAATATTATTACCATTTGGCTATGATTACTTACATTAGTTGTTTTATCACACTTAATTGCCAAAAATGTAGCGTGTTCCACTTCTCTCAAAATTTCATTTTGACACTTAATTAACATGCAGTCCAAAATGTCATTTTGAATAGTTTTCGAAATTCTCTTAAAAACTGATGACGTGACCAAATGTTCCTTCAACACAATGTCTGATTCGGTAGTGTAGTTTATCAATTCTTTAAAAATTCCACGATTTATGGATTCGTCGTGTCTTCGGAGTGCCAATTTAAAAACGCCACAGAATTTAACGCACGTTATAATCCTTCTGAAAATATGTCTTTTTTTTCACTGTTGCATTATGTTCGGCGATCTGTTGTCGATATGTGGCAGATAACTGTTGAGCAATGTTAACTTTTCCCAGTAATGCAAGTTCTATACAAGCTTGCAAATGAGCCTTGCAATTTTCAGCTTTTTTACTTTTTTCGTGTAAATGATTTAAGTCGGTTACACCTACACGGCTCCAATTCTTGTCCATGCTTGGAGTATAAAATAACGCATGAAAAAAAAATTCTTTACATTGCATCCACATATCCATTCGTTGCGATCATATATACTTCTAGCAAAATGTCGAGTAAAAGAACTACATTCTTTTTTTTTCATACAAGTTTAGCTGAAGTTTAAATCAGGTGTAGGTCATCTTAAACTTTTAATCTTGACCTTAGAACTTAAGTCTAACTGTGAAAAGTTAACCTTTAAAATACCATCCACTGAATTAATCACAGTATCACAATTATTTTATCCACTTATTAAGCAACCCGAAGTAGTAACCATAATAATAATAATAATTGTCTTGTTAGAACATGTAAACAACAACGAAATGATCTAATTAAAATCAATCCGACGCGACGCACTACACTACCACGATTACCACGACTACCATTGCAAACTGCAAGTGTGAAATTTTAAAGCGCACAACTGGATTGCTCATTCGGTCGTTGTTGACGAAGATGGTCGATCATTTCGCATTGAAATTTCCCATTTCGTTAGAGCGCCTAAGAATACACACCGACGCGCACAGATGCACAGATGCATATTATATTATATGGATGTATATAACGTCGGCAACCATTAACACTATACTTCTTCTGATTCTGTATTGATGGCTGCCGACTCTGCGATCCTCGATATACTAATTTTGTTTGCAGAATGCAGGAGGTAAAAAGTAAATAAAAATTTATTAAAATATAGCATAGCAAAAATATTATTTTCACCGGCAGGCAGCAGTGCGCCCGCACGGGCGCACTTATTGAGGAGCCGCCCCTGTTATCACTGCATACACCTTGTGGTAGATACTTACTTTTTATTTAAAAAAATGTAAAAAAATATGCGTAAATACAGGTCTAAGTTAATATGTATACATATATGTATTTCAGTTGATTTATCTTAATAATAAAAGAAAAGTAATAAAAATAAAAGACTTAAGTAGTTTTGTTGTAATTGTAAAGATTTTGAAAAAAAGTTAGGTAAGTACTCTTTAATATAAGTACACTTGGAAAATCCCAAAATCACCACAACACATTTTTTAAGACCTAACAATCGTTACTCCAGCAAATGCAAGCATGAACAAATTTATGACCCCCTATCTAATTTTAATGGATAATGGGCTTGGCAAGACACTCCTAATTAGTCAGACAGATTAATATATTATGCTCAATAGCCTCGTCCAGTCTATACTATACATGGCACTAGTGTCCGAAATATAGATAAAAAACCCTTTAGTTTATCTAAGAAATTAATGTAACTTAGAATTTCATCCTCGGTTGAACTTAATGTTGTGGGCGAAACCTTCTTTTGCTTTAATAAAAAGATGTGCGATAGTTAGTAATATGTCCCCAGATTTAGTTGTCGGTGCTCATCCTGGTTTCCGGCATTCACATAGTGAATTTAGATATCAATAAAGAATGTGAACTTCTTAAATAATGCGGCTCTTTGCTTTCAGGCCCATTATCCTTTAAAATTAGATAGGGGCTTATAAATTTGTCAAGCAAAAGGTTAGGGCAAGTCGCTTAACATTCTCCGTTAACTATAGACACAATAGATAAACGATATGCCTCCGACTGCAATTTACCTTCGTTTTCGTCGGTCTACCTGATAGTTATATAAGTATATGTGTAGTAATAATTTGGTTAGAATTTTCATTCCCTGATGATGCTGGAGAAACGATCGTTAGGTCTTAAAAAATGTGTTATGGTGATTTTAGGATTCTCCAAGTGTACTTATTAGTGCTCATCAGAGGTTCCAGTCTTCACATATTACTCTTAAATATGTATAAAACGGCTTACATGAATAATGTAAATCTGGAGAGGTATTTCTACTTTGGAGTTTCGACAATGTAAGTTCTAGAAACCAGTGCAATTAGTTTTATATTTTGAAAATATTTATAGGACATTTTATTGCCATAATGTTTGTGAGGCGAAAAAATAAAAGCATTTTAAGGAAATGTAACCTCAAACTTCGGAAAAGAAGTTTCTAATAATGTACAAAAATTGGTGAGCATATTTCATTTTAATGGGTGTGATTAATTATACCAGTGAGGCGCTATGAATATTCATAAAAACACATACTAATAAAAAATACGCAAATTTAGTAAATATTCCTGATGTGATGGCCAGGTATTGGGAAACAAATGGAGTAGTTTTATTAGACCAAGTATAGCATCTTCTTTGAATAACACCATGCCAGTTTTTCCAAGCTATAGCTCTAAATGAAAATGATTTATAATTAAAAGAACCCCAAAAAAACATTCCAAACATAGGTTTTGCACAAGAAAGCAAACCTATTATAATACTAAGTAGTTAATATTTTACATCATTCATATCATATTCTTTGTAGTTACCCAAAGCATTGACAGAACTGTGGGCATATTTGAGTTTCATTGCTCTTTTATTGCATTTGTCTTTGATACTTTATTTACCTATGAACTATTGGCTCCAATACTCTGAAAACTAAATAATGATTTTTTTTTCAGTACTTCCAAAAGAATAGTAAAATTAATGATGTTAATCGAAAACTAAAGTCACAAATATGGAGTTCTGTTGTAACTATAGTTTTAGTTGAAGGTAAAAATCTGTTGGCCTGTGATCCCGAGACAGCTACGTCTGACCCCTATGTGAAATTCAGGTAAATTATTTACTATGCTTAGTATAAAATTACTTACTATACTAAATATAAAGTCAATTGACAATTCGCATGGATTTTCCAATAAATGAATTTAACATTTATCTCATTGTTTTTCATACATAGAACATTACTCAATGCATGGTAATGCGCAATAACACATGTAGTGGACAGAAAAAGTTTGAAAAAAAAATCGAATTATTATCATGTGACCGCGAACGTTCTGCTATTGGTCGTGACGTAGTTGGACATGAATGAATATCGTATTGATATTTGCCTTATGGTATAAAAAGTATGATTGCTTGTTTCTTAGCATCGTGGTGAATTTTCTTCATTTAATGTGTTTCTTCTGGTTGAATAGTGTAAAGTGGGAGACAAAACTTTTCAACTGGCGCAATCAAATCATTTGCCAATAATTGAATCATTTATGAGGACATCATTCTTTGGTGGAAATCTAGACTTCATAAGTGCTGAAATAAAAGGATCAAAAGCTGCAAAGTAGGTATGTCTAAATAAGGCAATGCTAGTTAAACACATATTTAACCAAGTATGTACTTGTTCATGTCATTTGCGATGTATTTTGCTTTGAATGGAGCCAAGAACATGACAACAACAAAGCATCAAATATACCATATGTTTTAGATTGAACAATGTTGTCTGAATTAAGTACAGATAAATAATGGAAGCACACTCAATAATTTCGTTAATTAATAACCATGATTTTTGCCGGTTGTATACTCAGAGTAATATGTGAAGTCAATAATTAGTATGTACAGATAAAGATACAAATCCTGGTAAACTTTCCAGACATGATTATCACATTAAAGTACTGATTTCATTTCAGATCTGACAGGGAAAGTGATGGGAGCAATGCTATTGGCTATGTTCAAGTTAAAAGGGAAGGTAACTCCAGAACATAGTATTTGTAAGAAGGCATATTCTCTGACATTAATATGTAATGTGGATTTTTTTTTCACCATTGCTTTCTTATTTAAGCCTCTTTTGGAGCAATAAAAAATAGTATTTGTACACATTGGTACTATACAATATTTATAAGCTTTATTTTCCATAAGATCAAATCACGTGCCGAGGCCATAATTCAACCAATAACTTGCAACACAGGATGCTCTGGTGCAGATCGGACTTTCGGAGAGCCGTGCTTTCACTTATCACTAGCTTCGGCTCTCCTCGGGGAGTCGCGGTGTGTTCAATTATTTGATCAGGTGACATAGAGGATAAGATTCTAATGCAATACCTAGGGAGTATGACGTCATCGAGCAACTGTTAAAAAATCGAATGGGATCGGACCGGAATTAAGGCTCTGTACATTTGTATGGAAGTCCGTAGCTAAGACCACTCTGCCACTGCGACTTGTTAAAAGCATATGTTTAATGTTTGTATATATGAACTCGGGATAGCTGCAGGTCGGCTGTAAGTAGTTATGTACTTACTTTTTTTACTTTTTTATTTCAACAACACACCACGAGGGCTCACAGCCTAAATACTATCGTGCCGCGGGTGTCGACAAGGAGGAAAGTGGCAACTTGAAGATTTGGAGGTTCCGAGGAGAAGCAAAAACATGCGCCAGCAAGGAATTCCACAACTTGGAAGTCCTCGGGACATTAGAGCGGGAATAACAAGGTGTTTTATGTCTGGTCACCTGGACAGTAAAAAGGTGCATGCGCTCTGTTCCCCTGGTAGATCTGTTGGGGGCAGCAGGTGGAAGAACTATGGAAGAAAGCTCCTCTGAGCAGTGCCCGTGCAGATATCTATAAAAAAGAGAGAGAGAGGTCACCAACGGCACGTCGGTATGCAAGGGATGACAGCCTTTGGGTGAGGGTAGGGTCACCGATGAGACTTATAGCTCTCTTCTGAATTGAGTCCAGGATACCGAGTGTAAAAGCGGCAGCGGCACCCCAGATGTGAGATCAGTATTCGAGGTTTGGCCCTATTTGTGAAGTATATAAGGTATAGAGATTAGCTGGTGAAAAGTATTTGCGAGCTCGGAAGAGGAAACCTAATTACTTAGCAGCCGCTTCTGCAATTGTTGTGACATGTTGGTGCCAATTGAGATTTCGATCCACAGAAGTGCCAACAAGTGAACAGGTTTCATTACTTTGAATAACTTGGTTGTTCATTGTGATGGGTCTAAGGCTGGTGTATTTCTTATGAGATAGAAAGCAAGACTAAGATATGGTGGAGTTGAGTTGTACAATATTTCTACTTTCCCAGTCTAATATTTTTGGAGATCCAAAGAGACAGAACCCTCCATGAGTCTGCGATCCTTATCTAATTGGGCTAAAGAGACAGGCTTAGATAATTGTATATTTGAGTGGAGGGTGCTGTCATCCGAGTAACTGTGAACTGGGTTGGGTGTGCTAGAGAGGAGGTCTTTGATGGGAAGAAGAAACAAAGTAGGGGCTAAAGCTGAGCCTTTAGGGACTCCTGCATTAATTGGATACAGTTTAGAGGGATGGCCATTCACGACAACAGAAATGCTCCGGTTGGAGAGGAAATTTGCTGTCCAGGTACAGAGTTTTGCTGGTAGGCCATAGGCCGGAAGTTTATTAAGCAGCGCTGCGTGATAGAGCTGGTCGATAAGACAATAGAACTTTAAATTATAAAGGTCTGGACACACAGCACATGCACACACACACACACACAGATATATATATATATATATATATATATATATATATATATATATATATATATATATATATATATATATATATATATATATATATATATATATATATATATAAAAGCATATAAAAATTGGACTGAGCCCGGATGTGGGTTCCACGGGTCCTAGTTCGCGCTCATTTGAAGAAATTTATTCAAAATTCCAAAGTCGGGTTCGCCCCATTAGTTATTTCTTTCTAAAAAAATACTAAAAACAATACAAACGATTTGCTTTTAAACTGATGATTCATTTGGATTTATTTTTAGAACTGCAAAAACGTAAACACGATACATCGTTTACTAAAAATGCTATTAAAAGCAAATAGTTTGTAATGTAGTTCTAGTTAATTAAAAATTCTTACATCTGTTTATATATAGTTGAGAATAACGAATAACGTTAGATTGCCTGTTAAGTTATTGCATGTGTGATAGTATGTGGAAAGCGTTACGAATTTCGTTCAGCGTGGGAAGTTCTATTATCAAGGTACCAGGATATATAAGTGCAATTAAACTCAGTAGATGACCACTGTTCACTTTACGCATAGATCGTTTATAATACGAGGGACGACATATACGAGGGGTTACATAATTGAAACATGCCCTAAGTTTAAAAAAACAATAAAATTTTGTACGAAATTTAAATTCACACATATAGAAGGCCATTTTATAGTCCAAAGTTTTTTTATTGGATTAGTACTCACCACCTAACCACAGTTAGGGTTTGGTCTTCGGATCCCCGGACTGACATGGAACATCAGCACCACTCTCGACATGTAAAGAGAGACAATGGTTACAACTCATGGTATCTCAAAGCACATTACCTTCGTCATGGCGGCTAATAGTCACGTTAGCACTTCACCTTCTCCATGCAGATGCAGATGATCACCCGACATCATTCACCATAGCACCGTTGTCTCAGCGTTTCACCTTTTCTAGCAGTGATCATGCATTATCATTCACTGTAGTAACGTCGTCTAATTACAAGTGCAGGTACATAAAAGAAGAAGAATAATAGACAGCATTAGTATGCGCACATAGGCAAGTCTATGTCGCAATGACTCCGTAACCCAAAGCTGATGCCACAAAGGCTACCTTCGACTGAATTAGGCTGCTTTAGCGCACACCGCAAGACTCGGATAATGCCACATAGGCCTCTACCAGCCACTCATAGGAAGCTGGCTCTACCCTTAACCTAAGTAAGGCCACACAGGCCCAGGGTGAACTGCCGAAGCTGATACTACAAATCTAGGAAGCGCTCCACTGTCCAGAGCCATGGAGCCAATAGACAGAGTCTCAGGTACTTTACAATATAAGACCACACAGGCCACTACCACGTATGCACTCAAAGGAAGCTGGGTTAGTTCTTAATCTAAGTAAGGCCACACAGGCCAAGGATGAACTGCCGAAGCTAATACCACAAAGCTATGAAGCGCTCCACAGTCCAGTGCCATTCCAACAATTGGAAGCTAAAATAATAAAATATCACCGTAACATTACAATGTTACCTAAAAATGACACAAATGTACTTTGCAAATGGAGCACATTTAGGTAACAAATGAAATATTGGATACCATCAAATATTATAACGTAAAAGATGTGTAACATTTTTTATGTAACACAGATTATACAAATTTTATAGCGCTCTATAGTTTTAAAGCCGACACTGATAACAACATAATATTTTTATTTTATATAATCAGATAGTTATCAAACTCAGCTAATAAAATGTTAATTAATTTTAATCTGTGTGAAAATGCTGTCAAGCAGCGAAACTATAGTCACAGAAGCATTGAAGAACATCCTAGAACTTCCAGAATTCGAAGGGCCACTTGCTCCAGTTAGCTCACGCGCTGGCTACGTCCTTCACCACTAAAAACCAACAGTGAGCCAGAGAAGTATTCTCCAAGTCTGTATGCAGTATGGACAAGTTTCACCAAGTAAGGACAACAACAATCAATGAGTTAATTAAGAATACCTGTTAACTGAAATATGATTTAAACGTTAAACCCCGTCAATAATTTATTTTGTTATTATATTTATATAAAGAAAATAAACGGAAAATAAATGGAAATGCAAATTGCCACTTATATGTTCCAGGCATTTTCGTTGTTTTGTTCGGCCAACTGCGCAGAGCGAGTGCAAGTGTTGAGTGTTGGCGTTACTGTTTACTAATAGATTATGAGGTTATGTTATGTTGATTTTGATTGTCCTCAGTGATTTAAACTTATTCCTTATACAAAAGGTAACGTGAAAATTATGTGGTAAGGTCTGAATTTTATTTTTCTCTATTTCTTGAAAGATGTTTTGTGCATGACTTATCGACGACCGATTGTGAAGATATACGTTAATGTGGGGGTTAATTCCTTATCGGTGTTTGAATAAGACCATCGTTTTTCATGTTAATATTTTAAAATGAATTATATTGTACATTTTGAATCTATGATTGTGTTATCCTAGCCTTTTATGACTGAATGCGAGTTAAAACTATAGGTATGTTTCAATTGCAGCATACGTTTCTGATCATTATTATATAAAAGTTGGAAATGACTGTACACAGCGAATTTCAGCAAAACAATTCACTATAACAAGTGGAGAATTCATTGCCGTTAGATCAACCCAAGAAATATAATAAGGTCGGCAAGCTCAACGTTTTAAACATTGCCAAAGGTAACTAGTAGAGTACTTAGTTAGTTTTACATGATCATCTGAGTCATTTGACCTTATTGATTAAATTTTCAACTGTCGTTACATACTAACCAGTTTGAATTTACAGGAGCTGAGTTTTTGACACAAGCAATGACGACTGATTTTTTTTTTTTTATGTCAACAACACACCACGAGGGCTTACAGCCTAAATACTATCGTACCGTGGGTGTTGACAAGGAGGAAAGAGGCAGCTTGTTAATTCTGGACTTGAAGGTTTGGAGGTTCGGAGGAGAAGGAAAAACATGTGCCGGCAAGGAATTCCACAACTTGGAAGTCCTCGGGACAAAAGAGCGGGCATAACAAGATGTTCTATGTCTGGTGACCTGGACGTTAAAAGGGTGCATTCGCTCTGTTCCCCTGGTAGATCTGCTGGGGGCAGCAGGTGGGGGAATTATGGAGGAAAGCTCCTCTGAGCAGTGCCCGTGCAGATATCTATAAAAGAGAGAGAGGTCACCAACGGCACGTCGGTGGGCAAGGGATGGAAGCCTTTGGGTGAGGGTAGGGTCACCGATGAGACGTATAGCTCTCTTTTGAATGGAGTCCAGGATAGCGAGTGTAGAAGCGGCAGCTGCACCCCAGATGTGGGAGCAGTATTCGAGGTTTGGCCTTATTTGTGAAGTGTATAAGGTATAGAGATTAGTTGGTGAAAAGAATTTGCGAGCCCGGAAGAGGAAACCCAATTTCTTAGCAGCCGCTTCTGCAATTGATGTAACATGTTGGTGCCAATTAAGATTTCGATCCACAGTAATGCCAACAAGAGAAAAGGACTCATTACTTTGAATAACTTGGTTGTTCATTGTGATGGGTCTAGGGCTGCTGTATCTCTTGTGAGAAAGAAAGCAAGACTTAGTTTTGGTGGGGTTGAATTGTACAAGATTTCTACTTCCCCAGTCTAATATTTTTTGGAGGTCTACGGAGACAGAACCCTCCATGAGTCTGCGATCCTCATCTAATTGGGCTAAAGAGACAGGCTTAGAATATTGTATGTTTGAGTGGAGGGTGCTGTCGTCCGCGTAACTGTGAACTGGGTTGGATGTGCTAGAGAGGAGGTCATTGATGTGGAGAATAAACAAAGTAGGGGCTAAAGCTGAACCTTGAGGAACTCCTGCATTAATTGGATACAGTTTAGAGGAATGGCCATCCACAACAACAGATATGCTCCTGTTGGAGAGGAAATTTGCTGCCCAGGTACAAAGTTTTGGTGGTAGGCCATAGGCCGGAAGTTTATTAAGCAGCGCTGCGTGCCAGACCTGGTCGAATGCTTTGGATATGTCTAGAGCAACAATCTGGGATTCACCGTGTTGTTCCATAGACTTGTTCCAAGAATGGGTGACAAAGGAAAGGAGGTCGGCAGTCGATCTGCGCTGACGGAATCCATACTGCCTGTCGTGGATTAGACTGTGTTTTTCAAGGAATTTTAGTAGTTCGGTGTTTATATACTTTTCCATCACTTTAGAGATGACTGAAAGGAGAGAAATAGGCCTGTAGTTGCTAGGAAGCGCTTTGGATCCTTTCTTGGGGATGGGTTGTACTCGAGCAGTTTTCCAGTTACTAGGGAATGTGTCTTTATTGTAAGATATCTGAAACAGACGAGTCAGGACAGGAGCAAGTTCTGGTGCGCATTTTTTGAGAACAATTGCTGGGATCTCGTCAAGGCCAGATGCTTTCCTGGTATTAAGAGAAGAGAGCATCTTTCGTACCTTTTTAGTTTGGAAAATGATATCAGTCATTTTATGCGCGACATTGGGGACTGTTGGTGGTTGAACATTTGGAGGTGGGTTGAGAGTAGAATTTCCGGCGAACAACGAAGCAAAAAGTTCAGCCTTGCCCAGGGCGGTACAAACAATTTCATCACCTGAGACAAGAGGTGGGAACGTGCTCTTGCAGAAATTATTCCCAATAGACTTAGCAAGAGTCCAGAAGGGTTTGCCGCCGTTGGAGCTTGAGAGGACTTTGTTGTTGATGTGGTTATTAAACGAGTTTTTTGCCTCAGAAAGAATGCGGACATAGCGGTTTCTTGCGTCGTTGAATGCTTGACGATTTTCTTGACTGGGATTGTGTAGAAGCGTTTTGTGAGCTTTGACCTTTTCAAGTCTGGCCTTGTCACAGGATTTAGAGAACCAGGGCTTTTGAGTGGCTGAAGAGGTTTTCTGTGTACGTGGAATAAATAATTCCATGCCAGCTTGGATAATTTCGGTGACGTTTTGTGAGATATCAGAGGGGTCAGGATGAGAGAAGCAGACAGACGCCCATGGAAATGAGGAAAAGTAATCCCGCATTTCGTCCCAGTTTGCGGAGTTGTAGTGCCAAACGATACGTGGGTGTGATGACTGTGTGACCTCGGGTTGCATTGCACAGGAAGCAGTGACCATGCCGTGGTCTGAGCGACCAAGGGGGGCGGTGACTGATATCCTATAGCATTCAGGATTTGTAGTAAGAAGGAGATCCAAGGGATTTGAGCTGTGTGTTGGGATACGAGGAAAGTAAGTAGGTTGCTGTACCATATTGGCCAAAGAATTGCTGACTGCAAAGGCCTCCGCTGCTCTCCCTTGTGGATCGGTTTTTGAAGATCCTAGCCATTCCTTATTATGGACATTGAAGTCGCCAAGAATAGTGACCTCGGAGGAAGGATATTCAGAAATCAGATAGTCGGTTTTTTCAGAAAGGTAGTCAAAGAGCTGGACAAAGTTGTTGTCAGAAGGTGACCGGTAAATGCAACAGATGAATTTAGTTGCAGTCCTGAGAGAGAGTTTTATCCATAGTATGTCTTTTCTTCCAGCTTCTAAATTGGGAAGTCTGGTGCAGGGTAGATTGCTACGGACGTATGCGCACACGCCTCCATGCAATCTAAAGGCAGTAAGTAGCTCATACCCCGGGAAATTAAGGTGATTAGTGGCTGTTTTGGCACTGATTTGGGTTTCGGTGAGGAAGAGGAGTTGGGGCCTGTTAGCCTGGAGGAAATGGTGGACGGAGTTCAGGTTAGAATTTAGGCCACATATATTCGAAAAGGATATGTTAAATTTCGATGTTGGCGCCCCCTGTACACCCCTCTCCCGGAGATCCGAATGGAGGGGTATTTTGCCTCCGGAATATTTTATACAAGGAGGAGCCATCATCATTTTTGTTTATAAGGGAAATGATTTGTTAAAGAATTACAATAGCAATTTTAATAAGGATAATACTACCTCAAATTGCAGTTTAAAGTTGCAGTTATACTTAATTATACATAAAAACTTCAAGTTATGTTTAGGTTTAATTTTGAATTTAAAATTATTCATAATTTCAGAAAATGCGAAAATTATAAACAATTTTAAAATTAAAATCGAAATTATAAATATTTTAATGCAATAAGAATGTATGATATTATATTGTTTTCTTACAAGTGTTTATTAAATTATGTTTTCAATAAGTTTTTGTTTTGTTTTCCTAAATTATTATAGTGTGAGGTTATGTAGAAAAAGCTCTACTCCGAACAACAAAAGGTAACATGTAATGTTGATGAAATTGTCAATAAATATATCTGATATATATATATATATATATATATATATATATATATATATATATATATATATATATATATATATATATATATATATATATATATATATATATATATAGCGAAAATATATTTTTTATTTCAGTAGTTAAGCAACATTAAGATAAGATGTCTCACAAAATGAGATAATGTGAATCTTGCTCGTTGCCTGAGAAGTATAATGCATTTTCTGGGTATTTACGTAGTGAAGCTCACAAATCAAAAGTATGTGAACCGTGGCAAGTTGCATATGTTGACTCAAGCTTTTAGAAACAGAATGGTCACTTATCGTACATACGAAAAAGGTATTGATATTAAGCAGTTTATGGAAGCAATAAAACACAAAGTGTATCATCTGATTGAAGCTGTTTTAGCTAAAAATGATAAAATTGAAATGAATTTAGAATTGTTTGGTTTATATGTGCTTCAAAGTCGAAATAGAAAAGAAATAAAATCATTCAATACTAAAAACAAAAATGTCATAATTTCAACAAATTTATTTATATATATATATATATATATATATATATATATATATATATATATATATATATATATATATATATATATATATATATATATATATATATCAAGAATTCACTGAGAAATTTATACAAAAGCTTTTGACTTCACAGAAGCCGAGATCGGATGGATGTTGGAGAGTCTAATGTGGCTGGAAATAAATATAGTTTTAGGCGAAGGTAGTATCAACATCTATAAATTGTTGTGAACTTGCTATTAAGATAATGCAAAATTCCTTTGTCTTAGAAGTAAGACGTGCTTCAGTTTGTTCTTGAGTATCAAAGTTGTCAGTATTGTGTTTAAAATTGTTACATTCAGTGATGTGTACTAAGTGTAAAAGTGGTAAAAAAGGGTTGTCATTGGTTGAAAAATAAGAAAACCAAAGAGTTGATTGCCTATTATAACAGTAAGTTAGAGGAATATTCAGGTAGACGGTATTCTGGCAGAAGAGGCTCACTTATTACATACAGGTGCTACATACTTGGTAAACATTGATGAAGCGCAGACTGAAAACGACGCGATATCTGGTGCATATGTGTGAACAAATTTGACTTGTTGGATATCCAACCTTTTTCTGAAAAGTGCAACCAAATTATTTTTGATTTTTTCGTGAGCGAATTTAATAAAAAATACGGACAAAATGTTAAAGAAATTGGAGCAAAATTATCGGAGATAAATGATCAAAGGCAACGCATGCGAGAAACAAACGCGAAAGTCACAGAGCATCTTGAAGATATATCACCATAACCAAGAAACCCTGGAAAACTTTGTGTTTTCGGTTTACTATCAGAGGTACCGGGGGAGAGGTTTATTCAGGATATTATTGATTTACGGAATAATTTGTAATTGTTTGTTTACCAAGTTTAATTGTTTTATTATACTAGTCTATATTCGTAATATGGAAAAAATAAAAACATATTAATTTTAATAAAGAATTATATTTTAGTATTGGTACATTAATACATTAAATATCACTAAGATTATTTAACATCTTCTGAACCTATCCAAGAATCATGAGATTTATCAAACCTCAACCCTTTACATACAGTTTATTGCGTTCTTCCTTAAGATGCGTTTAACCAGATAGATATCTGTTTAGTTAGTCTTTTGCAATTCTTCCTCGTGAAACCCTCCATTGAGAGTCCTACCTTGCCTGTCTCCAAGAAAGTATGTTGTTGGATTCATGAAATGAACACTAGCAATCTTAAATAACTGAACTTAACACATTCTGAACTTCCATTTCAATCTTCTGTTTTTGTAAGATGTGTGTGGTAACCAAACCCGTGGGAAGTTGAGGATGTTCAGGAAGTTTGCGCTCGTGGATTTATTATTGGTTTTATTATAGTCAGATGCGTTTCCGAGGAACAACCTTTGGTCCGTGCATTGGGATCATGTTTCATTTTATGGACACTAATTGTTTCTAGAATATCCCTATAATGTTGTATTGGTTGTGTTGGTTGTGTTAGTTGCGTTGGTAGTGTTGGTTGTGTTGGTTGGTTGTGTTGGTTGTATACCCCTTTATCATGTATCATTTAAGACATGTATACTATTCGATGGTTTAGATAATACTGACTTAGAAAACCATACTTATAATAGTATATTGCTATACACACTTTTCTATATATCCCGTTTTACACATCGTTTTCTTTTACAATCACCAACACACCATCCTTATTATCTTAACAAATATTTTTTAGTTGGTTAAAGTCCATATTTATTGTCACATGGCCATTGTAGATGTGTTTTAAATTGATTTGGTCTTGTTTGAAGAGAATTAAAAGATTAGCGTTATCACGTACTATATGTTTCGGTATTCGAGTATACAGTGTGTCCTAAACTGGATGGGAATGTATTGCTATCTCCGTTATTCTTAGAGAAAGGGAGACGGTTAAAGTAGCAATGTTTTGTAGAATATCATGCTCGTTCCAAATTTGACTTGTATTTTGCTCTGCCTCTTTTTGTTTTCGAGTTATTTTGAAAAAATCAAAATTTGTCGATTTATTTTTTCTTCAATATCTAAGTAGGCCTTGATCTGACATGTCTAAGACTTGTACATTATCAGCACACTTTTTACACAGTAATCTTTTTGTGCTATTCTCAACTTTAAATTGTCATTAGTTTTTGAGCTACAGGTATCAACGTTTGTTTTTATTATGGCAGCCATATTGGATTTTTTGCTCATGTGATAGCCTGTGAAAAGAGCTTTCCAATGATGTACAACAGGTTTGAGAAATCTGGTAATTGTACTGACAATTTTGAGAAAACCCGTTTTGAGGATAGTAGGTTATGAAATCCAATGCCAGAAAACAAACAACAACAAAAATTGTTCAAAAAGCAGTAGGCCATGTAAGAGGTGGTACCTCCTCGGGCGTGTAAAGTCCTTAACTATCACGTAAAGGAAAAGTCCACTACCACCTGCTTGACTCCGATTAGTCACCTCGTACGACAGGCAGGGGTTCCCATGTGCCTATTCTTTTAGTTAGTCCCCGGACCCACAGGAGACAATATTCTTGTGTCTCCCCATACTAAAGTATGCTCTCATTTTATCTTGTTTATTACAAGCTACATCATTAAATATAAACACAGAGTTATATAAGGCTTCTGCTGGATCTAATATTTCATCGTTTTCACTACATGGATAATAACCAACACCTTTTGCAGCATCCAACACCTCCTTCAACATCTTGTATTTGGGTTGGTATAACGACTTTGAGTACAAATACACGTTTTCAAACTTTAAACCTTTCATAACACTTGTTTTGCCACACCCGCTCGGACCACATATGGTACATTTAACGGTGCTTGGGAAGAGAGGACCGTGCCTTTGCTGTTGTTCTCAAGATGTATAAACAACATCATCTATATTTCTAATAGGTAGGATATAATCGTGTTTAATGGTACCCTGACTTAAACTAACATTAACCTGTTGGATGTAGGCATTAATATATAGAGATGCAAGTAAGTCGTACAGTCAGTATAAATGTTAGTGTCACAGGGTGAAGGTCTTGTTAACACTGCTATTAACAAACTGCCTGTTGGGTTGCACAAAACTGGTTATCAGTTTTGTGGCCCAGGTACTTAACTTAAAGAGCGGCTGGTTAGAGGTGAGAAAGGTACCAAAACTCCAGATCGTGCTTGTAGAGACCACGATATTGCTTATTCTCAATCACAACAGTTAAGTAACAGATATCAAGCCGACGGGGTGTTGGAAAATCAAGCGTGGGGAAGAGTGAAGTCGAAGAACGCAAGTTTTGGTGAACAGTTTGCCGCTTGGAGCATTACAAACACCATGAAAGCTAAGGGGAAACTTGGTATGGGTCTCAATGTAAACAGCTCGAAACCACAGAAGAAATTTCCCTTTAAAAACATACTAACTTTGATTGGAGAAATTATAAAATATAAAAACCTTATTACAACAGAAAAACGTCTGTTTGATATCGTTCATGCAACCGTTAGAAAAATTGGCGCACGTAAGAATGCACAGAAACCACGCGTCTTTCCTATACCTAAAAGTGAAGGCTTCCTGCTGTTGTTACCGTTGATTTTTGGTGGGCTGTCAGCACTAGGTGCTATGGGTGGTGGTGGTGCTGGTATTGCTAAAGCAGTTAACGATTCTAATGCAGCCAAACACAAACTAGGAGAAGAGAACGTGACAAAAAAATAATGCCTTGTTTCAAAATGAACTTGATGGTTCTACAGCAATACTCAAACAAAAGAAGCAAGCTTTGGTTCTGCGGCCTAATCCGAATACTCGCAGATGTGAAATCAAATTAACAAGCGTTAGTTTCGAATCTGACGATTCTATTGGACGAATGCTGGGATTTCCAAAACAAGTTCTTCAATCAGACGTCTTATATCAATCTGATTTATGTGTTGGAATAGTGGATGTTAAACAGATTCGTATAGAAACTATTATTGTGACTGGATCGTACTATATCGGAAAACCTTCACCTACGTTATATGAGTTTGCTCCGATGGTCGATACTGGTTAAGAAATCGATATAGAACCTAAAAATCTAACTTATATGCCATTGAACAAAGAAAAATTTTTAAACATAAGCATAAACATCATCGATCAAGATTCAGTTCCTGTAAACTTTCAAGGTGAAGAGGTGTCTGTTCGCTTAGTAATTAAAAAGATTGCTTCGGATGCTAGTGTTTACAGACAAGTGAGTCTACCAGGACAAGTCCAGTACAATCCAGCACTTCGAGGCGAACATCGTTCCGATAATATGGAGTTCCTTAAAAGTCTTGGCAACCATGTCATGAAAACTAGAAATATTCAAAGCCCCTTTGTTTGACGATGCTCTCGATAGAGAAGATCTTTGCTCTTACTATTCACCAACTAAAGCGTTTGGTAACAGTGATGAAGTCTAAATAACCATCATGTCTGGCAGAGTCAGCTCTAATAATCTAAGGAACTCTGGAACCTGAAGCAGTATAGAATGCTGATGGTGAGTGTTATCTGTCAAATAATGGAGCTGCTGCTCTGTTTGAAGCAATCGTCTATGAATTGAATAACAAGGAAGTGGAACGAGTACGAGATTCATACACCACAGCTATCAAAAGCCTGCTTTTGTTTGGTAAGACTGAAGCCAAATCTCTTGGCCACGCTGGACTGCGTGTATCGTCAGACAACATCATCTTAAACGATAACAAGTTTCATATGCTCATACCTATTTGGTTCCTCTTCAGTTCCTTTCATCACTTTAAAGGAGTCCTTTGTGGTAAACATACATTTCGATTTAGAAAAGCTCGAAATGATGCTTAAAGGTACTGCAGTACTTGCACAGCCAGATCGAAAGTTTGTGTAAGAAACGTGTATTTAAAAGTAAAACATATTTCCAAACGATAAAATGAAGTTGGAACTGATAGATAAGATAGCAAAAGACACATATATATTTCTCGCGTATCGAAAATGGGATATGTATGAGTTACCATCGCTCAGAGATATTAGTAAAGATGTGTGGTCTGTTAAAACCGCAACCAACTTAGAAAGACCTAGATATAAGATTGTAACATTTCAAAAAGATCGAAAAGAGAACGCAAGCAAGAAGGGTGACTTTTTCGATCACATCTGTTTGGTAGTTCTACGAGTGTTCCTAAATTCATAATGCTACCCCCATGAATCTTTGAATATGGATTTAGAGAAATCTAAATATGCTGAAGCCTACCAGGTGTATACATATTTTCAAAAAAGTTTTCGTTATAAAAGCATGCCGGAGCCTCTCTTAAATTATAAAGGGTTTAAAGACCAAGCTCTATTTGTAATCGACTGTGAGCACCAGAATGAGTCAACCAATTCTCCAACGGTGGACATCAAAGTGGAGTCTACGACCAAAGACAATTTTTCGAATAGAACCAGAGCCTATGGTTTAGTTTTTCATGATAGCATATTAGAATATAAACCTTTAACTGGTATCGTAAGAGCCATTATGTAATAATTTAAATTGTAACTTTCGTCAATTAATCCTAATAAAATTAATCCTAATAAAATAATTGTATTTAAATCAGTTATTTTAATTTTAACATGTCACCAGCAAGCCCTTTGCAGCTAGCATCTTGCTGCCATTTTTATCTACATAATATACTACTCATCGAGACGAGTACGGTGATACCCCACACGTGGGATCTAAGCCAAAAGGTAAAAAAGTTGGTTTGCGCATGCGCCAGTTACCATATTTAAAGTATACTCATCAAGAGGAGTTAAATCATATTTTACACCATACCTCTAAACCAAAAGCTAAAAAAGTTTGTTTGTGCATGTGCCAGTTGCTATAAAATGATACCACACATGATACCTCTACACTGAAAACTACAAAAGTTAATTTACGCATGCACCAGTTGCCATTTTTATATAGGTCATTTTAATAGAAATTAAAATGGCGGGCCCTCTTATTTTGACAGGTCAGGTCAGATACTTATTCAAAATTTAAATTTCCTAGATTTTTTCCCTCTGGTCGATCATGTTGACATCCACCTTATCTCGCTCTATTCAACCCGCTATGTTTTTTCTTCACCAGGTGTCACATTCTTCTTATTTTCATGCCAACAGCCGCCATCTTGGATTACTTATCTCGGGTTAAGTATCTTTTCTTTCTCTATCTAACCCGCTATCTTGTTTCGTCGGCATTACGTCACAAACTCATGCCCATAGCAGATGTGGAGGTGGTGAGGTCTTAGAACCGCTTTATTATCCCTACTCACTCCATATCGATTTTATAGTGCTTTAAGGATTACGAAAAGTAAAAATTAATATATCTTTGAGGTTATTGGTGGGCTTACGAAGTTTATTAAGGTTTATCCTTGTAAAACTACCAATGGTCAAGAAGTTATCAAACACGGATTATTTTAATGCATATAGTAGACCGGTAAAAAAATCTCAGACAGAGGTTCATGGTTTACTTCCAAATCTTTTAAATATTTCTGTAAACAAAACAATGTTAAGCATATATTAATTGCCGCAGCTGCTCCAAAAGCTAATGGCCAAATTAAGCGGGCAAATAGAAGTCTTACGCCTATGTTAGCCAAGCTCCAAAATGAAAGCAATTTATGTTGGGATAATGTTCTGAATCATTTTGAATTCTGCTTTAATAATACTGTTAATGCGACTAGAAAAGAGACACCCAGCAAACTTTTGTTTGGGAGAAATCAATCAGGAAGTAAAGATGACAACGTACGTATAATCTTAGAATCCATTAATGAAGAACTTGATAATCAGAAAAGTCAGAATGAATTACACAATAAGGCATCTGGACCTATTTCAAATGTTCAAGCAGTTAGTAAAGAATATTATGATGACCGTCACAAAGGGGCTATAAAAATCAAGAAGGTGAATATGTCATAATTTCTAACATTGATACAACTATAGGAACTAGTAAAAAATTTATTTCAAAGTATAAAGGACCTTACCTTAGCAAGTCAGTGCTTCCTAATGACCGTTATGCAGCCACAGCAATGACGGCTCGTGACTTTAGGAGTGGGTGAAGCAGAATCGGCGCAGCCCCAAAGGGGGGTCCATGGAGGCGAAGACACCCCCTGCGCCGCAGATGATTTTTATTTTATTTTCAAGGTCAGGTCAGGTCAGGCTAGTATGCATATATTTCATTTGTTTCTCGCCATACTGGAAATTTTCTTCCTCTACTACTAGTGCCATAGCTTGCTCCAAATGTATCGGTTTTTGTAATCTAATTGCAAGTCCTAATTGTCCGTGCAGTCCATGTAAAAAGGTCTGCAAGGCCATTTTGTCATAAATTTCATTTTTTACTAAACGAATATTGTTATCATCTATAGTTTTGTATTCGCATACCAAATTGATATGGCGTTTCATTTTGATTAGGTTTAAGTAACATTAAGTCTCTAGCTAAACAATCTTCATCACTCTGGTCTGAAAAATATTGTTGTAAGAGAAGTTTTATTCGGGGCCAATTTGTGGCATCTTCTCTACTAGCTATTAAAGATTTTGCTCTTCCCTCTAGCTTATTAACTATTATTCTAAGGATCCAATTATTGCGGTCATTATTTAAATTTAGTGTATCAACAAAAGATGATAAGAAATTTCCACAAGCTCCAATAAATAATGCCAAAGTGGCTTGATCCCCGTCATAACTGGGAATTGCATTAATATGATAAGATTCAATTTTGGTTGTGCAGCAACGTTTTGTTCAGTCATTTTAATATTTGTATTTTCTAACGTAAAATTATTTTCTAAATTTAACACTAATTTGGCTGGTTTAATAATATTATGTCTAAAAAAGCTATTAAAAGTTTTATCTGAGTCAGACATACACAATTATAAAATTTATGGGATAAATTTATAAAGGATAATGAAAAATTACTCACAATAATTTTTCCATTCGCTTAATTATGAAGTTGGCAATGTTGTCCTTCTTCACTGACGATTTTTGGTCACTTCTATCTATACTTGACTTGGCCCTTCGAGGTTGGCGATGATGTCCTTCCTTTTGTGGCTGTGTTGTCCTATGATAGTGGTGGCTTCTGCTTTTGAGGTTGGCGATGATGTCCTTCCTCGTTGACGATGTTTGTCACTTTAAATTTTGTAGGTTGCAGGTTTTTAACGATAAAAATCGACGTATACCTTTGCTATTTTTGTCAAAAATACACTTAACCCTATCCTACCGACTGCGCCAGTTTGGATAGTGCCTTTTTGGCACTTCAAAACAAAACTTTATTTCGAAATTACAACAAGTTTAATTATAATTCTAAAACAAAGGAGAAATACACGATGTTTAATGTTGAAACACTCGTAATAAATTCTAACATAATATTGTATCTTACTTGTATATATAAAGTCGAATATGCTTAGCTTACATTATAAAATAAAACAACTTAAACTAAATAATTATGTTGACTATGATTAATCAGCGGTTTTAGTATTTCCGCGTTGAACGACTCCTTCGATCCTATTACTATAATAACACAAGATATCATTACAGCATTATACAGGGTGCTGTAACTCGCGCTCTCCTGGCACTTCAGTATTTAACTGAAAAATCCATTTTAACAAAAATATAGACTTTCACAAGGAATAATTTTCGGAATAGTGACCAGGAATATTCGATGAAAGGACACTGTACACCTACTGTACACGCACGCATACGGTAATATATAACGGCGCGTAATACCAATGAAAATCTGTTTATAGAAGGAAGAGCTACAAGTATATATTTTTTCAAATTCAAGGCCCTTCTCATTTTTTTTACAACTTTGAAATTGTATATCTAATATTTTACTATTTTGAAAGTAAAGGTGATAATAAACAAATCAATTCCACTCACCAGAAAAAAAAACATGAAAAATAGAGCTTTTCAAAGTCTGTAAATGTGACACATACCAGATTATTTTACGGCAAAAAAAACGACAGAAACTAAGATTGCAAGCAGGTTCAGAAGGCTGCATCACTTTTGTGACCCAACCTACCAGTGGGCGTGCCGTTGCCATGGCAACCGTCTCATGCAGGCGTCCCGAAACAGATGCAGCATCTGTATACGAACAAATCTGGCTCAGTGAGTCCGCAGCTGCTTCACGCTCTACAGTGGCGGCATGTATACATTCAATTCGGTGATCAGGAAGGGGCTTGCAAATTAGGTCGTACCATAATTTACTATTTAAATACATTATCAACTGCGGCGCGACATAAGACATTTTATGCGGTTATACCAAATGAATGTAAGAGAATGAAAAAAATTAAAATTATAGTAGACTTTAGATAAAAAAGTTTAGTTTAACCGAAAAATATAGGTGTAGCTGCGCTTCACCTGCGTCATCTGACGAGCCGCCACTGAGTCCTAGACAGAATTGGGTTTCAAAATACCCAAATTCCCAACGATAGTGTAAGACACATCCAGGTTAAAGCGATCTAGGTACCTTGTCTAACAATTAAATTGTAGACTTAGGCATTGTCTTATGGTGTAATTATTTTATTATTATGTCATAAATATAAAACTTACCTCTTATTTATGAAACTTATGTCTTATTTTTTTCCTTTCTTTTTTAAATTTTAGACTTAGTCATTGTTTTATTACGTAATTATTTTAGTATTGTTACGTTCTACGGGGTTCTGAATTCGTTGACTAACAAAACACAGCTTTTCAAACTACTAATTTATTATAATCAACTATTTTCCAACACCAGTAACAGCTAAATATTTCTCTCTATTATTAAATGTCTATAAAACTATTTTCCACTATTTGCCTTCTATGATCGCTTCTTAAACACCAACACTTACCGCTGACTCGCTCAATACTCTATGATCGCTTATTCGACACCACACCGACTTAATACTAAACTAACTTACTCTATGTACCGTTCGTGTATTTATAGAGATTCTATATCTTCTACACTTTTTTACACCTGTCACTTCTGGTCCTTCTAGAAATATAATTCCAGAGTGTTCGCTCTTACCATCACACTTTATAACCGAGATCTGACTATAGAAGTAACAAAGTCCATTAACTTAATTCTCATAGACAAATGTGACACTGCCCCCCTCTTATATTCAATTGTCCCGGTCGAATTCGGACCTTTATTGGAATGGCGTAAGTCTGTGCATATGGACTACCTTCATCTTGCTCTTTGGGCTCCTCTGAATTCGAGAGAAACGTCATTGATCCTTTTGACCACCTGATAAGGACCTTCCTATAATTTCTTTAGTTTCGGTGACCGTCCCTTGCGTTGTACTGGATTGTAGAACCACATACGATCTCCTTCTTTAAAACCAGCTGAATTAGGTCGCACGTCATAACGGGTCTTCATGCGGTCGCTTACTATTCGTTTATGCATTCCGACAGCAGAGTAGATGGTTTTTCTTCTCGTCAATACGTTGGAGCTGTCTTCAAGCGAAGTTTTCACATGGTACTGGTTCTTCCGTGTATTTGCTGTTGTTCTGATGTTTCTACTTGCACACATATATCGGCGGGCCCTATTCATCCTGTCGATATCGGCTCTGTTCCAACAAATATCTTTACTGGCCTTTTTCTGGGTTGGCTTCACATTTGCGTGGTCTTTGCACCCTTCGTCTTGTACTTCTCTCATACTTTCTTCTCCACTTGCTTCTGGCTGAGTAACTAGGTCGTCTCTTCCTTTCACACCTCTCTGCACTGGAATGGCACTTTTACGGCAGACGTTGCTATTTGCCTCTATGGTGATTCTCCACACTACCAGGTTACTGCGAGGCAACATTATTATTTCTTCACCACCGATAGTCAGGATATTAGTGCCAAGATCAAGTTTAGCGCACTGACCCTGAAGTATGTCCAAGCCAATTATAATCGGGTCAGATATGGCGGCGACTATGGCTCTCTGCTTTGCCTTCCATGTCCCAATTTGCAGCTCGACTTCAGTTTCGCCAAATACCTGGGACCGATCACCACCGGCTGCATTTACTCTGTACACTCTGTCTGGATCTCTTACTCGCCATCTTGGAACCATGTCGCGGCGAATAATCGTCCTAGGTGCGCCTGTGTCGACGACCATTTGAGTCTTATTACCGCTTACGTATCCGTCTACGACGAGAGAGCTGCCAGAATCGCTAACCTGAGAAATGGTTACCGGCCTTAGCTGCACTTTCTCCCTTATGCGTGATCTTAGAGCCCAATATTCGCCCCTTATATGTCCCACCTTGCCGCAGTTCCAGAATCGCAAGGCATTTGCATGGTGAGCGTTTATTGGGTGTCCATGATACGTCGGCCTTATTTGTTCTGCTATTTTCTCTAGTAGCTGCATGACCTTGGATGAATCTGTTTTACTTTTTTCTTGAACTTGGAGACTGCGAACTTTCACATGACTTTCCGGCGCTTGCTTTACCGCTTCAAACTCCAAGGAATGTGCCAAAGCATCGTTCAGGTATTTGTGTATCGCCGTCCTCAGCGCCTGCTGCGTGTCGGTATCTCTGATGGCCTCAATGAAGGTTTGCACAGACAGCTGGTTAAAAAACTCCATCGGAGCTATGGAGTAGGCTAATCGCGTTTGACAACGTCGGCGTGGAGATGTTGGAGACTTTCGCCCGGTTTCTGACAACGATTTTTGAACTGCAATAGATACAACTATTGTAAATGCTGGTCGCCAAACCTCATCTCTAATTGATGTCCAATGCTGTCAAAACTCAGTGGTTCTTCCCTGGGAATACCTTGAAGCACATCTAGGGCATCTCCTCTAAGAGCTACAATTAGCGAAGTCGCTTTCTCTCTCTCGCCCCAACCATTTGCTCTAGCAGCGGCTTCAAACTGGCGTAGATAAATACCCCATGGGATTGAACCATCAAATGTGGGAACCTTAATTCTTATGTGGCTATCTTCGCGTCTGATGTTTCCCTTGACTAGGGTATCATACTTATTTTCTAGTGATTCCATTTTCTCCCGTACCTCCGCTTGTACCTCTTGCACACCCATCAGCTTGTCATGTACATCGTCGCTGATACCCCTTACTCGACTTTCTACTTGTTGGAAGATGTCGTCTTTTACCTACTTCATACGTTCGTCGACACATAAAGTCATATTTTCAATTCTTTTGGCTTGTTCTTGCAGAATTTTCTTTGTTTCTTCATCTCTTGTTCTCAATTCTTCGTTTGCTGCTTAGTCCCTTTTTCTCAGTTCCTCTCTTATCTCTCCGTCTCTTTTTCTAGCTTCTTCATCTCTTTTTCTGGCTTCTTTTTTAGCTTCTTCTTTAGCTTCTTCGTCTCATTTCTTCGTTGGCTTCTTCGTCTCTTCTTATGTCCTCTTCATCTCTTTTTCTGACTTCTTCTCGTGCTAATTTAGCTTCTTCGTCCATTTTTTAAAATAATTTCCAATAGCTGGGTGCCCATATTGGATCTTGCGCAACGTGTCTTAGGCATAGACGTACTTTAAGCTGGTACACAGTTTATTCTGTTTCAGAAACACACCCAGTTATGAATTATTGCTGACACTGATCTTCCAGAGATTCTAGAAATTTCCACGTTGCTCAACGAATCTTCTGGAAAATATTTCTGAGAGCAGCTTAAAAATCCCACTTCTGACACCAGTTGTCACGTTCTACGGGGTTCTGGATTCGTTGACTAACATGACACAGCTTTTCAAACTACTAATTTATTATAAGCAACTATTTTCCAACACCAGTATCAACTAAAATATTTCTCTCTATTATTAAATGTCCATAGAACTATATTCCACTATTCGCCTTCTATGATCGCTTCTTAAACACCAACACTTACTGCTGACTCGCCTAATACTCTATGATCACTTATTCTACACCACACCGACTTAATACTGAACTAACTCACTCTATGTACCGTGCGTCTATTTATACTCTCCATGGAGATTCTAGATCTTCTACACTTATCTATACCTGTCACTTCTGGTCCTTCTAGAAATATAATTCCAGAGTGTTCGCTCTTACCACACTTTATAACCGACATCTGACCATAGAAGTAACTGAGTCCATTCTCATAGACAAATGTGACAATATTATGTCCTAAATATGAAACTTATCTCTTATGTATGTAGCTTAAGTCTTCTTTTTTTCAATTACTGCAAATTTTCAAGACGATTTCCAATTAAATTTCCCTGCCAGAATGACTTATAGAAATACTATTAAAACGTATAAGGAAACCTATGCGATTTGACTACTAAGGTGTGACTCTATAAGGTTAATGGGAAATGTATGTGGAACGGGTTGTGAATTATATATGGATTTGTACGGAATTCCCTTTCTAGGAATACCATATAGAAATCCATAAAGTAGTCTATGCGATATTGTTTCGTTTCTATAAGGATCATTTTATGAAAGACGAGTAATTGAATCGGCCACGGAAATCCGTATAAGATGACGATATCAAAGAACCAATCATAATCACAAGAGCTTACCTGTCACGTGATCTGTATTGGTAAATATTGCTCGCTGATTTGCCGGGAGTTTGTCAACTGTTAAACAATCAACCTTTTTTGTTTATGTGTTTTCTGCTTTCGAAGTTTTGATGGGTGTTGGGTTCCGCTTGTAAGTACAAAATAATTTACTTTATTCACAATAATAATCTCGTTTGACTATTAAAACATTAGTTAAACCTGTGGTATAATTAACGTGCGTAAAAGGAACGTCGTTGGCATGTTTTAGATCGGTAGAACTCACAAGTTTAATTGGTGTTATTTCTACCTCCTGAATCAGTCTAAGTCTTTTGCGATGTAAATTTATTATTAACAAAATATTGGAATTTAATTTAAACCTAACCTCAAAATTTATAAAATTCTTTTTGCTTGAAATTTTCAGATTCGATTTCCACTGATTTAAGCACTAATCACATATATTAACTGCTTAGAATTATTGGCCCTAATGTATACAACTATATAGATAATAGGCATTTATGACAAGTTACTACATATAAGCTACCATATTTTCCCTATTTAATTATGGGTTTCTATGGAGATTTTCATGTGAAACCCCTGTATATTTATATTGAAAATCTTATAGGATTTTTATGTGGTTTTTGTCGGAATTCCTATTTAAAATACTCGTATTCGACCATATAGAAACCCATCGGTTTCTTTTATATGTTTCTATATGGCATTTTTGACTGGGTTAGCAGGGTTTGATTTATGTAAATTCATTTTCCTCATATAATTGAGATGAGAAGCTTTGATGCAAGATTTACGTTTTATACCAATATTTGATTCATTCAGAGAGGTTGTAACATTAGATCTGAACAAAATGTCTCAAGTGACAACTGAAATAAGTAATTTTTAACAGTTTTATTTAGAACGTATTCTTTATAGAAATTGTGTATTGTACAAGCACAAACGTACGACATGTAAAAAATTATGATTGATATCTATATTATTATTATTATTATCATTTATGAAACCTTATGTCTTAATTCTGAAACTTAGGTCTTCTTTATGAACAAAAATTAATTTAAAACCGTTAAATAGCATAGTTAACTCATGGAAGGACGATGCTTATCTAGAACAATCTATATCATACAAAAGTCTGGACGCAGCAAGTGCGTTAAGGTAGTGAAGTTTCATAGGAATGATCTGCCACTAAATATTTTTTATAACTTTTTTTTCTTTTAACATAGAAATATAGATTTTGGTATATAGTTTCCTTTTAATATAGTAAACTTACGTACGAAACTTACCATTAGTTTTAAATTTTTGAGTAAATTTTCCCGGAAAACCAGGTTCGATTTTCCTGGCTAACGAACTTATCTAAGCCACTCACAAAAGGAAGGTACCTACTAAATTTTATCGAAATCGGTCCATTCTTTTTTGAGTTATCGGTGTGATACACACACACACACCAACACAATATATATATATATATATATATATATATATATATATATATATATATATATATATATATATATATATATATATATATATATATATATATATATATAACATATAAAAATTGAAACTAATCCCGGATATGGGTTCCAGGGGTCCTAGACCGCGCTCCTTTGAAGAATTTTTTTCAAAATTCAAAAGTCGGGATCTCCCGATTAGTGAATATTTTCTAAGAAAATTCACTTAAACCGTAAAGTAGTACAGTACCCGCCCAGCCGTCCAGATTGATTACTTTGCGCCCTTTTACAATATCATACGAAACACTCATATGAGGTAACTCGTCAGCACCAGAGCAGGTGTTTATCGGGCAAAACCAGCGATAAGGGCATTATGTGTCCTACACCCGATAGGAAGCTACCACGCTGCGTTTAAGACCAATGATATAGTTACCCTGTCAGCCCCATTTGTTTTTCAGTATGTAAGATTCCTGGAATTAGTTAGTATGGAAAGGCCTTAATAAAATATCATCTGCGATAATCACAAATGAGATAGCCACGTAGAGGGGATGGTTCGTGATAGAGTTATATTGGGATTAAATTACAAGCAGATGCAGCAAAGACTAATGAGAGGGCCTGACATATCACTGGAGAAGATATAGAACTACTGCAAGTCAATCGAATTATCGAAACAACACTCTAAACATCCCATGCCCCAAGAGGAGGAAGTGAACACTGTCAGATATACGAAAAAATTCAGCCGTTGTGGTTTAGAACATTCCCCAAGACAATGTACACCGTTCAATATGACTTGTGTAAAAATCCAACGTCGAAAACACTTTTCGGGAGTATGTCTTTCCAAACAAGATGGGTTTGAAAGTAACACAAATGAAGAAGTCAATCTCAACACCATACAGCAGATGGTAGGACAAAAGGATTTCGAAGATAATTTAGTGAAACAGAAACCAAAACAACAAATCTATCGTTAATAGTTATGGATGTTAATTGCACTTGTTGATATTAAATCCATACGTAAACATTTAATATACTTTATTATTTCACTAACTGAATAAACTATATAAAACAATCCAACAGTACATAACAGATAACTGACCCAGCGTGGAGAGACGTATCTTTACTGTATCGGTTGGTAGCGAGGAGAGAGAGAGATCCCTGGTGTCTCTTATATAGTAGTTCTTGACAGCTTGCTATCGAATAACGTAACGTAACGTTTAGCTGTCAAGAGAAACACAGAGTAGTGTTGACCGAAAAACTGCGGTCGGAACCACCGCCACATACTCCCCTCTCAGTGGCAACGCTATTAGTTCAAGTATCTTCGTGGAAATCGAACTCTACGTCCATGGCGTGTCGTTTGAACGGGAACGGGAACTTCACTGTCACTTTCAGTTTCACTAGGTGTTGGACTTTCACTGTCACTTTCAGTTTCACTAGGTGTTGGACTTTCACTGTCACTGTCAGTTTCACTAGGATGTCTCTGAGGCTGGAAAGTTGTCTGTTCGTTATCACAAAGAATGAATGCGGGTTTAAGACGGTCAACAGAAATTGTCTCTTCTCCGTGTGATTTCTTGATTTTGAAGACTTTGTCAGTTCGGGATAACACTTCAAAGGGGCCGTCATAAACTGGTTCGAGAGTTTTTCGCGGAATATCAATGCGAACAAAAACAAAAGGAGCTTCCATAAGCTTAGGATGGACAAATACCTTTTTTGCAGTATGATGTTTAAAAGGTACTGGTCGAAGTTTCCTTATGTCTTCTTTCAGCTGAGATATAAGTGGTGGAACATCATGAGCTTGTGTGCTGTTGAAAAAGTCGGTGGGAAGTTTGATTGATTCTCCGTAGACTATTTCAGCGGGTGTTGAGCGATATTCTGGAATTATGTACGATCTGAGTCCTAGTAACACAATTGGCAATTTAGCGACCCAGTTTTCGTCCATATGGGCTTTCAAGGCCTGTTTCAGAACTCTATGCCATCTCTCGATTACACCATTTGCTGCTGGGTGGTAAGCTGTGGTCTTGATGTGGTCTGCACCTAGTGTTTTAGTGAGGTGTGTGAAAAGGTGGCAATCGAATTGTTTACCTCTGTCTGTGGTGATGTATTGCGGAACACCGAAACGAGAGATCCAGCATGATAAAATAGTGTTCGCTACTGTTTCTGCTGTAATATCTGACAATGGAATTGCTTCGGGCCATCGAGAAAATCTGTCTATTATTGTTAACAGATAGCGTTGACCTTGTGATGCTGGTAATGGTCCCACAATGTCAACATTTATATGCGAGAATCTTCTCATGGCTGGGGTGTATTGTCCAATGGCACTGGAAGTGTGTCTCCATATCTTGACTTTCTGACAGGGAATGCAAGTTTTAGACCAAAGAGATACATCGCGTTTCAATTTGGGCCAACAAAATCTATCCTGGACCAGATCGACTGAAGCTGATATGCCTGGGTGAGATAAATTGTGGATAGAATCGAAAATCTTTCGGCGAAATTTGAGCGGAATGAATGGGCGAAGTTTCTTTGAAGAAGAATCGCAAATAAGATTCATTCCGTTGTCAAGAGGCATGTTTTGAAATTTGTATGAGGAAGATTTAGACTGCAGAAGGTGTTTGAGTTCCTCACAAGATGACTGAGCTTGCGCAATTTCTTGGAGTGACACAGTGGAAGAAAGTGAAATTGTTTCAATGCGAGAACAATAGTCTGCGGGAATGTTTGTAGGACCTGGTATGTAGCGAATGTCTGTGGTAAATTGACCTAGGAAGTCTAAATGTCGTAGTTGCCTTGGAGATGCTTTATCGACGCGTTGTTCAAAAGCGTATGTCAAAGGTTTGTGGTCCGTATAAATGGTGAAATGGCGACCTTCTAGGGTATATCTAAAGTATTTAACTGCCTGATAAGCAGCTAGAAGTTCGCGATCGTAGGTGCTGTAAGATTTTTGGGCTGAAGTAAGCTTTTTAGAGTAGAAACCTAGGGGTTCTAGTGTTTGATCACGTAGTTGTTGGAGGGAAGCGCCTACGGCATAATCAGAAGCATCGACATGGAGAATCAGTGGTAGCGAAGAAGACGGATGAGCTATTAGTGTAGCGTTTTTTAGTGCTTCTTTCAAACGTTCGAATGCTTCTCGAGTCTGAGGAGTCCACTCGATTTTACGTTTGTCGCGTTTTTTGGGATTCTGGCAGAGGTCGAATAGTGGTTGCTGAATTTCCGCAGCACGTGGAAGAGAACGACGGTAGAAATTTATGAGACCTAGAAATCTTCTGAGTTTTTCAATGGTATCGGGAAGAGGTAGGTCGGTAATAGCTTTGATGCGTTCAGGAAGTGGAAATAACCCAGATTTATTTACACGAAAACCTAAAAATGAAATTTCGGCCACTCCGAATTCACATTTAGATGAATTGATACGGATGCCGTTGTCTTGAAGTGTCTGAAAAAGTTTTGCTAGATGCTCTTGATGTTCTTTTTCAGAGGCTGATGCAACGAGAATATCGTCAAGATAGGAGTAGGCAAAGTCAAGATGTCTTAAAATTGAATGTAAATATCTTTGAAATGTTTGTGCTGAATTACGAAGGCCAAATGGGGTTTTAACAAATTCGAATAACCCAAATGGAGTTATGACTGCTGTTTTGGGAATATCTTGAGGTGCTACTGGGATGTGATGGAAAGCGCGAATGATATCTAACTTCGAAAAAATACGTTTGCCTTCTAACTGGGCATTAAAATCCTGCAAATTTGGAATGGGATATTTGTCTGGGATTGTTTTAGCGTTTAGTGCTCGGTAATCCCCACATGGTCTCCATGAGCCATCCTTTTTTTGCACCATGTGGAGGGGGCTTGACCATGGACTTTTGGAGGGTCTACAAATTCCCAAGTCCATCATGTGCTGGAATTCTAGCTTTGCTTGAGCTAGCTTTTCCGGGGGCAATCTTCTAGCTTTTGCAGTGACAGGTGGTCCTTCCGTACTTATAGTATGGAAGAACTCAACCTCTGGAAGGTTGCTAGAAGAAGTTTCCTTAAAAAGGTCAGGAAATTGTTGTAGCAATTTGAAGTACTGGTGTGTCGGGTCTACGAGATGAATTTTAGAATTAAATCCTGGTGGTGGGTTAGCACCGGTCTTAGAGAGGTTTGTCTTTGTATCGATTAAACGTCTATGTTTCATATCCACAAGTAAAGCAAACTCTGCTAGAAAATCAGCGCCTATAATTGGTTGCTTGATATCGGCAAGTGTGAAGGGCCAGCAGAACCTACGGCGTAAACCTAGATCCAAATCTAATAGTTGTTCGCCATAGGTATGAATAGGGGTCCCGTTTGCAGCATACAAGGTACGTTTCGATTGAAATTTCCGTTGGTCGTGAGTGGGTGGAATAACTGAAATATCTGCTCCAGAGTCAATTAGAAATTTCATATTGGAGCGTCTATCAAAAATAAAAAGGCGGCGTGTTAGGTGGCTCTCGTCTCCTGCCGCGTGGAGGGAGTGCCTTATTAGTTTTCCGACACATGTTTTGCTTTAAAATTGCAAGGTTGGATGCAACGTTTGGCCTTGTTGCCAAATCGTTCATGATACCAACACGTGGAGGTTGAGGAATTTGCGGTTATGGAATTTCGAGAAAGCTTGGGTCTTTCTCGGGAGGTAGATCGGGAACGCGTTCGCAATTCGTTGACTGATGCTGTTAGCTTCTCTAATTGCGCTTCTAACTTGGCTAGCTTGTCGGGCTCGCGTGACTGAATTTCAGCCACGTTGTATTTATCTCCGGAAAATTCCACGATTTTGTCTGCTGTAACCGACAAATTTTCTAGAGAATCGTTGCTTAAAGCCAAAATTGAACGAACGTTGACTGGTAAACGTTGTAGAAATAAAATTTTAAGGAAATTTTCTCCAATCTGACTACCGGCTAAAAACTTCATTTCGCGTAAAAGTTGCGATGGTTTTCTGTCGCCTAATTCTAATTCTGTTAAAAGTTTATTTAGTTTGCGACTATCGGACTCTTCAAATTCTAATAAAAGACGTTTCATTAGATCTGAATATGGGGTTGATGATAACGGTTGGGTTAAAAAATCTGAAATTGACTCTGCGACATCAGGATCGAGTATAGCGAGTACATGACTGAATTTTGTCTTTTCAGAACTGATCTGCGATATATCAAACTGGGCGTCAACCTGCATTTGCCAGATTTTCACGTTACGTCTCCATATAGGAGGTAATTTTATTGCAACCTTTGCCATGATATTGCTGCTTGAAGAATCTTCGGCCATTGTGAAAAAAATCAGATAATTTTTAAATTAGAAAAGACTGACCTGTTTAGATATTCGTTTTCTGTAGGCATGAGCACGTGCGTGGAAGTTAGGCGACGTCGGCTGGAACATCAGGCTGGGCATCTTCGGCTTGCGGCACGGGGTCACCAATATGGATGTTAATTGCACTTGTTGATATTAAATCCATACGTAAACATTTAATATACTTTATTATTTCACTAACTGAATAAACTATATAAAACAATCCAACAGTACATAACAGATAACTGACCGAGCGTGGAGAGACGTATCTTTACTGTATCGGTTGGTAGCGAGGAGAGAGAGAGATCCCTGGTGTCTCTTATATAGTAGTTCTTGACAGCTTGCTATCGAATAACGTAACGTAACGTTTAGCTGTCAAGAGAAACACAGAGTAGTGTTGACCGAAAAACTGCGGTCGGAACCACCGCCACAATAGTAAATTAATATCCATAGCATTACAGTAAAATCCGCAAGATACGTAAAATTCTATAAATACCAAATTTCCAACACACTGTAATGTAGTGAATTCCTTTTTTGCAACGCCCATGAAAAGAGAAAACTGATAAGACTCGGGAAAACTGATTTAAAAACCTACAAAAGAAAGCGGCAAAAACTCAGGTTAATCAATTTATCAAATTAGAAGTCGTTCAGGAAACGGCGACCTAGATGCGAAACCATTTCTGCACACTTAGGAAAGGTGCAAAAATAAATCACGCGAATTTCAGTTATTTCAGGTTCAGAATTGTTGTTATAACAAACAGATTTCCCTAATGTATATAACATGTGGACTTAAGTAAATCCTGAAACCTCGTTTACGGTTTATCATCCCATTCTGTTTGGCTGTGTAGACCTGAGCATATCCTAAAACTGCTTTCATTCTTCGATCTTAGAGTGCATATCTTTTTCTCTAATTTTTCTTTCTTGTCTTTAATTTTTACTTACCTCTTGCGTAACTTCTATAAATCAGAGTATAACTTATTGGTTTGTGATTATTATATTTTACGATATTGCTTCAAAATATCTCGTGCATCGCTGTTCTGAAGAATTATCTATCCTAGTAATTTACCTCTAAGCTTTGGGAAACATTTATCTTTGATAGGTATCCGAAGCGACACTGGTGTTTGATTAAAGGTGTTCGTTGATGTGCATTCTCGTTCCTGATTCCCAAGTATATGTAGTAGGCATAAGAGAAAGGTGGTCTCCGACGCCCTAGATAAATGGACTGAGGAGGCTATGAAAAAGCACTGGAGGTCAGTCAGTGGCATTAGACAAGCGAAAAACTCCGTGGAGTGGCCGGACTGAAACAAGCGGGTGTAACTCCTTGGTGGAAGTCGTACTGCACTTTGCCGTATCATCGGGGTGCTAACAGGTTACTGTGGTCTCAGAAGAGACTTTACATTGGTAAGTGTCGAGAGGGTTCCCATTTGCTAGGAATTCGGTGGGATGATCGTGGTATGGTGGCGGGACCGAGGAGGAGTAGGGCATGATTGTGGGATGCCGGGTTTGGCAAAAAGGGCCCGATGTGGCGACCTACTTGCCTGGTGCTAGCCTCCCTACTATTGCTACTACTTGCCACTACAATTCACATATGCAGTAATATAAATCTGGCGTATTGAGGGGAGCTCGGGAGTTATCTGGTGCACCACTGACACACTTTTCAATAATTTTTTTAGTAAACAAGTAGTCAACACTAACCCTAAAATTCCATATTAAGTATTGCGTTATCATTTTTGTTGAAAAAAATCATACTAAGGTTTTATATTGTATATTTTCTTTGTTTATCTACTTCGATCAACCAGTAGTAATGCTGCGTATTTTCTGAAATTTGGATTGTAATTTTCTTTTAAATTTAACTCCTTAAATTTTTCCTATTGATTTTTTTATAAATAAAATTACGTGAATTGGCCTATTTATCTATTAATTAGATAACTGAATATTTTTTATCTCTCACTCCATACAAGTATTTTGAATCATGTCATGGTATCAAAACCTTAGGTGGTCACAACACCAAAGTATTTGTTTAATTTTTAATACATTTTTGAGACACTTGATATTTTTATTACCGTAATCATTTTTTTAACCTCTGGGCTGTGACCTTAAACGTTTGAACCTAATTTGAAAATTGATTTATTTTTTATTTTTCAGGCTGGGCAATGAAAAATATAAAAGCAGAATTGTTTGGAGATCACTAAATCCACGATGGCTTGAACAGTTCGATTTTCATTTATACGACGATGGTGACCAATTACTAGAGATAACAGTGTGGGATAAAGATAGATCGCGAGACGATCTTATTGGAAGGTAATAGGGGATAATTAATGTATTCATCAATTGTTTTTGTCATTACTTGGTGAAACCGTTCCATACTAAATACAGGTGTAGAGACCTCTTCACTGGCTCTGATTGGTTTCTTCTCTGCATCCACTACTGCATTTAACGGCATCATCAGGCAGGAGTAAAAAAATAAGCCATGATCAGTCCTTTGCATAAATGTAATTAGTTTAAATTATCCCTCAATTAAGCCCCATAATAGGCGTAGTTTATGTTCAAACTTTGGTGTTTAGAGATCACAAGTTTCCAAAATATTATGTTCCTTTGGTAATTTTTGGGGCAAATTGGAACCCTTATAAGTAAATTACATTGAATCAGCATATTTTTGTGTCGTCTACTCGTGCCTCTTCTATGTCAATTTTTACACCAAACACCTTCTATATAATCAGGGTGGGATAATTTGAGTGGCGATCCCATGGGGATCTCAGAAACTACAAAAGATGTACGAAATGGTAAAATTAGACAGAAGTTGCACGTTTATTAAGGCATCCCAGAAGTTTTTTTTGTGACTATGGCCAACCACCAACGCCAAGGAGCTGTTTCACTTCACTATCCTAGAAATTTGGCCGTACTCCTGCATTTCTGAAAAAAAGGATAGGGATCTTTAACGTGCCCAACATCGCATGGACATAGGACCAGCGGCTTTGCGTACCCTCCGAAGGGCGGAACGTGGAGATATTCAACTTGTACAAATGCAATGCGACAACCTCGGTTGATCTTGATTTTGCAGTTAATTTTACTGAAACAGTCATAGGGAAACCCTGGGAATCGAACCTAGTACCCCTCGGTTGATACGCACACGTCCTTATCACTGAAGCACTGATGCAGTCATCTCAGAAGTTCTTGGAGATTAAAAAATAATCACAGGTAGCTGTATATAGACAAAAAATCAGAAACTTGCATCTTTTTATTGTCTTAACAACCATGTATTCTGGAAGTTTGAAATTTTTTAAGAGGTCATAGCAGGTCATCCTGGGTGTCGTGATAATGCCAAAAAATATTTAGGCTTATACCTAATATGAGCCACAATACCAATTTTTTTCTTAAGGATGCCACGTTGATTTTGCCATTAAATAAAATACAATAAGATTTTTGTATGGTTATAGCGATGAATTACTTGAGAAATTGTAAATTCTCTTCAGTCAAATAAACATAAAAAAGTCTTGGTGCAGTCTGGAAGTGCGTTATGGTAATGAATGTTCATTAAAATATTTTTAATGTCAAATATGTCATTTTGTAATGAAAGTAGGCATCAAATTTGGTTACCAGTATAATCTATATAGTAGGAACAATTATGTACGGTATTTCATCAGAATATCTTTATTGTTTGAAAAGGTATAAAAATTGATCCGATTTTTCTGACCAACGAACCTCTTCAAGCTATTAGCCCAACTGCCAAGATATCATTTTGCATTAAAATTTTAAAACAAAAACAAAACTGAAAGAAAATTTAGAAGTGATCCCTACATGATTCATGGTATGCGATTATAAATGTAAATATATCCAAATCTAAAGTGTTTAAAAAACTTAAGCAGAGGGCATGCCGTTCACTTCTGAACACACAAAATACAAGCTATTCGATTTGAAAAATTAAGTTACGGCAGTTGAATTTTTCCAAATTCAGTCACTATTTGTGCGCCCTGTATACCGCATCTCGATTTTTCGACTGACAACATAAACGAAAAGTTCTCTGAACGCGTCTTTTTGATGGGACTCCAGACCATTGGTGAAAACTGCGTATTATGATTTTTATTATGGGCTAGAAATTGCAAGACAATTTAAATAACTTAAATACTATAAAAGTTCTCTTTTTTTTTTCTTAGAAGCTTGTATTACAATTCGATAGAAAATGCAAAAATGCAATAACGTAAGCCTGACGGGCTTTCACACTCCCTCAAAGGGAAACATTCACTCATCACAGGCATCTCATATCTGCCCTCCACTGTCTCTTTACTTGTATCTCAAAGTCTCGGTACCTAATGATATTCTCGTTGTACTTTATCTCTAGATTATTAGTATTTGGAATGGCCACAACAATGAACGTCACTTGGTTGCAGAACTTATCCACTATTATTATATATGGCCTGTTGTGAGCAACTCATTTTTATTATAAGCAGGGTCCGATCCCAGTACCACCTGTATTCTGCGTTCTCTAGTACAGGCTCAGGAATGTATCTATAGTAGGGAATCTTATTAAGTTTTTTAAAAGTCCCAGTTTCAGAGCCAGTTCTTGATGCAAGGTGTTTTCAAGGAACCTCAGGATGTAAGTATCGATCGTATAAATATCCAGCACACTTAAAAGACATTCGAGTGGAACTGAATCAAATGCCTTTTTGTAATCCACGTAGGCGCAAAGAGGTTTTTTAACCCATTGTATGCTTGATTGCACACAACTGAATCAATTATTAGCTGTTCTTTGCATCCCATAGATCATTTGGCACACGCTCTTTTCTGGCTCGCAATTATGTTGTTTCGTTCGCAGTGTGCATAAATGTGTTTCTCAAGGCAAGATGTGAACAACTTATATAGGATCGGAAGACAAGTTATTGGTCGGTATCTGCCGGGGTCTGCAGAACACTGCTTGTCCTTTGACAGAAGATAAGTATCTCCTTTTTTAAAAAACAATGGTATCTTCTTTAGGTCAAGCATAACATCATTTATTAACACCGCCAATAGATAGATGATGTGTACACACAGATTTCTTCAGCCAAAAGTTTTGGACACCATCAGGCCTGGGTGCCTTCCAATTATAAAGCTCTTTAATAAGCTCGGAGACTTTATCTGTGGTAAACGGCTCGTGATGCATATGTTCATTACTCTGACAAGCTCGGTGTTCTTCGTTAAACACAGCTATATATAGGTATATATATATATATATATATATATATATATATATATATATATATATATATATATATATATATATATATATATATATAATTTTTCTTTATGAAAATTCTCTACAATGCGAATTCAGTTCATGGCATGATATGACCAGAGCGCTGTATTGAACTTAAACGAATATCTAAAGTATTGAGTATACCATATTAGAGCATATATAGATATATATCTCACGTCAATTTACATTTAAAAAAAATCTACAAAATAAATCACAATGTCTGAATGCATAAACCGTCACGCTCAAAGGTGTCCATTGTGGACAAAAAGCTGACTTATTAAACCGTGTTTTAACACATAAATTACATGTTAACATGAAAACAATTCGTGATTTAAGGTTACTTAAAAATCCCTTAATTTACCAGATCTATCCTCACCCAACTGTCATCTTTGTCGTTGACTGGATAAACTTCGAGAAGTCTTAATTTTCTTTAACTGAGAGGTGATAGACGCTCTGAAAACCTGATTGTTGCTCTTCTGTTCACAACATGAAAATGTGTTTTTAATGTCCTGGTGCATTCTATGTTATTTCATTGATTGTTGTTGCCCTTACTTGGTGAAACTTGTCCATACTACATACAGACTTGGAGACTACTTATCTGGCTTCACTGTTGGTTTTCGTTGGTGAAGGACGTAGCCAGCGCGTGAGCTAACTGGAGCAAGTGGCCCTACGAATTCTGGAAGTTCTATAAAGTTCTTCAACGTTTCTGTGACCATAGGTTCGCTGCTTGACAGCATTTTCAGACAGATTGAAATTGAATTAGTACGAAATCATGACAACTACAAATAAATATCTGTTGCTATGTTATGATATGATGTTTTGATCAAAAAATTTATCAAATTGAAAATAAAAATGAAATACAGATGACAGATGAGGTTTTCAAAATGTCTATGTGATGTATGTCAATATTTAACATAAAAATATAACTAGCCTATGATAACTATGATAACAGTTACAACAATACAATAACTAAACAATAACAGTATAAAAGTAGTCTCTATATAACGTAACTATCGACATACATCAGCTCATTATCTTATTACAACTTTTTTGAAAGAATAATTAAATGTATTTTCTTTGACTTATTTAATTAGAAAAAATCTCGGGACGCAGCAAGTGCGTTATGGTAGTGAATTTTTATAAAAATATTTTTTAATAGCAGTAATGTTTGTTTTTTTAAGAAAGCAGGCATCAAATTTGGTTACCAGTATAATCTATATAGTAAAAACAATGTGCCATGTTTCATCAAAATAACTTTATTGTTTGAAAATGTCAAAAAATTTCCGAAAGTAAACTTAAAGTGTTCCCGAAACAACTCGTTTTTTGGTCAACCTTATAGGTTAATAGCAAATTGAGCTATTCAAATATTAAGCATTTGATCAAAATTCGCTACCACAACGCACTTATGCGTCCAGAATTTTTGTTCTTACAAACATGCATTATATTTCGATGGAAAATGCAAAAATGCAATAACATAAGGCGTGTTTGATTAAAAAAAAAAAGAAAATTTGTATCACCAACGACTTAAGGGCCACCCTGTGATTGTAGAAATAATTTCTTAATATGTAGTTTAAGACACCCTATAATTAATATATACAAATTTTTTTCATATCTGGTATAATAACAGATATATTGAGCTTTATTGATTTTTTTTACGAAAATTCTACAAAAATTATATACTATTAACGATAAACTCTATAGCTAAGACTACTGCCAAGCGTCAGAGAAAGGGTCTATTTGAAATGAATTTTCTGGAAACATTTTATTAAAATGAAGGACAATGACGGTTGAAACTAAGACTTCAGGGTTTGTAAAACATTCTTCTTGAGACATTTTATTTCCATAGCCCGTATTAGATTCAAGTTCTTTTCCTAAATGTTGCCAATTTTGACGTTTAAATCGCAACTTTGACGTTTTGTGAAAAACACAAATTTATTTTTGTTTAAATGCCTATAACTTTTTTGTCTTTTGACCTACAGAGCTAAATTTTGGTAGGTAACTTGCCTATAATGATATAAACCCGCGTATAAAATTTGGTTGCCCTTACTTTGTTAATTTTGGAGATCTAAATTTTTTTCGAAAGAAAACACAAAATTTTCCGGGAAAACCTCGTCAGATTTTCCTGGATAACGAACATATCCAAGCCACTTGCAAAAGGAAGGTACTCACCAATTTTGGGGTTTAAAATTTTATTACTACAGAAAATTTAACAGAAATTAGGAGAGACCCAACAAACGCATTTCAGACGAAACTAAAAAATGAACTTAAAAATGTGTCTCTGTTTAGTCAACAAGAAAAGAAATATCTTTTATATAAAAGCCCACAACCACCAAAAATGTATGGCCATCTGAAAATTCATAAGCCAAATATACCGGTGAGACCAGTAGTTAGCTATGTTAATACACCTAATCGTAAGATAGCGAGCAAACTGGTTTCAACCATTAGAGAATACAATTATTTTCCAAAATATTCAGTTAAGAAATCTTATGAACTTACAAAAAAATTAAATAACTTAATTATTCCCACAAATAGTAAATTAGTCTCATTTGATGTTTGTAGCATGTATTCTAAGATACCTCCTAGGGAATGTTTACCTCTATTAGAAAACGTTTTAATAGAAAAGAACGTAAATGTCATAAAAAGACAAGAAATAATGAATCTTTTTAACGAATATATAAAACAAAACTATTTTAAATTTAATAATAAAATTTATATGCAAAATGAAGGTCTACCTATGGGTAGTCCATTGTCACCTTTATTAGCCAACATATTTATGGAAAACTTAGAAAACCAAATTTTAACATCAGAACTTTCGCATAATATTGTCTTTTGGTACAGATACGTAAGTGATATTTTAGCATGTTTTCAAGGTAGTCATACAGAATTAAATGAATTTTTGAATTTTATTTTAGTTTACTTTAGAAGAAGAAGCTAACAGTTGTATAAATTTTTTAGACTTAACAATTAGAAAGTTAGAAAATAATTCATTTGACTTTTCAATATATAGGAAACCAACTTACACTGACACAACCATACCATACGATTCATGTCACCCCTTTTCACAAAAGCTGTCAGCCTACCATTCTATGATACATCGTGCATTTTCAATACCTATGTCACAAAACAATTTTGAAAAAGAAATTTCAATAATTAAACAAACAGCATTTAATAATGGCTACTCTGTTAAAATAATATATAAAATGATCGAGAGGAAAGAATACAAATTAGCGATTAATTTAATTTATCCAAATATTAGAGACAAAGATACGTTTCGATAACTTATTTTGGAACCATTTCAGAAAACATTTCAAAAATTTTAAATACCTGTACAAATACAAAAGTAGCTTTTAAATCTTACAACACGACGCGTGATTTACTATTTAACGCTAAAGAAAAATCTTGTTTCCTGACAAAAGCTGGAGTTTATAAATTAGCTTGTACACATTGTAACGCAATCTACATAGGTCAAACTTCTAGAAATTTTAACACCCGATACAAAGAACATATTTCTGCATTTAGAAATAACCACCCTGACAAATCTACATTTGCAAAACATATTATTGATACCGAACATAGACCTACAGTAAATAACCGCATACAACCACAACATTTTTATAATGACAAGCGTAAACTAGACTTTTTTGAAGCTTTGGAAGTCAAAAAGCACACACACGACAATAGCTACCTTGTTTTAAACGAGCAAACTGATTTAATGAACTCCCCTTTCTTGGATATTCTTTTTTCTAATTAAATAACTCAAAGAAAATACATTTAATTATTCTTTCAAAAAAGTTGTAATAAGATAATGAGCTGATGTATGTCGATAGTTACGTTATATAGAGACTACTTTTATACTGTTATTGTTTATTTATTGTATTGTTGTAACTGTTATCATAGTTATCATAGGCTAGTTATATTTTTATGTTAAATATTGACATACATCACATAGACATTTTGAAAACCTCATCTGTCATCTGTATTTCATTTTTATTTTCAATTTGATAAATTTTTTGATCAAAACATCATATCATAACATAGCAACAGATCTTTATTTGTAGTTGTCATGATTTCGTACTAATTTAATTTCAATCTGTCTGAAAATGCTGTCAAGCAGCGAAACTATAGTCACAGAAACGTTAAAGAACTTCATAGAACTTCCAGAATTCGTAGGGCCACTTGCTCCAGTTAGCTCACGCACTGGCTACGTCCTTCACCAACGAAAACCAACAGTGAAGCCAGATAAGTAGTCTCCAAGTCTGTATGTAGCATTCTATGTTACGTAGCTGTGAAAAATGTGTCTCCGATGAAGTGTCAACTTCTGTTTGTTTTTTTCATAAATAATTATTACCTATAAAAAACTTTGCAACTCTTGTTTGTTTTCTTACATTAAAGGCCATGGTTATTAGTGTAAGAGTCTGCCCTATTCGGACTACTCCGCCTATACCTCGACATTATTACTGTTAAAATATAGCGCTCTTGGATTGTTATATATAGGTTTAAATATATTATCTTTTTGTTTTAGGTGCATCATTGATATGTCACAGATGATACGCGAGAAAACTCACAATATATGGCACGAATTAGAAGATGGGGCTGGGTGCCTACATCTACTTTTAACCATTAGTGGTACCACAGCCTCTGAGACAATATCAGATTTGACAACTTATGAGGAAGATCCACGAGAACGTGAGCTAACACTAAATCGTTATGTTAGTATTTAATAACCTTACATTTGTAAAGAAATTTTATTTCTAGTAAAAAAAGTAGTACATTTAAATATAATTTCAACATCTGTACCGCGGTATGTGTGCTAGGTACTGCTTCATACTAACGCGGCTCGGGCCATCTCGGTTATGGCTGGCCAGGCAGTCCTTGTAGCAGAGATAATGGCAGTAGGTAGATATGTTCTAAGCCCACCACCCAACACCACCCACACTGCGCATGCGCGCAGTGACGTCACATATTGGAATGTCAACTGTCAACCGCCATCTTGGAATGGCAGTCGTAAACCGCCATCTTGGATGACGTCATCTCAGGTTAGACCCCCACCATGTGACGTCACTGCGCGCATGTGTAGTAGAGGGTGGAGTTGGGTGGAGGGCCCAGAATCACAGATATATATACCTACTACCGATCAGAAATATCTTAGAGGTTTTGGCTTTTACAGCATCGGCATCGTTTACGAAGAGTGAAATATGCTACATAAAGTTGTGCGAGGTGTGGTGCTAAACAAGGGCCAGTCCATTTTCTTGCGATGTTTTAAAGAAAATGGGAACAAGAATGGGAAGAGAAAAAAAAACAAGAAAAACGACCCAAAGTAAGGTACTGTTTCTTAGTCAAATACAATTTGTAAATTAAGAAAATGATGGAAAATATCTGACAGATTGTCATAGCATCTTGATACGGGAGTTAGGAAAAAGCTTCATTAGTATAAATTGAAAGTCCATTTTTGAATTAAAATAAATATGAATCAATGTTTAACCCCTCTCAACTATTTTGTAGGCACCACCAACTGCCTTGTCTTAAAATAAATGCATTTTATTTATTTTGTGTTTCTAGAATTTTTACCTACATATTAGCTTAGCTTCAGTGTATTATGCTTTTGAGTTTTTGAAAACAGTTGTTACTGTCGAAATTATTGGTGTTTCGTGAAAATTTATTAAAGCCTTCAAGCAATAACAGCTTACAAATTTTCTAGTGCGGAATACTTGACATCGTGGAATGTTACATTAGAGCAAGTATAATTGATAAAAAGTACAACAGCTGTATAACGAACGCTCGCAAAGAAGGCATCAACCGCATCACTTTTTATTTCAAAACGTGTATCAACGTTTCCGCGAAACTGGTAGCGTGAAGCCTTGCCACAAAAGCATCAAAAGACCAACCATTACCCTGGATCAAGAAAAATAAATTTTGGAAACAGAAGAACAGAATCGAAACGCCTTCGAAAGTATATATATTGCTACATATAGGAATAATAAAAAGTGTATGAATCTCGCTCCGCCGCCTATGGGTAGTCTCCTGATAGATTACTTTATAAAATAAATACCGGCGGAAACACGTCCGATAGATAATAAAAGGATTAAGATATTTCCGCCAAACGAAATATGTTAATTTTTGGTGTCGTTGAACCTCCTTAAATCGTTAGTGACCGACTACCTGCAAAAGAATACAAATAGAGTTGTGGATATAAGATATATTCATCCTCTGATGACGCGAACTTGGTTAGTGAAACGATCGTCAGGTTTTTTTAATATGTTGCGGTGATTTGGGTTTCCAAGTGTGCTTATCAGTGCTTATCACAGTTTCAAATCTTCACTTAGCGTATTGGCTAAAAAGGATGAGCGGGTGGGAATACTCTCTATCGTCGAGGGTTTTCTCGAGCATATATTAAAAGCGCCCATTGTATCTCCAACAGCATCGATCAATATAAACCTTGATCTCACTCCTTTTTATCTGACAATATTGTAAGCCTATATGTATTCTCACCATAGTTAGAAACGCAGATCGGTTTTGCTCTAATTAGAGCTCGTCGGTGCGCTCTCCCACTAAGCATGGTAACCTACAAAAGACAACGTTATGTAATTGACTATTAAACAAGTTAAGTTTGCAACATTTATAAATATTTGAAGACAAAAAACCAATGCGAACTCACAAAGGAAACTTTAACATAATTTTCAAATGTAATATCATGTTTGTCAGCTTGTTGTTTTTCTCCATTTGTAAACTCGCGTAAAATTACAATTGTAATGTCTCCAAAATTTGATTTAATCTGTAAACATTTATTTGAATTCCATTCGTTTTCTTGATCGTGTATATTCGATCGTATGTCATCGTCCTTCAATAATAACATAGCAATGCCAACCACGATGCAAACTGTCAACTGCCAATGCGCCCCTGTCCGCATCATTAATGGCAGATGGTTCTTTTTATTTATGATTTCATCATCATAAAATGTTATTTGATCTGTGGCTATTTATTTTTCTGGAAGTTTTAAAGATTGAACAATCTTATTGTAGCGTGAATTGTTTTAATCTTCTATTAAGTAATTCGTTATATGGAATCTGGTGTATGGCTAACGAATCATGATGCATGTTGATATCGACAAAAATGTCTGATGTAAGGTACCTTAATCAGTGAATTATGAAGATAGATATTTTTTAAGTAGAGTAAGTGGAAGTGAACGTATTTACTTTTTAAAAACCAGTCCGATTTTGATGAAATTTTGCATATCCGTGTTTTTTTTGGTCGCAGATTATGAAACTGAAAGAGATGCGCACATATGTCTCCTTAATAATTTTCATTGAACTTTTTCTTTTGTTTATACATAATTTATCTAAAGAAGGGTAAATTAATGCTCATTTTTGATATATAGTTTGTTCAATACTGCGTTTGAATTATTATTGTTTATTTTTAATGTACATAGTATTTGGCATTTTTCTAAATAGGACATCCAAGTGTTTTGTTATTGGTAATTTTGTATTAATTATTGTCTACTCTTGAAACTCTGCGATATATTCCGTAAAAGGCGCATGACAGGGAAGCGATAAGAAGAGTCAATATGGAGAATTGAGCCAGGTGGGTTGTAGCTGTAGTTCGCAATAATTTAAATTAAAATCATATACAGTCCAATCGAAGTAAGCACTTATTGGCGTGCGTCGTGACAGTTTTTTTCCTTCTAAGCAGATAGTTTTTGACTCTTTATTCGCGTGATGTGTGCGACAAATTGTAATTAATAACTATCCTGAAAATATTCGTTTTTCATGGAACCATCTGAGCTAGTTACTGGAACCATTATTGTCAATTGCTTCCCTGTGGTCCTATGGTGGAGATCAGATGCTGTGATAAGTATAGATTAGACAGTTTTCTATTAAAATTTATCGTCCTTTTCGATATTTATACACTTGTATATTCTAACATAATTCATATATTGGCAATTAAAATTACTCGGAAATATTAAGTTATCGCGGTGAGCGTAGATAAAGTTTTGATAAGAGCTGGGTTTAAATATTTATTTATTTTCGTTGTTGTAAGGTATTAAAACCCTTCAATTCATTGATTGTTGTTGCCCTTACTTGGTGAAACTTGTCCATACTACATACAGACTTGGAGACTACTTCTCTGGCTTCACTGTTGAAGCCAGAGAAGTAGTCTCCAAGTCTGTATGTAGTATTAAAACCCTTTCAAGGGGTTGCCATTGACTATGCCGGTCCGTTTCTTGTTACCCTTGGTAAGTCCAGAGGTATAAAATCGCAGAAGGCATATGTTTGCGTTTTTGTGTGTTTTTGCACAAAAGCAATCCATTTGGAGTTGGCTTCAGACTTGAGCACGGATGCTTTTCTTGCTGCATTTAGGCGATTTATCGCTCGGAGAGGTTGCTGTATTAGCATACATTCGGACCGCCGAACTTGTTATGTCGGCGCACATCGACAAATTATTGATCTCATGAAAGATGTAGAGTCTGAAAAAATTGAGTAGCATTTTGGTCCTCCCTCGGATCATAATTTTAATGGTTTAGCCGAGGCCGGTGTTAAAAGCTTTAAAGCTCATTTATTGAGAGTTATTGGTCAGCAAATTTTGACGTTTGAAGAATTTTCTACGGTCCTCGTTCAGATCGAAGCAGTGCTTAATTCGAGGCCACTTCATCCTCTTAGTACGGATCCAAATTACCTTAATGCGTTATCGCTGGGCTATTTTTAACATTGGAACCACTAACCCTCGAGGGATTTTACCAAGTTGAAGCTTAACACGTTGAGTCGCTGGCAACTCTTACAGGGTTTGCACAATGATTTTTGGTCTCGTTGGCATCATGACTATTTGAATATATTGCAGCAACGAAATAAATGGACAAACCAAAATCAATCGTTAAAGGTAGGAGACATAGTTGTTATAAAAAATGAGCTACGCACACTGTTGGCATGGCTATTAGCTCGTGTAACAGCAATTCACCCAGGCTCGGATGGAATCTGTCGAGTTGCAACGGTGAAGACTGCAACGGGTGTCCTTCACAGACTTGCATCCAAATTGTGTTTGGTTCCAAATCAATATTAGTGTTGTTGTAATATTTGCATATTACTTTGTAAATAGTTTTATTTAATATTTTGGGTAGTTAGAGCTGAAATTGTTATTTTACGTTCGGCGGTTTGTTCAATACTGCGTTTGAATTATTATTGTTTATTTTTAATGTACATAGATATTTGGCATTTTTCTAAATAAGACATACAAGTGTTTTGTTATTGGTAATTTTGTATTAATAATTGTCTACTCTTGAAACTCTGCGATATGTTCCGTAAAAGGCGCATGACAGGGAAGCGATAAGAATAGTCGAAATGGAGAAATAAGCTAGGTGGGTTTTAGCTGTAGTTCGCAATAATTTAATTAAAATGATATACAGTCCAGTCGAAGTAAGCACTTATTGGCGTGCGTCGTGACATAGTTAATACGATATTGCACCGTTAATGCGTGAAAAATTGCTATGAATCCCTAAAACGCTATATATTAAAAACATGTGTGAATTCAATAAAATTAGTCACTTTGCTGTAGCATAATTAAATTTTGGTATGTCAATAATCTATTGCTTAATTACTCTAAGATGGCTGGTCCTATTTATATTTTTGTTTCTTTTTATGAAATCTAGATACCTCCTAAACCAAACCTAATTGCTAAATATGAATTTTTTATTATGTCTTTAGAAGCAGTGATGGTGTCTTACCTGGTCAGACCAATTTATTTTAAGACTTTAAATGACATGGCTAACTTACGGAAGCACGAGGCTTATCCGGAGCAATCTGCATCATAATAACAGTTACACACTAAAGTGCACATCAAGCTGCCAGGATTGCTTATTTTGCACATTGTCACAGTATCCTATGATATGAAATACTCATATGGGTTAATTCGCCAGCAGCGGAACATGTTTTTATCATGCCAAAAACAGCAATAACGACATTGTGTGACCTAGGTCCAAGAAAAAGCTTCCGGGATATATTCGAGGCCAATGGGATACTTACCCTTACAGTCATATTCATTCTTCGGTATATGTATTCAAAATATCCAGTGATTGGTGAAGCTCACACCAATACCAGGTGCAGGCATAAATTAAAAATACCTTTGCACAAAAAGAAGAAAACAAAATATAATTTTGAGTACTGGGGAAACAAATTCCTGAATTTTCTACCTAATGATGTTAAGGTGCTGCCACTAACAAGATTAAAAAAGACACTGGTGGGGTTTATGAAACAAAAAACCAAGGTGGAGGAATTTATTGGTGCTCTAACCTAATCTGTACAGAGTTACAGACTATTTGTATTAATTCTTTGTAGTGTGCTTCGGAAGGCAAGTTCCGTTAGCCACAGACTTCTTTTATATATACATAATTCTTTGTAGTCATAATTTCGCTTTATGTTAACTCAATTGTTTCTAAATGTGCACAGACATTGTCGGTACTTATAAAGGCTGTGACTTACTTAATGGTCGATAAAACCTATATATCTATCGAACAGCAGAAATGGAATGGGTAGTGAGTCTTTATTTTTTTTTATGTAATAAATATTTAATTCTAATTAACATTGGCTTAGTTCATTTTTTTTACAGTTTTACAAGAAATGTATATTTTGTATAAATACAGCTATACCTATATACAGTGTTAGTTTGTAACTTAAAGTAAATTCAGTTAATCAAATACAGTTCCTGTTTTCAAAAATGCTTGGACACATTGATTAGTAAAAAAATATATACAACGTGCCATATTTGAAAAATGACGTCATTGGTAATTTCTTTAAATTAACCCTAGGTTTTTCTTGACTATTTTTAAAGTCCCTACATGTGAATTTGTAGAAAACTAGCAGATTTAAAATTTTTATTCGTTGGAATTAAAAAATATATAGTATATATTAATTTAAAAATGAATAATTGAAACTCATTTTGAGCATTTCCAGTTACTTTGGAGGAACTTTTACACGGTCACGAAAACGGAGGAAATTCAAATAAATGTTTACAAATTAAACCAAACTGACAAAAGCCGACAAAGGAGATATTACATTTGAAAGTTATCTTATAGTTTCATTTGTAAGTTTGCATTGGTTTTTTAAGCTGCAAACATTTAGAAATGTTGCAAATTCAACTTACTTTATGGTCAATTATCTAACGTTGTAACGTTAGCATTTGTAAGTTACCATAAGTAGTGGGTATATGTATATGTATATATATATATATATATATATATATATATATATATATATATATATATATATATATATATATATATATGTGTGTGTGTGTGTGTATTTTCGCTGCAGTTAGTATGCCGTACTGACGAGCTCTAATTAGAGCGAAACCGGTCTACGGTTAGGCAGTGCAGTGAAACGCAACTAATTTCATAAAAGCTTCTAATAATATTTAAAATATCTACAAACGAAAATGACAAGAATAAAAATCCATAAATTATGAAAGCTAAAAATTCGCTACAGTTCATGCGATCAAAGAGAAAACATATCTCAGGTCAGATAACGTTATCTCTGATAAGACATTCTTTCATAGTGGAAATTATACAAATACGTTAATATTTAAAAATACAATGATATTCGACTAGAATAATATTTGTGCTATTTATAACAAATAAAGCGTGATATTAGCATTAGTACAGCAAACAACAAGGCATATTAAAGCAACGGCAAGCGAAAAGCGACATATACATGCATCGAACGGGAAATGGCCCCGCTATAAATTCCGTCTCAGTCGGGGGTTCTACCTTCCCCTGGGCTTTATTCCCGCAATTCCTTTGCAGTCCTACTCTGCTAGGTAGGGAAGCAAACGGTTCCCACTCTTATTTGACTCTAACCTGCTAACTAATACCACCGGGTAACTTATCCCCTATTTCTGTCGAACACCCTGTATACGCTTTAAATCCTAACTCGCTGTTAACATTTCACATAGAACAGCATTAATAAAACACCCACTTATCTATTCCAGTTTGCAATTATACTTCTCCAAGTTTTCCGAAGTATAACCAACCTTGCAAACCACGATAGTAGAACACAGTCGTTATGGACTCTCGTTCTTTGCTATCAAACAAATAACACGCTGCTTTTCACTATTACGTAGTACAGCGAAAGAAACTTCTCAGTTAATATACCTAACTGACGCTTTTACAAAACTAACGCTCGACCACCGGAACCTCTTATCGCGACCACGAGCTGAAGGCATCTCTCCTCGACGTTCCATTTCTCGGTTCGCTTACTTGCCATGCGCTCCGTGACGCACCTAGAATGAATCCCATTGCGCGTGACAGACCGGTGCTATGCGTTTCATCATACACGCTTCACGTTCCGCTTGTGGCGACTTTTCATACTCTGAAGTGTTTTTAAAATGAGTCGGATTTATCACCTAGCAAATATCCGTTATTTAAACCGCCTAAATGAATTATTCGCTATTCAAATAATCGTAATAAATCGGACTTCATTACAATAAAAATCAAAAAAATATATTAAAATAATTATGTCTATTCAAAATATATCTTTTAAAGAACAGGAAAACTTGAAAACAACCCCTCGTACGCGAAAATTACTACAAATAATTGTTTTGATATACTTAATACCTTTGAAAATTTTCCTCAAATACCCTCGCCTCAAAAATATGATAATGACAACACAAAAAGACCAACAAAAACTCAAACCTCTAACACTGCTCATCAAAGAGGGTCATCTAGGTATAGCACGTATAAAAAACACAAAGCACCACGTTCACCACCACCGTTTCAAAGCCGGAAAGAAGCTAATAACGTTTTACCAAACCCATATCATAGTGAATTTTTAGAATTTAGATAAAATAATAAATCAAGTTAATGACTTATGTATTCATATTTTAAATAAAGTTTCATCTGGAAACATAGCGGACTTAAACGAGCAGATTATTAAAAAGTCTTTAAACGATATATTTGCCAAGTTAACACATCATTCCGATTATGACGACTACGATGTCCAGTAGAGTCACTAACGGAATTCAGATTCTACAATGTAATGCAAGATCTCTTGTAGCAACCGGACAAATCTGCGTAATTATTTGTCCAACAACCAATCGGACTTAATTTTATTAAGTGAAACTTTTTTAAAGGCTTTACATTGAGACTTTCAGTTTCGAGGATATAGTCTCATAAGAAATGATAGAACAGGAATAAGGGGTGGGGGTGTAGCAATCCTGGTTTCTGAACAGTTACGCTGCCGTGGAAAAAATAATGTTTTTGCTATGCTATATTTTAATAAATTTTTATTTACTTTTTCACCTCCTGCATTCAACAAACAAAATTAATATATCGATGATCGCAGACAGTCGGCAGCCATTAATACAGAATCAGAATAAGTATAGTGTTAATCGTTGCAGACGTTATATACATCCATATCCATATAAAGCAGTCGGGCGGCGGTGTGTATTTTTCGACGCTCTCAGGAAATGCGATTTTTTTTTTGTTCCCTCAGGGCTCGTCCGCGGCCTTGCCGCCCCGATAGCACCGCAACCCTTGGTTGATTGTGCATACCCTTAGTCTTACTCCACCCATTCCAAGATCACTGTGCCTTGAACTAGTCTGCACAGCGATTGGTAGGGTGAAGTTTTATATTGCTCTGTCTCCGGTCTAGAGTGACCGTAGATCAGTTGTCTTTTCTGGTCCAGAGCTATACACTCGCACAAGATGTGCTGGGCTGATTCCTCCCCCTCGCCGCAGAGTCTGCATGCGAGGTCCCCTTCGAACCGCCCCATTTTATGCAGGTGTTTCTTGACGGCCATGTGTCCCGTCAAGAGACCTGTTGTGTTTCTGAGCTGTCCTCTGCTAAGGTTTAGCAGCTCCACAGCTCTCTTTGAACTGGGTCCGTCAATTATTGACTTCCCATGTCTGAGCCCTGGACAGTCCGCCCAGTACACCTTGTGTTGGTTTCTGACCCAGGACTTAATGGCTCCCCTGGCAGTGCTCTTTGACACGCCCAGAGCCGGTTCTGGTCCCATAAATGGTTCTGCTGACCCTCTCTTCGCGAGACTCTCAGCTTCTTCATTGCCTTTAACCCCCGAGTGACCCGGCACCCAGATGAGGGTCACCTCATTCTGCCCAGCCAGGTCGCTCGTCTCGTCTGGGCACTCACTCACCAGCCAGGAATTTACCCGTGGGCTACTTAGTGCCTTAAGGGCTGCCTGGCTGTCTGTGGCTATGAGGATCCGCTTGTTGGTGTAGCCCCTCCTCTTGTTCTCCCGCACACAGTGCAGGATGGCGTACATCTCGGCCTGAAACACCGTTGCATGGGCTCCGAGGGAAATACTATGACTTACCCTCGGTCCTTCCGAGTAAACACCTGCCCCCGTCCCACGCTCCCCGCCAGATCCGTCCGTGAACCAGACGAGCGCGTCCCGTGGAATGCCCGGCGTCTCCTCCCGACATGCCTCGCGATCATGGATTTCCACTGTAAAGTTGTTTTCCCTGCACATTCGCGGGCTCGCGAAGTCTGACCTCATTTCAAGCATGGGCTACTTCACGATCTCCTGAATTTTGCAGTGGCCCCTGAAGCCTGGGTTGATCTTCAGTCTACCATTGCAGGCTAGTCTGTATAGTCCTAGCCTGGCCTCTCCCATAATAACTAAGTGTAGGGGGGGTAGATCCAGCAACACCTCCATGGCGGCTGTTGGGGTTGAAGACATGGCCCCTGTGATGCCCAGGCAAGCCATCCTTTATATCTTGCCTAGTTTTTGTTTGGCACTGGATTGTGTCACCTTAGGCCACCAGACCAGTGCCGCATATGTTAACGATGGTCTGACCACCCTTGTGTACAGCCAGTGGGCCATACTAGGTCTTAGTCCCCACGTTTTTTCATATAGCCGCCTAGTGACGGCTAAGGTCATGACTGCCTTACGCAGTATTTTTCCAATGTGACCATTCCAGGTTAGCTTAGAGTCCAATACGACCCCAAGATATTTTACCTCCCTGGCGATTGGAACGCTCCTACCGTATAGAGTGAGAGTTCTGTGGCTTTCACACTTCCTCCTCCTCGTAAACGGCACGTCTACTCTAGATGCCCGCCTATAAGGCGCCTCTATTTCTGAGTGTTCCCAGTCCGGAGGTGATTGGTTTATTATGTTACAGCCGGGGAAGTGCGTCTGGAGTAAAATTTCCATAGTTTACTCCCTCGAGCTTGTAAAGCCTCCCGTGGGTGTTATAAGGGATCCTATGTTAGTCTGAGGGCCCTTAGACAGGATCTTGCGTAGTCGAGCACTCTCGGACGTGTTTTCCACTTCTTCGCAGTGCCTCCTCCACGACTCCTTCTTGGCGTCCCTCAGTCTTTTGTTATAGGTCGATAGGGCCTGTCTATATTCATCCCATGCTCCCGACCTTTTGGCCGCGTTAAACAGCTTACGAACCTGCGTCCTCCTTTGCCTGGCGTCCTCGTTCCACCACGGGACGTTCCTGGTGGACACCCTCATTTTCAGGGGGCAGTTGGCGTTATAGGCCGAGGTAATTGCGTCTCGCAATTGGACTGCTTTCTCGGGGCTCACCCCGAGCCCTTGATCAACCGTCCACCCTTCCACCACTTTCAGTGCAGTCTGCATACGCTCCCACACTGCCTGTGTGACCTTTCCTCGGACTATGATGACAATGTCGTCCGCATAGCCCTGTACCTCATACCCCCCTCCCGAGAGCCTCCCCAGCAGGCCGTCCACGACTAGACACCAGAGCAAGGGAGACAGAACGCTCCCCTGCGGACACCCCGCCGCGACCCCCGCCAGCAGAGTCCCTCCCGCGAGTGAGGTGAACACCGCCCTGTCCCTGAGCATGGAACCGATCCACCTGCAGCAGGTCTCCTCTATTCCACGCTCCCGGGCAGCTGCCAGAACTGATCCGAACGAGGTGTTGCTAAAGGCCCCCTCTATGTCTAGGAAGGCCCCCAGCGCCACCTCCTTGTTCTCCAGCGTATTCTCCAGTTTCAGCACCAGTTGCTGCAGTGCTGTTTCTGTTGAGAATCCTGCTCTGTATGCATATTGTCCGCAGTGTAGAGGATATGCTTCCAGTACACCGCCCCTAATGTGCCGGTCGAGCAGTTTTCCCACTGTTTTCAGCAAGAAGGACATGAGACTTATTGGCCTCAGGGACTTTGCCTGGTCTGTTGGACGCCCAGGTTTAGGAATAAATACAACCCTGGCCAGTCTCCATGCCCTCGGAATGTACCCCAGAGCCAGGCTGGCCCTCATCATGAGGGTAAGCACCGGCGCCAGTATATCTATCCCCTGTTGGAGCATGATGGGCATTATTCCATCAAATCCCGGCGATTTGTATGGCTTAAAGCTGTTAATGGCCCATCTGATTTTGCTCCAGGTAACCACCTCTTTAGCAACTGTCCAGTCTACTCTAGATGCCCGCCTATAAGGCGCCTCTATTTCTGAGTGTTCCCAGTCCGGAGGTGATTGGTTTATTATGTTACAGCCGGGGAAGTGCGTCTGGAGTAAAATTTCCATAGTTTACTCCCTCGAGCTTGTAAAGCCTCCCGTGGGTGTTATAAGGGATCCTATGTTAGTCTGAGGGCCCTTAGACAGGATCTTGCGTAGTCGAGCACTCTCGGACGTGTTTTCCACTTCTTCGCAGTGCCTCCTCCACGACTCCTTCTTGGCGTCCCTCAGTCTTTTGTTATAGGTCGATAGGGCCTGTCTATATTCATCCCATGCTCCCGACCTTTTGGCCGCGTTAAACAGCTTACGAACCTGCGTCCTCCTTTGCCTGACGTCCTCGTTCCACCACGGGACGTTCCTGGTGGACACCCTCATTTTCAGGGGGCAGTTGGCGTTATAGGCCGAGGTAATTGCGTCTCGCAATTGGACTGCTGCAATCTCGAGGTCTATTGAATTTTTTATGGTACTCTTAACCCCCCGCAGTTCCACAGCCAGGTCTGCCCTGTAGGCTTCCCAGTCCGCCTTTCGGGGGTCCCGGTACCATACCGTTTCTCTTTCGACTTTGGCGATTTCAAACCGGATGTATCTGTGGTCTGAGCTACTCACTTCCCCAGACACAGCCCAGCTTTTAACAAAGTCACCCAGAAACTGGGTGGAAACTGTTAGATCTAAAACTTCCTCACGCCGTGTTGTGACGAAGGTCGGTTTATTACCTCTATTCAATATGTCTAAATTAAATTTCATAAAGAATTGTAAAAGTGCCTCACCCCTAGAGTTTGTGTCCGAGCTACCCCACAACTCATGGTGCGCATTCGCATCCATGCCGATGATGGTCTGCCATCCACCTGCTCTGCTACCCACCATCAGCTGCTCCAATTCGTTGGGTGGAGGAGGGTCCGTGCTGTCCCCTGGCAGATAGGCTGACGCGACAGTAATGTCCCTCAGCCCATCCGCTCCTCCACATCGGATTTTGATCGTTGCCAGGTCCCTGGAACAGAAATTCATTAGAGGGAGAAACTCTATCCCTTCCCTGACAAAAATGCAGGCCCTCGGGTTCTCGCTGGATCTGCTGTAGATGAGCTTTCCAGTAGCTCCGCCGAATCCCTTGATCTCTCCTTTATAGGAGTACGGTTCCTGGATGAGGGCCACATCCGTGTTCCTCGGAGCCATTAGTAGTCCGGCCGTGGCTGCCCTACTGTGTTGGAGGTTGACCTGAAGGAACCTAAGTCCCATTAACCCTTAATTGCTTCCCCAGTGGGCGGAAGCTAACCCTTCCCATGCCCCAGAATGCCTTGAAGGAGGTTCCTTCAAGGGCTCTGTAAGATGTCGGGTCGATCGAGAAGGCGAGCGTCTGTCCTTTCTCCTCTGCCTTCCTGCTTAGAACCGACCAGTGTTGCGTCCCCAGTTCAGGGTTCTGGATCTTAAGTCTGCTGATCACCGTCTCCTGCGGGACGGTGTCAGGGATCCGTACGAGGACCTTGCGTCTCTTTGGGAGTTCCTTGGGCTCGACGGCTGTCAAGTCCGCCCTCTCCCAAATCTGACCGAGGCCCCCGATCGTTTTCCGCAGCCAGTCCCGCGACTGCGGGCCGGCACAGGTTGTCCAGAGGATGCCCCCCGTCAGGCGCGTCCGGTGGAACTGAGGCGGGCTCTCCCCTTCCTGAAGAGAGTCCACTGCAGCTACCACAGCAGCCTGTATCAGGTCCGCCTTCCCCTGGTCTAGCGTGACCTCAGGATGGCGTCTGTCAATCACCGCCATCCCGAGGCCCTCCGCAGCCTCCCTGTAAGAGCCAGTCTGCGCCGGTGTTCCGGCCTTGGTTTCTTTGGGAGGTCTGTCTGTAGTAGGCGTGCTAGAGCCAGAGCGCGGCGTCTTCCGACTCGCACTCTCCTCTTGCGCCTTTACAGGCACACTGGCCCTTTTGGAACGTCTGTCTGTAGTGGGCGTGCTAGAGTTCGAGCGCGTCCTCTTCTAACCCGCACTCCCCTCTTGCGCCTTTACAGGTTTCTCGACCGTCCAGGTCCCGGCCGCCATTTTTTGCGCCCTCCGGAGCTTCTTTCTTTGCGCCCCGGAAAGACGCTTGGACTGCCGGGGCAGTCCCTCTACTCTAACAGTAGAGTCCTCACTGGTGGAGGGGCCCCCGGAGTCCGCGGAGCTCGCCGCCCTCCGGTGGGACCCCGCCTCCAGCTTGGGTGTCGGGGACAGGTCTCTGGCCGAAGCTATCCCCTGATCCCCCGTATCTACGCCGGTCGTGGGACCTCCAGAGTCCGCTGCCGCCCCCTGGCTCGTCTCCGTTTCCGGGATAGACTCAAGGCACAAGTCTGTAGCCGGAGCCACTCCTCGAGCCTCATTGGTTTTGGTTTTGTATGTGTTTATTATCTTCATGTTGTTCCCACGAGAATGGGGGAAATACTGTCCACACCATCAGAACCCCCTGTGTGGTGCAAGGCGGGTTACTCTGGAGGGTTGCCTGGTACTCCAGAGGTTCCAGGAGGAAATGCGATACTTCAGTGCGAAATCATCGCCTATCTTCGTCGAAAACGACCGAATAAGCAATCTGTTGTGCGCTATAAAATTACACACTTCCAGTTTGTAGTGGACTTTTGGCAGAGCGTGTGTACCTACTACCTAGTAATCTTCGTCTTCGCGTCGGACTGATTTTTAATTAGATCATTTCGTTGTTGTTTACATGTTCTAACAAGACAATTATTATTATTATGGCCACTACTTCGGGTTGCTTAATAAGTGGACAAAATAATTGTGATACTGTGATCAATTCAGTGGTAATATTTTAAATTCAAAGGTTAACTGTTTAAGGGACTTTTTAACCACTCTAACGTATAACTAACTAGAGGAAAACTTGATAAGTAGTTAATAATAAGTACACTTGGAGAACACCCAAATCACCACAACACATATTTCAGAGACCTTACGATCGTTTCGTTGACCAAGTCAACATCTTCAGAGGAAGAAAAATTCTAACATAAAAAACTAGATCCCGTATATTTATATCGCGTAAAAGAAAACGAACTAGTCCGAAGGAAAGTTGTCGTCCAAGAACGATCGTTTGTTTATTGCGCAGTGAAACAGGTCGGAGACCTGCTTTAATCTTTTGGTCGACAAATTTATGACCCTTATCTAATATAGGTTTAAAAAGGACCGGCGTTCTTTGAAGAAGCAGCACGTTTCCCTTCGATCTAGAAATTTACTATGTGGATATTGGTTTATGCCGATAAAAGACATCTGGTGAGATAAACAACATAAACTCAAATCATCTCTTTTAAAAATAGAAAACTAAAACCCAGATGTCTGTCTCACCGTGCTACCTTTAACAAAGTAAAAATAGTTCAACTAAAATACTACACAAAAACTATATATTGATTTTAATTCTACGTGAAAATATTTATATTGACTAAAAATATATGTTGTGGTGATTTGGGTGTTCTCCAAGTGTACTTATTAGTGCTCATCACAGGTTCCAGTTTTCACATAGTGAATTATGGCTCCCAGGTCAACGGAACTGAATCTATATAGAAAGCTAAGTACTAAGATTAGATTTTTAGGTGCTGATATTGCTTTTTTAAAATCATGTAAACAGAAGTCGGTTTTTCCTAATTTCATTAATTTCAATGTTCAAATTTCTAACAACACCAAAGTTGGTCAAAAAGTTTTAAAGTGTGCTAAGCAAAAATGGTTAGATTTAGAAAGGCAATATCTTTACTCGAAACGTAGTGAATTAGAAATACAAGCTTATAGTTTGTTTAAAAAGTTAACATTTAATTTAAGTAACGTAGAGTATGATGAATGGTGCAATTTTCAGAGGAACATGTTTGTAGTTATAAACGCTAAGTTAATTAAGAAAATCAATATCCAGAATAAAAAGCTAAAAAAACTTGTAAACGATCAGATTAAAATTGAAAAATCAGTTCCGCGGAGAATTGACCTTGTAGAAAATCTTTCTTCGCAGTCGTTTAACAAAAATGAGATGGACCTCTTAAACAGAGGGTTAAAATTCGGAATCCAGTCACAAAAAGAAGCACTTTTAGATGTCGTTGCCAGTATAGAAACGGGAATTAAAAAATTACCGGATTCTTCAAAAAACTTTATTCGTGAAGCATGTAAAAAGAAAAACTCTAAAAATCTAAAAGAAAATAATCCTACAAAAAACAAAAATTATAATCAAATGAAAATAGTTAAACGATTGCGAGAAAAGGATTGTTTTTATATTAAGGCGGATAAAGGCAATAAAGTTGTGATAATGGACAAAAGTGATTATAAAGAGCGAGTGAGTAATGCAATAGAGTCAGGGCCGTATAGAAAATTAGATAAAAATCCGTTACCAAGAATGATTAACGAAGTTAAAAACAGTTTAAAAAAATGTCCAAATCTCATAACAAAGGATTTAAGAACACGTTTACAAGTTTCTAATCCGAAAGTCCCCAAAAAATATTGTCTCCCGAAAATCCATAAACCGGGAAAATTAATGAGGCCTATCATTTCGGCTATAGATTCTCCAACATATAACTTGGCAAAGTGGTTGTCAAACGAGTTTAAAAGACTACCTATTAAACAGAAAAGTTGTTCGGTGCTAAATTCTCTTGATTTTATTGATAAAATTAAAGATGTTAAATTATTGGAAGGAGAGATTTTGATGTCATTCGACGTGACGTCATTATTTCCTAGTGTACCCACAAAACAAACGTTGGAGTATTTGGAAGAATTATTAAAATTGAACAATATAAGTCAAGACGTCTGCAAAGAATATTTAACTCTAACTAGCCTTTGTATAAAACAAAATATTTTCCAATTTAACAATGAGTTCTTTGAACAAACTGAAGGCACAGCTATGGGCAATCCATTATCGCCTTTTATTGCAGATTTATTTATGAGTAGATTTGAGACGGATTTAAAAAATAAAAGTGGGTATTTCCCTAGAGTTTGGTGTCGTTATGTCGATGATATTTTTGCAGTGTTTGACACAAATACATGTAAGGTAGAAGAATTTACTGAAAAACTAAATAGTCAATTTGATTCAATAAAATTTACCCACGAAATAGAAATTAACAATAAACTTTCGTTCCTAGATGTACTAGTTATTAAAAATAAAAATAAAGGCTCGCTTGAATTTGATGTCTATAGGAAGGAAACGGCTACTATTAATTATATTCCTAATGACTCACATCATACGTTTGCACAAAAAACGGCTAGTTTCAATTTCTTAGTAAATAGATTGATAAATTTTCCGTTGAGTAAAAATAGATTTAATACAGAATTAAAATACATAAAACATGTGGCGAGATATAACGGTTACTCGGGTGGTTTAATAGACAAATTAGTTAACAAACACAGAACAAAGAAGTTGATATCTGAATGTACGACATTTAAGAATGATAAAATCGAGAAAAAATTTGTATGTTTACCTTATGAACCACAAATCACAAAGGGTTTGGAAAGTATTTTTAAGAAAGCCGATTTACATTTGACGTTTTCGACGAAAAGTAATTTAAAAAATTTGTTGGGTAATACGAAAGACAAAGACAAAGTCACTGAAATGTCCGGAATTTATGAGATTAGTTGCAAAGATTGTGATCTTAAATACGTGGGACAAACTAGGAGAAACATAGCCACCAGATTTCGTGAACATCTCGCACAGTTACGATATGGTACGGTAGACAAATCTTGTGTGGCACAACATATATGGGATAATAACCACCACATTGACAAAGAAAATTTGAAACTTGTCAAAAATGTCAGACATTAAACTATGCTTGATTCATTAGAAAGTATTTTTATATTAAGGTCTATTAAGAACAAAACTTCATTAAATCGTGCGGCACCTGTAATCTCTAGCCCATTGTTTGCTCTTTGCATTTGAACGCTTAAATACTCATAATTAGTCTGGTAGAATAATAAATTATTGTCAATAACTCGACCGGTTTATACATATACTAATCACTATGTTTGTCTTCATTTAAATACCTGTTCGGTTTTTATATATTTGTAGTCAATATAAATATTTTCACGTAGAATTAAAATCAATATATAGTTTTTGTGTAGTATTTTAGTTGAACTATTTTTACTTTGTTAAAGGTAGCACGGTGAGACAGACATCTGGGTTTTAGTTTTCTATTTTTAAAAGAGATGATTTGAGTTTATGTTGTTTATCTCACCAGATGTCTTTTATCGGCATAAACCAATATCCACATAGTAAATTTCTAGATCGAAGGGAAACGTGCTGCTTCTTCAAAGAACGCCGGTCCTTTTTAAACCTATATTAGATAAGGGTCATAAATTTGTCGACCAAAAGATTAAAGCAGGTCTCCGACCTGTTTCACTGCGCAATAAACAAACGATCGTTCTTGGACGACAACTTTCCTTCGGACTAGTTCGTTTTCTTTTACGCGATATAAATATACGGGATCTAGTTTTTTATGTTAGAATTTTTCTTCCTCTGAAGATGTTGACTTGGTCAACGAAACGATCGTAAGGTCTCTGAAATATGTGTTGTGGTGATTTGGGTGTTCTCCAAGTGTACTTATTAGTGCTCATCACAGGTTCCAGTTTTCACATAGTGAAGTAGTTAATAATTATTAAGTTTAGTAAGTAGGTTTTTATATAATACATTTTCGGGGAAAAAATAGGCGTGCCCTTCATTTTTATTTAAAAAAATAATAATAAAGAGGTAGTATCGATGGAGAGACTTTGCAAAAAAAATTTCAAATGAGCGCGAACTAGGACCCATAGAACCCATATCCGGGGTCAGTTTCAATTTTAATATGTTATATATATATATATATATATATATATATATATATATATATATATATATATATATATATATATATATATATATATATATATATATATATATATATATATATATATATATATATATATCCAACCGATAACCCAAAAAATAAGCAACTGATTTCGATGAAACTCGGCAAGTGCCTTTCTTTTATTAATGGCTTGGATGAGTTCGTTAGTCAGGAAAATCGGATAACGTTTTCCGGGAAAATTTTGAGTTTAGTTTCAAAAATATATATTTTTCTCCGATAATCACACAGTTATTTTAATGTATATGTTGCCTTGTAAAATACCTTACTACACACTAAAATTCAACTTTCTACATTTTTAGAAAATTGAGTTATTCAAATTTTGAGTTTTCTTTTGAAAACAATTTTTTCTCCGAAAATTACAAAGTTATTTTGTTGAAATTTGGTGGATATGTTGCCCTGGGTAAGACCCTACTATACATCAAAATTAAACTTTCTAAATTCGTAGAAACTTAAGTTATTGACATTAAAAGCATTTAATAAAAATTCACTACCATAACGCACTTGCTGCGTCCCGAACTTTTTTTCTTGCGCACCCCCAATGCATTAAGGTACGAGCCGCTACTGACTCGCTTAAAAGCAGCTAACACATATCCAAGTAAAGACAGGTTTACTTACAAAATATGGAGCATGTTGACAGGCTTATCTGAAAAGGTCTTGTTAGACATATTCAATAGTGGTGGATAAAAGGAGTATACATTAAAGAATTAAAGGAATTAGTTATTTGTTTAATACATAAACACAGCAAAGACATACGACTCTATACCTCCTTTAGACCGATTTCTTTTATGTCTTGTATTACAAAAACCTTCGAGAGAATGGTCAAACTCAGACTGGAGTGGCATATTGAACATAATTCGTTCCTACCTAAAGGTCAATATGGATTTCTACGAGGTCGAGGTACTATAGATGCCATCAACTGCCTGGTTACTGATGTCCAAGCAACATTCTCAAACAATGACTATCTAATTTGCTTGTTTGTGGACATTAAGTGTGCTTACAAAAGCGTAGACTTAGTGCTGTTATATCGTAATCTCACCGAAATGGATATTTCCTCCAATATAGCATTTATTATAGTAAGCCTCTATGACCAAAGGAAAGTATTTATTAGGGACGAACACAACAACTTCCACAGACCTAGAATAGCAAGAAGTGGAACACCACAAGGATCAATACGAAATCCACTCCTTTTTAACATATATACAAGTGGATAACACAATATGTTCGATAATGAGACGCAGTGTATACAGTTTTCAGACGACATTTGTATTTATAGTGTACAAAATTTCTATCCACAATGCATGACAAAAATTCGCTATATTATAAACATTTTGAAAATGTGGACGGATGAAAGACACTTTAAGATACAGACACAGAAAACTTCAATCATGTGCTTTACGAGACATCGCACAAATCTCAACAAGCTGACAACTCGACAAAATCCATCAGCTATTTGTCGAAGCATTAACAAACAGGTTCTGGAGACTGAAGAACAAGCCACCATTAACGTTATCATATGATTTCATACTGCAGTATGAAAGCATTATAGATAAAACAGACCTTTGTTACCCATTTCAACTTAGCTATAAGGCATTGATAAGTAATCCTACGATAATTATTCCCACATACACTGACCACAGCGAAACTACATACATCACTTTTTTTTTCAATATAGTAAATCGTTATAAAGAATTCACATAAATTTTTACAGATGGTAGAAAAAATGAATTTCAGGTTGGAGCAGCATTTTACATTCCAACAGTAGGATATAAATCACGCTGGAATTTGAACAAAAATTGTTCAGTATATAGTGCAGAATTATATGCAATAAGAATGGCACTCGAATGGGTACTCGAAAATAAAATCTCAAGAACTTTGATCATAAGTGACTCCCAGTCGGCAATAATGCCGATTAAACATTAAAAATTAAATACAATACTAACTCTGCACTGTCTAATATAGTGGAGTTACTTTATCAAATATCAAGAAACTCTGAAGTGATGTTCCTGTGGGTGAGAGGACACATTGGAGTGTATGGCAACGAAGAAGCAGATAGGTTGGCTAAGCAAGCAGCTACTGGAGAAGAATCCTCACTCAATTGCAAAATACATTACACTGATTTAAATAAACAAGTTAACCAGCACATCGCTTTACTATGGCAAAGAGAATGGAAACATGTTGTCAGTAACTCATCAAATCTTTATACCTTAATACTTCGCTTCCACTGGATAAAAACCAGTCACATAGCGACAACAGATTTTACTATACTAGGTTGACTAAGTTGAAAACTAACCGTGGAAGATACCATCTTAACAAAATTGGCTTAAGAGAAACACCTTATTGTGACTGCGATGGGAACTCGGTAGGAGACCTAAATCACATAATTTTCTCATGTCCAAAATACTCTCTACAACGATCTAACCTTGTCACAATTCTCAACCGATATGTAGAATTTCCAACAAATGTTACAAATTTACTGAGCATGAATAAATACCTTATAAATATCGCAATTTGCAAATTTTTTAAAGATATAGATTTGAACATATAAATGTAAGACAATATAAGTACCCATATATCTGAACGTTCAGGTCTACTAAGAGTAGGTAAAATAGCAATAAGAATAACTTAGATAATTTTAATAGATAGTGGTCGCATTAGATAAGTACGGAGTTTTGTATGCATAGTTTTATGTAACTAGTCTTAGATATCCTTCCGTCTGTCCTAATGTTCAAACCTTTTTATCGGTGGCCCATTTCAGTCTGTGATTTAAGCCTTGACGGGTCCCTAGGCGCAAGTATCCCAGTATATTTTCTTAAATCATATATATATATATATATATATATATATATATATATATATATATATATATATATATATATATATATATATATATATATATATATAAATAAGTAAATTAAAAAAAGTCTAAGAAAACAAATATGTAGGGAAACATGTATATCGAATATCTGTTTTCACTGTAAAAGTCACACTTCTCGCTAATTTTCTATGTTCCATTATAACAGATCATAACGAAGAACGATGGGATAGTATTTTGAAACTGAATTAGAAAAATCTGTGGCTAATGGACTTGAGCTTCCGAGGCCATCTAATATATTTTAACTAACTTATAATAAATGTTCAAAATGTTCTCCATTCACTTGCACACAACGAAATAATCTGCTCTGGAATTCTTCATTGACATATTTTAAATTTCTTATCTTGTCTTTTATCTAAAACGTACTTGATATCATTAATCGTTTCTTATTAACTACCAATTTTTGCAGTGTAAAAGGTGAAATTTAACAGTTATGTTTTAAATTCATTGATTGTTGTTGCCCTTACTTGGTGAAACTTGTCCATACTGCATACAGACTTGGAGAATACTTCTCTGGCTTCACTGTTGGTTTTTGTAGGTGAAGGACGTAGCCAGCGCGTGAGCTAACTGGAGCAAGTCGCCCTTTGAATTCTGGAAGTTCTAGGATATTCTTCAAATGCATTTGCAGAAAATGCTGTCAAGCAGCGAAACTATAATCACAGAAGCATTGAAGAACATCCTAGAACTTCCAGAATTCGAAGGGCCACTGGCTCCAGTTAGCTCACGTGCTGGCTACGTCCTTCACCTACAAAAACCAACAGTGAAGCCAGAGAAGTATTCTCCAAGTCTGTATGCAGTTATGTTTTATTTTGTGGTGTAGTGTGTGGAATGCACGGTCTCCTAATTAGTCGTAATTTTGTTCCGATAATTTCAATTAATTTTTGGTGTAATAATGCGATACTTAACTGAAACTCTGCGAACAGAAATATTAATGATGATTGGGTATGGTGATATCTGTAGAACATATGCACAAGCTGTTAACCTATTTAATGAAAAACGTCCAGATTTGACCCCACTAACCCAGGGAACAGTGTCTAAGATACATTCACAGATTCGTGATTATGGACACGTTAAACTACTGCCTTAGGAGACCCAAGTTAAAGAAGATGTAAAACTCAATATTTTATTAACTTTTCAAGAAGAACCAACAACTTCTACGCGTCAAGTTGCACGTGAAAATGATGTTCGTCAATCAACAGTTTTAAGGTGTCTCAAAAACGAAAAATGCTTCTCTATAAACTACAACACGTTCAAGTGTTGATTGACAGTGATTCTGATAGAAGACTGCAATTTTGTTAACAACTGCTGGACATGTTACATATAAATGTTATTTATTCTGCTGACGTTGTGTTTTCCGATGAAGCAACATTTCTTTTGAATGGCGATGTAAACAGGCAAAATTTCAGGTACTGGGCTGCCGAAAACCCCACTGAATGCGACAAACACACACTCAGCGTCCTCAGAAGTTGAACGTTTGGGCTGGTATCATTGATGATCACGTAGTTGGACCTGTTTTTATAGAAAATCTAAACGGTCCAAGATATTTAGAAATGCTAAGAGAACAGGTTCTCCCAATGTTAGCAGAATTGTATCCAAATGTAATGGAACCTAATATTTCCCATGAAAGGATATGGTTTCAACAAGACGGTGCACCGCCCCACTTTGCTCTTCAAGTACGGGAGTATTTATAAGAAAGTCTTTCTACAAAGATGGATTGGACGAAGGGTTTTCGTAGAATGGCCCGCAAGATCACCAGATCTTACACCTAGTGATTTCTTTTTATGGAAATACCTTAAGAATAGAGTGTATAAAACGCAACCTGCTGATTTAGATTATTTGAAAATGAAAATAACAACAAAAATTAGGAACGTAACGCCTGACGTGTTGAACAGAGTTAGGGAAGAATTCCAGTGCAGATTATTTCGTTGTGTGCAAGTGAATGGAGAACATTTTGAACATTATAAGAACGAGACGTTTTTATTAAGTTTATTTTCGAAATTTTAATTTCAGGGTAAACTGTTTTTTTTTCCTTCTAATATTCCGGTATTAAATTTCCACCCTGTATTGAAAACTGTAATATTAGACCATACATATGGAGTATCTCTGCATTCAAAAAAATGTGATCCAGCGAATTGTGATGAAAAAATGTAGGATTTCTATTTTTTAAAATGGATAAAGTGGTGGGGGTTAAATGGTGGGAGTTTAATTTTTTTAACTATGATTATAAGATAATGTTTGACAAATTAAACTTCACGTGTCTCAGCGTTTTCCACAAAAAATATTTTTGGTGAATAATCAATTTTTTCTTATTATTAAATATGAATATCTACAGTGTGTCCATATTTCACAGATGCTTGGACACACTGATTAGTAAAAAATATATACAATGTCCCATATTTGAAAAATGACGTCATTAAAAATTTCTTTAAATGAACCCAATGTTTTTGTTGACTATTTTTAAAGATCCTACATGGGAAGTTCTAGAAAACCAGCAGAACCTAATTTTTTATTCGTTGGAATTAATATATATATATATATATATATATATATATATATATATATATATATATATATATATATATATATATATATATATATATATATATATATATATATATTACATTTGAAAGTGATCTTAAACTTTGATTAGTAAGTCATGGCTTTTTAACTGCAAATATTTAGAAATGTTGCAAACTCAACTTGCTTAATAGTAAATTATCTAACGTTGTGGTAAGTATTTGTAAGTTACCATGCTTAGTGGGTATATAATTTATTTATATATATATATATATATATATATATATATATATATATATATATATATATATATATATATATATATATATGTAAATATATACAGTGTGCCTATATTAAAGATGACGTCATCGATTTTTTTAAATCACAGCCCTAGTTTTTGCTGGCTATTTTTAAAGTACCTACATATGAAGTTGTAGAAAACTAGCTTATTTTAAAATCTTATTTCTTGAGATTAAAAATATACATTTTATTTTTTCAAAATAAAAAATAATCAATCTTAATAATTTTTCATCCATAAATTGTGTTTAAGGTGTTGCCCACCAATTTGTTTATTATTTAGCAATACCCTAAACGGAATTGAAATTCGTTTTGAACGTCTTTAATTACGTTGGTAGACATTAGTTTACACTATTTTTTTATTCCTGCTTTCAACTCGTTGAGATTTATACTAATAATTATAATCCAAATTTGAAATTTGGTGGTTTTGTATAGCTTGACAGATTAAAAAAAAATGTCAACAAAAGCTGGGGTTGCTATGTAAACAAAATATCAATGACACTTCAAACTTAGGAACACACTGTATAATATGTTTGTTTTTTAAGATTTTAACTTAAAATACTATCTGACACCTCCGAACATTTTTGAAAAAAGCTGTAGTAGATTACCTAACATTATTGTTGTCAACTTGCCCTGTATGTCATTGTATATAATACACAACTGCAAAAAAGTTGCAAACATAAGTTTAAAATTTACAACTTTTCTGAGCCCTTATAAAATTTGACATTGCTGTATGTTAACATTTGTAAGCACAAAGAAAGTTTGTAACAGCTCACTACAGTAAGGGTACAAAAGAAACAACTGCATTTGTAATCCAACTGGGGGAAGATTTGTCATTTGCAGTAAACTTGCTGCAGGTTTCCTGTAAGTAATCTATCAAACTTACACTTTCTTATAAGCACACTTGGAGAACCCAAATCACCAAAACACATTGAAAAAAAACCTCACGATCGTTTCACTAACCAAGTTAGCGTCATCAGAGGATGAATAACTTTAAAGATATTATATCCACAACTCTATTTATATCCTTCTGCAGGTAGTCGGTCACTAACGATTTAGGGTAGTTCAACGACACAAAAATTAACAAATTTCGTTTGGCGGAAATGTCCGAAATCTTTTATTATCTATCGGATGTGCTTCAGTATTTCTTGTAAAGTAATCTATCAGGAGACTACCCATAGGCGGCGGAGCGAGATTCATGCACTTTTAATTATTACTATATTTAGCAATATATATATATATATATATATATATATATATATATATATATATATATATATATATATATATATATATATATATATATATATATATATATACATATATATGTGTGTATTTTCGCTGCGATTAGTATGCCGTACTGACGAGCTCTAATTAGAGCGAAACTGGTCTACGGTTCTAATTATGGTAAGAATACATATAGGCTTACAATAAGAATGCATCTAGCCATATATATATATATATATATATATATATATATATATATATATATATATATATATATATATATATATATATATATATATATATATATTCAACATTTTTATTAATTTTAGATTTTCCTCATTAACGTGGTGATTATTATCCCAAATATATCAGGCAACGGAAGATCTATCTATGGTACCGTAAGTTAATTGTGCTAAATGTTTTTTGAATCTAACTTTAATAGATCTTTTTGTTTGTCCGACGTATTTCAGATCACAATCTTTACAACTTATTTCATAAATTCCCGACATTTTGGCCATACGATTCTTGTCTTTGGGGTTACCTAGCAATTTTTTTCGAGTATTTTTTTTTGAAAATGTTAGTTTCAACTAACAAAATTGTGGTGATTTGGGTTTTTCAAGTGTGTTTATCAGTGCTTATCACAGTTCCAATCGACACTTAGTTACACTTTCTTTGAAAATAATTCTGCGAAGTTGATGCAATATTTAACTACCTCGGTGGGTAAGTCAACACTTTGTAAAATAATCCAAAAGAAGAAAGACCAACAATATATTTATAAATGGTGACGGTCAGTTCGTTTAGGTGATTGTTTTATTATTCTCACTAAACATATCATTAATTCAGAGAGTCCCAAGAAGATGACATTAGTTGAATAGTTGTGCTACCTTTAGGACGTCTAAGGATTTATACATAGTAGTTTAGTTAACTTCAAAACCCTTAACAATCAGCTAAGGCGACTAAGCAGTTACTTCTAGGTTATTTGATTTAAAGTAAACCTAACAATATATTACCAATATTTGTAAAATATGAATGCAATAATAATTACTGGTTCGACTTAAGATGCATCTATTTGTAACTACTCAGTAATTTTTCTTTTAGGTGTGGCATCGTACCTTTCAAAATTTGAAAGATGTGGGTCACTTAACTGTAAAAGTTTATAGAGCAACTGGTCTAGCTGCTGCCGACATTGGTGGTAAAAGTGATCCATTCTGCGTTGTAGAATTGGAAAATGCAAGGTTACAAACTCAAACCGAATATAAAACTTTATCGCCCTCTTGGCAAAAAATATTTACTTTTAATATTAAGGATATAAACAATGTACTCGAAATAACGGTTTTTGATGAAGATCGAGACCACAAAGTTGAATTTTTAGGAAAAGTGGCTATACCATTATTAAGGTTAAAAAATGGAGAAAAGAGGTGGTATGCTCTAAAAGACAAGAAGCTTAGGTCGAGAGCCAGAGGAAACTGCCCCCAAATATTATTGGAGTTTAATATAGTATGGAACCCTATTAGGGCTTGTATAAGAACATTAAATCCAAAAGAAGACAAGTATATGCAAGGTGAAACTAAATTTAAAAGACAAGTTTTTGTGAAAAATGTGCTAAGACTCAAAGTATTTATCATGTACTTTTATGAATTTGGGAAGCTGTTTCAGTAAGTAAACTACTACAAGAGTGAGTATTTCTAGGATAAAAGTTTTATTACCGTTCATAAATTTTAACTGTTTTGTAAAATTCAATTTGGGCATTTGAAATGGACCAGTTTCTTAAAAAAGCTTAACATTTTTTTAGATTGTAGTATAAAGCTATCTGAATGATTTTTCGTGTAACAGCTATTTCATAAATAAAATGTGTAATTGACGCTACATAAGTGTAGTATTTTAAATCCGTAACAGAGCGTATATACGATAGCTCAACATATACCATGAAACATCCCCTATTGTAATAAGTCCTCTAATTTTTGAATTTTATTCGTTTTTCCCAACATTTTCGCAAGCTCATATATATTTTTGAAATAAACTTTGTAAACAAATCGTGTATTGTTCAAGCATATCTTAGATTAATATTTACGGAGCAAATAGAGTTCACAAAACTCAAGTAGAGAGCCTTAACATTTCATCAGCATTCCGTGTATTACAGTGAAGAGGTCATGTATAGTAATTTTCGACAGTGTCTTCTGGTTGGTTAGATATTTAAAGCTTAGCTGAAATTTCTATTAGTTATTCGATCTTGAGTTATCTCGTATTTATGGATCACACATTGATTCATGTGACTGAAGAGCTAGGGACCTTTGTTTATAACTAAGGTGTCAATATTTATAGTAAATACACTTATTATAAACACTTCAGAGTAAATATTAATCGTTTACAGAAATGTTGCTTGCTTGTAACAAATGATATGAATTGCATAGCACTTTTTGATCTTCTCGTTAACACTAAAAAATAAATCTCATTTTTTAAGTTAAAAATGTTCTTTCTTCTATTTACATCAAACTATTAACTGTACATCGGGTTCGCAAACGTGCAAAACTTTTTCACAAATGTCTAGTAATCGAAGTTTGTATATATTGTAAAGCTTTTTGAATTGCAATTTATTAACGGGCAACATTACACGAACATAGGAATAATATATGGCTTTCGGGCTGTTTTTCCCTGGTCGACCCCACTTATAGTCGGATGCTAAACTTCGTTTTCCATTGTATAACTTGGTAACTTTGAATAATTATAAGTTTGAATTTGAGAAGAATGTGAACGAATCATTCTATAGACAAAGTACTCTTCTCACTATCAAACATTTTAGCTGGGACCTGAAGAAGAGGTTCGATAAGTCGTTCGCATTAACTGTAAGGAATGTATTTTCTAGCCCTGGTCATATTGTCATTTTATTATGAAAATAATCTGTACGTATTTAACAGACACGTTATTGGGTGAATACGTTTCTAGTCGGAGTATTCCCATTAAATCTAAAGTGTCAAGCGATGAGCGTTTAAAAATTGTTTACTTAAAGATAGATGTGCGGGGTGTGTGGAGTTACAATATCTCTCTCTCAGATTGAAGGGCCTCGCGATGTACACGCTGCAGTTATCTGTACACTTGAGAACTAGTTCGAAGAAACATTCTGGGGGATGTTTTTGTCATCCATCTAGTTTAACATTTGTGCGTAAACCATGACCTAAGCTGCATTAAAATATGCTTCGATATTAGTGAAATTTACAGTGCACGTTATATATACATTTATTCAGGTGAATTCATCTCATTGAATATGGCTTGTTCGTTTATTGTACCTGTTCTTATTTGTTTGTTATACATTGAGAAATAATTTCAATAAGTACATGATTGAGGATGGTTTTAGGAAGTCATTTAATAATAACTAGTTCAAATGAAAATAAATTGTGGCTAGAGTTCAAAGTCAGTTTATTATTTATACGAAGATAAGTTATAAATTGAGAAGTAATTATCTTATTCAAATAAAGGGTTTTATGAAATAATTTGATAATTAGCTATGTTGAAATTGAGTTTGTTATTTATACGAGGTTAGGCTAATACTAATAAATTGTTGAGTATGTCAGTTTGCAGTAAGCAAATAAAGTAAAGTCTGATTGTAAGTAAAGTGATGATAGTTTGAAAGGTTTGCGGGACACTTTCGCTGTTTGTTCACCCAGTAGGGTATCATGCTGGTGGGCGTTGAGCTTAGACCGAGGTTACGTAACAGCACCACGGTTATTGCATTGATAGCCGAAATGGTAGCTAGACTTAGGTCGTTTCCTCATTGCACAGTCAGGACCAGTGTAGGCGTTGTATTTGCCGAAATGGTAGGCTAGGCTGAGGTCGTTACCTCATGGCACACCCAGGACCAGTGTAGGCGTGGATATTGGAGAGGGACATAGCGTAGCTTCAACGTTGTGTCCATTGCAGTTCTCAGTATTCACGGAGGCAACTCAGTGGTTGCGTTTGAGAGCCGATCTGGTGGCTAGACCGAGGCATCGTTGTCTCATTGTACAGTCAGGACCAGTGTAGGAGTGGATATTGGGGAGGGGCGCATTGTTTGGCCGGGCCCTTTGTGCCCATTGCACCTTTCAGTATTTGACTCTGGCTGTAGGCGAGCACTCTAGGTGAGACAATTGCTGCCTCATTGCACTCCTGGAAGTCGGCGCGGACCCAGTGCCGGGTACAGCACCCAACTAAACACACAGGTTGAACTATTGTCTAATTATTATCTTAGTAACTATTGTCTCAATATTATCTGAGTAACTATGGTTTAGATTACGGTCTGACTGACTATTGTTTAGATATTGTCTGAGAAACTATTATCTGAGTAATTATTATTTGAGTAACTATCGTGTGAGTAACTACTTGAGTAATTATTGTCTGAGTAATTATTGTTTGAGAAACTAATGGTTGAGCATTTTGAGACATTGTTGAGAAGCAGTTCTGAGGCACTGATATGCGCTGTTGAGAGAGTATAATGTGGCTCAGTGGAGCCTTGAGTATGAACTGCTAGTAATTTTGGAGTTGCTTAGTGGAGCGTTATGTCGAAACTGCTCTTAATGTTAGTTTGCTCAGTAGAGCTTTAAGTATAAATAGTTATTGATGTCTAGTCGCTCAGTGGAGCGTGTAATTGTTTGATGAGCTAATAATTGAATGCCCCTCGTATGTATGTTAGGTTGTGCTTTAGATGAACAATGGTGTGTTCAGGTATATTTTTAATTACAAGTTAGTGATGTTGTTACTGGACACTTTTGGCACCCGCTCGCCCGACTCATTACGCCCGTACATTAAGGCTTTGCCATCATTCTGACAAGTAACAAACCTTTTGCCTTTTGCATGATTACTCTTAAGTAGATAACACAACTGCTAAGTAATATATCGACTGGTGATTGATTGTTGAGCTATGTAATTATATTATGTGACCGTTAGTCGATTGTTATTATTATAATAGGTTACTTCTATTGTTTACTAAGAGGATTGTAACCTTGTGTCATCGAAGGGTTGCGTTCACTATTATTCAATATATATTAGAGAAAAAAAATGTACCCCTTACATAACTGTGGTAGTTTCTGGGGCAGAAACCTGGACGTTAACTAAGCAAAACATGAAGAGACTACAAGCTGTTAAAATGTAGCCACGAAGAAAAATGACAGACAAGGAAACCCTAAGAAAGACGAATAAATGTGTGCTAAAAAAAGGTAAAAGAATAAAGATGTTTGCTAAAAGAAACGGAGAGGAGGAATGCAAAATTTATTGGATATATTCTAAGACATCATAACTTTTTAACAACATTATTTGTAGGACCCACTTAAAAATAGGGAATAGGTAAAGGTGTCACACAGAAATTATAACTGGATAGGTCCCCCTGCAGATATTAAAGTATCGGTTTAAATGGGCTGAGTATTCTTCGGTACTTTTCTTGTTTTTAAAAGTTACTTTGTGCTTCTATTGAGGAGGCTTATATAATAACTTCTTTTAGCTTATATACTATTCACCTTAAACCTTTAATGTAGATAAACATCTGGGGTTTTTGCTCTGATTTCCAAATAGCTTCTTATCTTCTCTGTAACAGGTATTATCTTAAAAGCATCGTAAAGGCGAAACCAAAAATAAGAAGCTGTTGCGAAAACAGAAAAAAGGAGAACCCTCTACGCCTATATATATTATTTATGTAGTATCGAATTGTTTCACCAAGTTAGATATCAGTCCCACTCATCTCTCATATTCAGCAATGGTTCGATCAGTATGTACGTCAAACAGTAACCCAGCGTTCAATAAAATAGGCTAGAAACAGAGTGTAATGATAGTCGTTGTGCGCTGTCTGTTAATCTTATTTTAGCGAGCTTAGTGTTATTTTTTAAGAGAAAGTATACAAGCCCCACAATAATACCCCAACGGTTTTGACATAACACATAATATTAAGCTTTTTTATTGCAATCGTTTGGCTCTACTAAACATTAGAAAAAATATGGAATGCCATTTTTTTTCTTGGGTTTCTAAATACCTTAACACTTTCCTACGTTTTTTATTTCATGGATAACTTAAGAAAACACAAAAAGTATATATCTTAATACATAGAAATCTACCAGTTTGAAGTAATAATAATGGTCCAGTTCAAGTGCCCAGAGGTCTAATTAGGAAGATATTGTAAAACACTGAATTTATGGCACTTACAGCTTGGTTTCCTTTACCGCCTAAAACTAATTTCAAGTTTGAAATTTTGTAGAACCATATATCTTTAATACAACCTTATCTAATAATAACAGTTTTAATTATTGATTAGTCAGTTATTGCTCTACTAAAAACTTTTGACATGTCAAAGGTTAAGTACCATCGAACGGTGTTATTTTGCCACCCAGTGCTAACTTTGTCATAGCCGTCTATTTCGAATTTTAAATCTAATTTTTATTGAGTTGAAATCATGATCAAGTTTCTAGTATGAAACATATAAAGCAAAAATGCTGAAACTTGTGACTGCATTACGAATAAATTGAAAGTTCTGATGCAGCAATTGTCTTATGTTAGCGATTTAGAAAAAGTTAAACGCCAATAATTTTTCCACTAACTTACTAGATTTAATATTGGTATTTAACATAACTTTTCTAAAGACTGGTTACGTACGAAATAGCATCCAACTTTATTATTTTTGCAGGCACAAAAGTTGTTAGAAATAGAACTGTACGTGCTGATTGAGCTGGCTAAAAAATGTATCTATCTAAGCTATTGACTAAATTACCTACCAAATTTAGCTATATACCTATACATATATTTTTAAAGGTGTGTTCTCCTAATCGGTACATTTTTTCTATGAAAATTTGTTAAAGTACAGAGCTGATTTGTTTTTCCTAAATTCTCAGAAATAACGAAATGTAAGACGCCAGCTGACTGCGAAACCAGATAAAACTTGAATTCCTAATGTGTTGCATACTTCAACCTAAATATTATATAAAACCATATGTTAACCGGTTCTTAAAGCAATGTTGTCAGGTTCTATTTTTATTTCTCAAAATTTAGGTAATTTTCATAAATTATTTTCTAGTAATCAAGCGTTTAATCAAAGACCATCTAATTAACAATTTTCGAAAAATAACTTTCCACAACTAAATTTTTTTAATAGAACACAAAACATTCAACGGCAGAGACCCACTTATCAATCTTTTTCACAAAATTTCGGAAGAAATTCCAATAGAAATGTATTCAGAACTAATCCTAATTTTGTTCCAACTTATAAGCCTACTGCAATGGAAACTTCCACTACAAATCATAGACCGTCAAATCCCATACCTAATACACAAAACAGACGATATACGAGTGGGGAACTTTATCATCACGAAGTACAATCTGACAGACCCGTACAAAACAATGACTATGACGACACAAAGTTTAATTAAGAAAATTATGAAAATAATGAAACAAATTTTGAATATTGTGACCCTGATAACTTTTCAGAACATTACCCTAAAAATTATTATGAACCTAGAGATAATTTTAATGATAATTATTATGCTGAACATGAACAAAATTTTCATTCGAGCCTGAATTTAGATCAGAACAAATAATACAGGTTAATTTAGATAATTTCCCAAAACTACCCTACGTTATCGTGCCTAGTATAAATTTAATAATGTTGGATAGTGGTAGTATGAAATCCTTATTGGGCGCATCTTTAGCTCATACTTTTTACAAAAATTTTATAAAAAATGAATATTTCCAAATCAGATCTGTCCATCAGACAAGTACACATAACGAGATTGCAGAAATTCATTCACCATTAATTTTCAACGCAGGAAAAACAAAATATAAATTATACATTTTTAATATTAGTAACCAATATCACGGTCTGATTGGTTTTGATTTATTACAAAGATTAGGAGCCAGAATAGACTTTAAAAATAGACAATTAATTACAGATAGAGCAGTAATTCCACTGCATTTGCCGCATGAACAACAGAATACTAATAAAAGAACTTATCAAATTTTTAAAATTGAAATAGAAGCAAGAACACAGAAAATTATTACAATTCCAGTTTCATGTTCAACAAATACTGATGTTTTATCGAAATTGACATGCGACTTGGTATAGAAATACCAGTCATTAGTTAACGTAGATCAGGGTTTCGCATATGTGACTGTCCTGAATAGTACAAATAAACATGTACAAGTGATATTAAACTCACCATTGAAACTAGACCCAATCACGGAAACCGAATTAAATTTCACTGAAGATTTTGACGAACACATGGACGTATATTTCTCAGGGGTGGAATTAGAATATCTTCAAAATCAAAATTTAGAAAAACTTAGACTTGATCATTTAAATATTGAAGAGAAAATAGAAATTGAAGCTTTATGTAACGAATATAAAAATATTTTTTATTGTGAAGGAGTCCCTCTTACATTCTCACATCAAATGAAACATCATATTAGATTATCTAACCCAGATGCAGTTTATGTAAGACCGTATCGCTTACCCCATGTTCAACAACAAGAAGTTAAACGACAAGTAGACGACTTGCTAAAACAAGGTATAATTTGACCATCCTGTTCCCCATAGTCCAGCTCTGTATTAGTGATTCCAAAAAAAGGTTAGTAGTGGTAAACAAATTTTTTATGGTAATAGAATTATCGTAAATTAAACGCAAAGACTATCCCAGACAAATATCCTCTTCCTAACATTTCCGACATCTTAGACAAACTTGGACGAAGCCAATATTACACCACTCTTGACATAGCTTCTGGTTACCATCAAATTGAAATGGCACCAGAAGATATTGAAAAAACTGCCTTCAGCACTCAGGACGGACATTTTGAATACTTGAGACTCCCTTTTGTGGTGATCAATGGACCACCCTGTTTTGAGCACCTAATGCGAAATAGTCTTAGGGGTATACAAAATGAAAAATGTTTTTCCCATTTAGATGATATCATAGTATTTTCAACTTCTCTTCAGGAACATATCGAAAGACTAAAAGACGTATTCGAGAGATTAAGACATGCCAATCTAAAAATTCAGCTTGATAAAAACGAATTTTTAAGGAAGGAAATAATGAATTAAGAGCATATAATAACAAATCCCAAAGCCCGTAAAGAGATTAAAGGATTTTTAGGTCTTGTAGGGTATTATCGAAAATTTATACGTGATTTCGGAAAATTGACTAAACCACTAACTAAAAGCCTTAAGAAAAATGCCAATATAAGTCATGACAAAAATTTCCTTGAGTCTTTTGAAACTTGCAAAAACATTCTGATGAATGACCCTATTTTACAATATCCCGACTTTACAAAACCTTTTATTTTGACGACAGACGCTTCAAATGTAGCTTTAGGGGCAGTGTTATCACAATGACCTTTAGGTAGTGATAAACCAATAAGTTATGTATCTCGCACCCTAAACAAAAATATTCTACCATAGAAAAGTAGCTTTAAGCTATAGTTTGGGCGACTAAATATTTTAGGCCACATTTATACGGACGTAAATTTTATATTTACACCGATCATAGTTGCAATTTAGTCTTAGTCACTGGTCGTGTGAATAATCGGTAACGCAGGTCGTCGAGCTTGTCCTTGTCAATGTCACCTCCATAAATTGCTACCAGAAACGTTTCTCCAGGGTCGCTGATCTGCTGAGGAGTAGCGTTTGGTGTGACAAACGGAGTCACTGCTGCAGAGAGTGAGGTATTCTTCAGTTTGGTTAATGAAATTAAAAGAACCAAATTCAAAATTATCCAGGTGGATATTAAAACTGAAGGAGTACGACTATGAAATTCTATACAAAAAAGGTAAATACAACACGAACGCTGACGCATTATCTCGCATACAGATAAACGCTCTAGATGATGAGATTTCATCTACGTTTAATAATGTAAACAGTAATGAGAGACGTTTATAGGACCTTGACCGTGAACTGAATACACCTCCTTTAAGTATAATATTACCACAGCCGACAAACGAATATACCATCGATGACCACCTGAAATATCCTTTATCCCAATCGAAATTCCAGGTAGCCCAAATTCCGAAGATATCCCCCTAAGTGAAATAAGACGTAATTTACTCGCACAAAAACCAACTGAAAACTCTGACGAAAGTGATCATTCTCAATTAAATGTTGAACCGAGAAAAGGCATACAAATCTCTGAAAATCCTATAGAGAAACAACCGAATTAATTATTTTCCCAGTAAATTATAACCCCAGACCAAACAGGTAAAAATTTATAACCAAACTAAATACTTAGTGCAAATTCCTCGACAAAATAATAGGGAGCATATTGTGAAATTTTTACGAGATTATACCGTTTCCAATAAAAGTTATTATTTTAACTTTGAAACTGATCAATTATATAAGGATTTTAGTAATATTCATACTGAACTGTTTAACGATAATGGCCGTGAAATCATAAGCTGTCCAAAACGTAGAATTCCTTTGGACGACACAGCTGATATTCAAGAAGTAATACAAAATTATCACACCTCCAAAACTAATCATCGTGGTATTAATGAGACGCTTAAAGAAATAGCTAATAAATATAATTTTTTAGACATGAAGAAAAAAGTTACTGAATTTATAAATAATTGTGAAATATAGAAAAGGGCAAAATATGATCGTAGCCCACTTAATATACCTTTAATGCTTACAGAAACTCCAAGTAAACCTTTCCAAATTTTACATATAGATACATTTATAATTGAAAATCAAATTTATTTAACTTTAATTGACTCATTTTCCAAATTAGGACAGGCAGTAGCTATTGGTAGTAAAAATCCGATCGAAACCTATAATGCCTTAACTCAGTATTTTTCTTACTACGGGACACCCGAACAAATAGTAAGTGATAATGGTTCAGAGCTATGCTCAGAAACTGTGAAGCAATTATTTAATTTACACAAGATAAAAGTTCATTTCACCACCGCCAGAAATCTAAATTCCAACGGCCTCATAGAACGCTTGCATTCAACTTTATTAGAACACATACGCATATTACGTCAAATTTATCCAAAATACCAGATAACAAAAATTATGTGTTATGCGATTATGGCATACCATCATACCATTCATTCAGCCACAAATTTTACCCCGTTTGATATTGTCTTAGGTCATACTTCTAGTAAAGATATCTATGATATAAACAATCAACAAAAAATCTTGCAAGAGTACCTATTACAACATAAAAAACTAAATTTAATCTACGAAAAAATTAAAGAGAATTTAGAAAAAATAAATTAAGAGTTGTGTCCGGCAGAAATTCCAAAGATGATACCACTCTATTTAATAACGAAACATATGTCTATACTAAAGTAGATAAAGGAAATAAAAATAATCCAAAATTCGAAGGTCCATTTGAATTGATAAATGTTACAGATAAAAATGTTGCACTAATTAGAAATAATAAACAAATAGCTAAATGACACCAACGAAATCTAAAACAACCTAATGTTTCAGGTCAATCCTCTTCCTTACCCATGTCTTTGGACAGGTAGAGTTTAACAGACTGAATGACAACCCTGGACTGCTACCCCTAAAAATAGGGACTATGCAAAACGTAATTGATAAATGGACATTGATTAGAACAATTGAACTACAACCACTTGTACAGGACTTTAACTTTGTACAAAACACATCCTATCACCTGAACATCTCTATATAAATTCCCCTTATAATTAATCCTATTATGAAGAATTACGAAATTATCAAAACGTGTTATTCCACGAAATACGTGAAACTAACAATTTTTAAACAAATTATACCATCAAGTTTAAATCGAAAAAAGAGAGGTTTGATAAACGGACTCGGAACCGTAATTAAGTCTATTACAGGAAATTTAGATGTTAATGATGCTATACGTTATGACTCAACAATTTTGGAGCTAACTAGTTACCAAAATAAATTAGAAATAATTTTAAAAAATCAAATGTCACTAACTGAAACCGCTATTACAAAATTTAACAAAACAGTTTACATTTTAACTAACAATCAAAAAAAGATAGAAGACCGTATTGAATTTCTAATGAAAAATTTTTAAGCTGAAAACTTCAGACATGATTACATGGACATAGTAATCATAGCCCAAATGCTCTTTGTTCAATTAATTACAGAAATAATGGGAATAAAAAATATTTTGAAGAATCTAGTTAATGCAATAACATTAGCCAAATTGAAGACAATGCATCCCTCTATTTTAGAAACAGATGGCTTATTGATAGTGCTTACTAGAATTGAAAGACATAAAGTACATTTGCCATATAAGGTAAATATAAATAATATGGCCATTTATGAAGAAATAATAACTATTAAAAGCTATTACAAAACAACTCAGTTAACATTCATTCTAGACGTACCTTTAGTCGAGTCAGCATATTACGATTACTATAATTTATATGCCTTGCCCATTCGTAATAGTTTAACCCACACATTACTAACATTCCCCATTCAAAATACTTTTCCTTGAATGATGAAAATTACAATCTCCATAATGGACCATGCCGAGAAGTCGGACCAACTGAATTCCTGTGTAAAGCTCAAACAATGAATCACATCAGTTCAAACAGCTCTTGTAAAATACAGTTAATAAAGTTATCCACCCAGTATAACAATTGTGACCATCACAAAATTTTAATAGAAGATGTGAAGATTCAGAAAATCAGCGAAAGTAAATGATCATCATCTCTCCAGTAGAAACTATAGTCAACTACAGATGCAGCGATGACCGTAAAATCATGGCCATAGATGGTAGTTATCTGGTAAAAATAGAAGAAGGCTGTGAGGTAAAAATCAAAGGACAAACCGTAAGTTCTTATCAACCCGAAATTTAAAAACTTTAGTATGTGCCGTTACCCGAACTTAAATTTAGTGAATTGTGTATGAACTCAAAACTTAACATTGTGCCTCTACATCTAAAATCTATAAATTTAGATGAATTGAATTTAGTGAAATTCCAGTTACAACATCAGAAGGAATTACTACAAACAATAAGTGTTCCTGTAATTCATACTTCTATAAGCGTTTTTACTTTAACTATTTGTGTCCTTTTGTTAACAGAAGCATGTTTCTTTTTATGGAAATTTAAAAGCAGAAGAACCAGTTTCGCAGCCGAGTCCAAAATCATCAATGAAATTAAGAAGACCCATGAAGTTCCCCTGGAGGATATCAATCTCAAGATTTAGGTACCCTAAATCTTATCTGGCAAGGGAGGAGTTGCAGCACCCTGTATAATGCTGTATTGATATCACGCATTAGTGTAGCAATATGATGGAAGCAGTAGTTCACCGCGGAAATACGAAAACCGCTGATGAATTACATTTAATATATTTATTGGTTTAAGTCGTTTTATTTCATAAGGTTAGATAAGCATAATCTAATTGATATATAGAGGTAAGGTACAATATTATATCAGAATATATTACGAGAGTTTCAACATTAAACATCGTGTATTTCTCCTTTGTATTGAATTATAATTAAACTTGTAATTTTCAAAATAAAGTTTGTTTTGTTTTAAGGTGCCAAAAGGGCTTTATTAAAACTCGCAGGAACTATTACGCCCGCACTGTTGATTATGTGGAACTCGGTGCTCTTCCAAGAGTACTCAATATCCTACCCGGGAAGGTCTCAGTGAAGAAAAGACGGGTTCACCTGAGTCGCGGGCAAAGTCGTAGCTTTCTCAAATTTCTTTATTTGGCCCTTCAGACATACAGCTCTAAACTCTATTTAGAGTTGGGATAGTGTGATGCAATGATGAATTGAAATTCGAATAATATTTATACTTATTTATTTACAATTATATGGAAAACTATTTACACGATATTTATAAGAGAGAATGATTTTACAAAAATAAATGAAAATAAAGTACTAACTAAACAAATGCTTTTTAAAGGATTAAAATTAAACAAAAAACTGTCTCTCAAATAATGGGTTATCAATACGCGAGATAATCAAAATAAACAAACCGATGCAGGTGGCGAGTGACAACAACACGCGGTACAGGTCCAAGTGTGCGGCAAGAGTTATCCGGCGAAGCGGGAGGGGGGTGTAATTAAGCAAGCAGCAAAAACGGTTTGTGCAAGTAAGAGAGAATGCAAAGCAGAGAACATCAAGACGAGCGGTCCTCGGAATAAAATAATACACAGCTATCAGGCCAACATTGAAAAACCAGCTTTGCAGAAGTCACTCAGACGTCGCAGAGTCAGACCCCTAAGGCAAGATGTGGGACCCAGCCAGTAGCCCCAAAAGGAGTCGACAAACCTGCATATATTTCACCACAGCTATCATGCATCGACAGATGAAGCAGCTCCCCAGGGCCTTACTGCGGCCACATTCACATATTGTAATAAAGTGTACAGAATTTAAGTAAAATCATATACAATACAACAACTCTAAAGCATCACTGCCCCCCGATGACAAAAGCTAGTAGACCGGCACCAGATGGTCGAGTAGTCGGGGGCCAAAGAAGTCCAGGGGGTAAGCTGAGGAAGTGGAAACAACAACATGAAGCTCATTTGCGGTGAAGAGCCGCATCCTGCACGAGGTGACCCTGCTTATGACTGAACATGACGAATCATCTAGACATGGAGGTCGATAAAAATCCCCCAATCCACGGGGTTCTGATGGTGTGGACAGTATTTCCCCCATTCTCGTGGGAACAACATGGAGAAGACAAATGAGGCTTGAGGAGTGGCTCCGGCTACAGACTTGAGTCTATTCCGGAAACGGAAACGAGCCAGGGAGCGGCAGCGTCTGCGGAGTCTGGAGGTCTCACGACCGACGTAGATACGGGGATCAGGGGCTAGCTTCGGCTACGGACCTGTCCCTGGCACCCAAGCTGGAGGCAGGGTCCCACCGAAAGGCGGCGAGTTCCGCGGACTCTGGGGGCCCCACCACCAGTGAGGATCTTACTGCAGAGGTAGAGGGACTGTACCTGCAGTCAAAACGTATTTCCGCAGGCAAAGAAAGAAGCTCTAGAGGGCGCAGAAAATGGCGACCGGGGCGTGGACGGTCTAGAAACCTGTAAAGGCGCAAGAGGGGAGTGCGAGTCAGAAAAGGCCGCGTTCGGACTCTAGCACGCCTACTACAGACAGACGTTCCAAAAGGGCCAGGTACGGAACCCCGGCTCAGACTGACTCGTATAAGGAGGCTGCGGAGGGCGTCGAGATGGCGGTGGTTGACAGGCGCCATCCTAAGGTCACGCTAGACCAGGGAAATGAGAACCTGATCCAGGCTGCGGTGGATTCTCTTAAGGAAGGGGAGCTGCTGGAAAGCTCATCGACAGCAGATCCAGCGATAACCCAAGGGTCTGCATTTTTATCAGGAAAGGGATATAACTTCTGCCTTTAATGAATTGCTGTTTCAGGGACCTGGCAACGATCAAAATCCGATGTGGAGGAGCGGATGGGCCGAGGGACACTACTGTCGGAGCGGCGTATCTACCAAGGGACCGTATGGGCCCTCCTCCACCCAAGGAATTGGAGCAGCTTATGGTGGGTAGCATAGCAGGTGGATGGCAGACCATCATCGGTATAGATGCGAACGCGCACCACGAGTTGTGGGGAAGCCTGGGAAGCCTACAGGGCAGACCTAGTAGTGGAACGGCGGGGGGGTTAAGGCTATCATAGACAATGCAATAATCCTCGATATTGCGGCAGCTCAAGTGCGAGATCCAATCACCTAGGCCTATAACGCCAACTGCCCCCTGAAAATGAGTGCGTCCACCAGGAACGTCACGTGGCGGATCGAGGACCTCAGGCAAAGGAGGACTGAGGTTCGTAAGCTGTTCAATGCGACCAAAAGGTCGGTAGCATGTGATGAAGATAGACATGCCCTAACAAGCTATAACAAAAGACTCGGGGACTCCAGAAAGGAGTCGTGGAGGAGGCACTACGAGGAAGTGGAGAGCACATCCGAGAGTGCTCGACTACACAACATTCTGTCCAAGGGCACTCAGACCAACAGATGCTTCCTTAAAACATCGAAGGGAGGCTTTACAGCCTCGGGGGAAGAAACTATGGAAGTCCTACTACAGACGCACTTCCGCACCTCCGGACTGGGAACACTCAGAAATAGAGGCGCCGTACAGGCGGGCACCTAAAGTAGACTGGACAGTCGATAAAGAGGTGGTTACTTGGAGCAAAATTAAATGGCCCATTAACAGCTTCCAGTCATTCAAATCCACGGGATTCGATGGAACAATGCCCATCATGCTCCAACAGGGTATCGACATACTGGCACCGGTGCTTACCCTCATTATCAGGGACAGCCTGGCTCTGGGGTATATTCGGAGGGCATGGAGACTGGCCATGATTGTATTCATTCCTAAACCTGGGCGTCCAACAGACCAGGCAAAGTCCTTGAGGCCAATAAGCCTCATGTCCTTCTTGCTGAAAACAAAAATGCTCGACCGGCACATTAGGGGATGTGTATTAGGAGCATATCCTCTACACTGCGAACAATACGCATACAGAGCAGGAATCTCAACAGAAACAGCACTGCACCAACTAGTGTTGAAACTGGAGAATCCGCTGGAGAACAGGGAATTAGCGCTGGGAGCCTTCCTAGTCATAGAGGGGGCCTTCTGCCACACCTCATTCGGATCGGTACTGGCAGCTGTCAGTGAGCGGTCAAATAGGGGAGACCTGCTGCAGGTGGATCGGTTCCATGCTCAGGGACAGGGCGGTGTTCACCTCACTTGGGGAAGGGGCTGTGCTGGCGGGGATAGGGTGGGGGTCGCTGCGGGGTGTCCGCATGGGAGAGAGTGGACGGCCTGCTAAGGAGGCTCTAGGGAGGGGGTACGAGGTGCAGGGCTATGCGGACGACATTGTCATCATAGTCCGAAGAAAGGTTAACCAGGCAGCGCATCCAGGCAGCACTGAAAGTGGTGGAAAGGGGGACGGTTGGCCAAGACCTCAGGGTGAGCCCCGAAAAAGCAACCGTCATACCGTTTACGAGAAGGAGGAATTGAGAGGGCCACAGATATCTCACTCTATACGGTAGAAACATCCCAATGACCAGGGAAGTAAAATATCTTGGGGTCGTACTGGACTCCAAGCCAACCTGGAATGGTCACGTTGAAAAAATACTGCACAAGGCAGTCACTATGCAACACGTGGGGACTAAGGCCTAGTATGTCCCACTGACTATACACAAGGGTGGTCAGACCATCGTTAACATACGCGGCACTGGTCTGGTAGCCTAAGGTGGCACAATCCAGTGCCAAACAAAAACTAGGCCAGATCCAAAGAATGGCTTGCCTGCACATAACAGCAATATGATATCCATCATGGTCATGGACGTAAAATGGATATTATGTATATCCAATGGATATCCATGGAATGTCCTGTGCTGTGTGGGTAGTCCCCGACCAACGAGAATGGCTGGAAGTCTTGAATGAATAAGGGCATTAGCTTGTCATCAAGTTCCTTCCTCGCAGACACCTACATTTTCTTTTTTTTTTTAACATTTTTATTGTATTTTGGTACAAAGTAGGTACCGGGACTGATTTTGAAGTCGATAGCCATGTATGGTTGCTTTTTGACGAAACCCCGTTATGTGCTGGCTACAAATCCACTTGAAGTTGTTGGTATTTCTGGCTTATCCTCGGTCGTATATTTATCAACATCTAGTCGAATTGGCGGTGTTTTCTTTCGATATGCTTCCGTAAATTATTAGTCGTTGATTTAAAACTTAGTTCTTGCTTACCAATATTGCAAACTGCAATCTTATCAATATTTGCCTTCCCTGTGAAAAAATTCCAAAGAAGAAGAGACTTTGTAGACTGTCCGGGGGCATGATACCAACAAAAACAAAATCACATACTAAGAAAACCTACAATACTAATAATCATATCTTGGTACATCACCTCAACTATATGTACTGTATCTTTTACCTTAAGTTAGAAACACGCCTAAAAAATAGACAATGATAAGAGATGTTATTAAATCCATAACGTATATGGAATATCTAATAATCACGATCACTGTCATAGACACAGGCGGAGAATAAAAACGTAAACTTATTTTGGTGTGTTAAGCATGCTTTGACACGTCGACTGAGTAATATAACTGTCGTTGTGGTTAAGAGGATCAGATGAATTACGAATTACGTGTGGGTATATAGTATACGTAACTGCATAATATTTAATACACGTATATTAATAAATTCAAAAAACGCCATAGATAAATCAATCAGTAAAATAAGCGGTAACAGTTGCTTTGTACTTCTTTGAATATAATGCATTTTTTAGACTGTGGTAAAACGTTACCGCCGCCGCCGATTGAACGGGTTGATTCGCTCATAACCACTTAAAACCAGCCACTTTAAAATACCTTTTGTCTTTGTGTCCGGATATCCAACAAGGTATTTGAGCAAGGTATAAATGCAAGTGTAATAAAATTATAATTTGAAAGTGACTATTTATTTTTCTGCAAAATATTCGTTCATAGTTACTGTAAACTTTCATTCCAATAATACCATACATGCGAAATCTAGAAGAGATTATAATTTTAAAGAGAACACTGTACATATAGGTAATATTAATAGGTAATCAGTGTATGTGGTATAAGTATACGGTTAATATTATTCAACCACGAAGGTTCATTCGCACGGCATTGTTATTAGCGAATTTTTATTTTAAAAAATTCAATAATAGAGAGGTATCAATGGTGAGACTTTGCAAATTTTTTTTCAAATGAGCGCGAAATAAGACCCGTAGAACCCATATCCGGGGACAGTTTCAATTTTTATATGTTTATATATATATATATATATATATATATATATATATATATATATATATATATATATATATATATATATATATATATATGTGTTCAGAAAGATTTCCGCGGTCTTTAATGTGAGTCATACTTGGTTCTCGGGTTGAACCGCGTCCAGAATTTATGAAAACTCGACGTTTCGGCTCCTGTTGTAAAATTTGTTTTGAAAAATGAAATAAGTGTTGGATGTGCAGTGTTCTAGAAGAGCTAAGGTATCGTGGGAATTATTGTGAATAAGGACACTATATCAAAGCTAACTAGGATGTCGTTTTCAGAAATGGTGTTGTTTTGAAGATCAATGAAATATGTGAAGTTTTTGACATAGAGTTTTTGTGTGGGTTAACGGTGGACACTTACGATATGGCGAAGGGGAATATCAGGCTTATAGATTTTTCTAAGTACCGTGACCAAAGCCCCCACTTAATTGACCGTGACCCTACTACTTTTACTGATAACGAAGCAGGTAGACGGAACGACAATATAAGACAAGATTTGCAACGAACTGCCAGATCTCTCTGAGGCCTATGGTTGAACACACTGAGACCTCATAGACGATCTCCTGCGAGGTTTGGGGAGTCGGCAGATTGAGGCCCCGTAATTGAGCTACAACAACCCAACCCACCTTTGTCCACCCCTCTAAGGGGTAGGCAGATTGAGGCCTTAGAGTGTCCTTACCTATTTCCTTTGCTTCTTGAAAATGGCTCCAAAACAGGAGCCGAAACGTCGCGGTTTCATACATTCTGGACGCTGTTCAACCCGAGAACCAAGTATGTCTCACATTAAAGACCGCGGAAATCTTTCTGAACATTTAATTCGCCTCCACGGGAAGGAACTTTTATCTTATACCAAAACTCTCACCAAACTTCTTATCCGCAAATCCCGTCTCTTTTGTGACCTCACCTTTCTAAAAGCCTGCCGTGATCATCACGTGGTCCCTAAATCTTTTCAATTTAAACACCACACCAAATCACATAACATCTCCAACATTTAAAAAAACAGGCTTAGCTCTCCTTAGAAATTCCATTCACGAGACAAGACGACAACTTAACACTACCAACACACTGCTTTACGACACGTACATAAAAATACACACATTCAAAATACACCCTACACTTTGGGACACTCTAGACAGACTCTCACATAGTAAAGCAGAACATGTTACACAGCAAAAGACGGACGTACAAAAAAGAGAATTACAGCATCTTCTAGACAACAAAAATCCCACACAACACTCACATCATGCCAATTCTACTATAGTAGTTCACAACCTTTTAAATTCCAACATAAGTGACGTCGCCATCACCGTTCTCCCACCCACACAAAAACTTGCAAAACATCTAGCTAAAACTCTCCAACCATTAGTAGAAAACGCTCCATCCTCTGTCAAAAACTCCAGCTATTTCATTGACCTTCTTCAAAACAACACCATTTCTGAAAACGACATCCTAGTTAGCTTTGATATAGTTTCCTTATTCACCAATATACCTGTATCTGAAACCCTTGACATTCTCAAAAATAAACACAATATTTCCCACGATACCTTAGCTCTTCTAAAACACTGCACATCTAACACTTATTTCTTTTTTCAAAACCAATTTTACAAACAAGTTCGAGGTGCTCCCATGGGTTCACCTCTCTCTCCTGCATTGGCTAACATTTTTTCATTGAAAACTTCGAGACACAAGCTCTCAATTCATCCCAACTTAAACCAACCTGTTGGTTAAGATACGTTGACGACATTTTTGCTGTCTGGCCACACGGTAACGAATCTCTAGACGAATTCCTTTCTTACCTAAATAACATCAACCCCCAAATCTAGTTCACCATGGAAATAGAAAATATTTTTTCTTCGCCTTTCTTGGATGTACGCAGCACTAAAAATCCAGTCAGAGGATTTTCTTACACTGTCTACCGAAAACCAACCCACACTAATCGTTATCTTAACGCCCAATCTCACCATCACCCATCGCAACTAAATTCCATGGTTCGAACACTAGTAAAACGATCCCTTAGACTAACCGATAACAACAACAAACAGACAGAATTAAACTTTTTAAGACAGACATTGCTGGAAAACGGATACGACAACAATCACATACTACGAAACATTAGAAACGCACAACAACAAACCACTACACCACAACAAGAAGAAACAGAGTCCAGACAACAACACACAGCGTTTTTATTATACATTAAAGGTATCATCGACAAAATCAGCCGAATTTTTAGAACCCATAATATCAAAACCGTTTTCACAACAGAGCAAAAACTGCCAAATCTGATAAAAACTCCCAAGGATAAGATTCCAAACGAATCCCACGGAGTTTACGAAATTTCTTTTTCTGACTGTTCCCGAACTTATGTAGGACAAACAAATAGGCGCATCCACAACAGAATATATGAGCACACCCTCGCAGATAGAAAATCCTACCCCTCATCGGCGCTGGCCATGCATCATATTCATACAGGACACAAAATAAACTTCGATAATGCCAAAACAATAGCACCGGTTTACAACTTCAAAACGAGAATTATCCGCGAAGCAATCGAGATTGAAAAACGTCCCGATTGTTTAAATAAGAGAGATGATGGTCTTCGCCTTCCGACCACTTGGAAACCTATTATATCTTCATTACAAACACAAAAAAAGAAAATAAATTCCACAGACAATTTTATTTCCCCATTATCTGTCTCAACAAATGCCGGTGACCCTCTTAATCCTCCTCATCCTCTAAGTACCGTGACCAAAGCCCCCCACTTAATTGACCGTGACCCTACTACTTTCACTGATAACGAAGCAGGTGGACGGAACGACATATATAAGACAAGACGACGAACTGCCAGATCTCTCTGAGGCCTAGGGTTGAACACACTGAGACCTCACAGACGATGATCTCCGACGAGATTTGGGAAGTAGGCAGATTGAGGCCCCGTAATCGAGCTACAACAACCCAACCCACCTTTGTCCACCGCTCTAAGGAGTAGGCAGATTGAGGCCTTAGAGTGTCCTTACATATTTCCTTTACCTCTTGAGAATGGCTCCGAAACAGGAGCCGAAACGTCGAGTTTTCATAAATTCTGGACGCGGTTCAACCCGAGAACCAAGTATGTCTCATATATATATATATATATATATATATATATATATATATATATATATATATATATATATATATATATATATATATATATATATATATATATATATATATATATATATATATATATACATATATATATATATATATATATATATCTGTGAGTGTGTGTGTGTATCCAACCGATAACTCAAAAAATAATTAACTGATTTCGATGAAACTCGGCAAATGCTTTTCCTTAATTAATGGCTTGGATGAGTTCGTTAGCCAGGAAAATCGGACAAGGTTTTCTCGGAAAATTTTGAGTTTTCTTTCGAAAAATTTTTTTCACAAAAATTACAAAGCTATTTTAATGATTTGTGGATATGTTTCCCTGGGTAAGGCCTTACTACGTACCAAAATTTAACTATATAAGCTTATAGAAAATTGAGTTATTCAAATTTTGAGTTTTTTTCGGAAAAAAAAAATTATAATAAAATTGCAAAGCTATTTCAATGAAATTTAGTGAATATGTTTCCTTCAACTTCCTACGTGTATAGAGTGTTGAGTTATTCAAATTTGAAGTATTTAATAAAAATTCACTACCATACCGCACTTGCTGCGTCCCGACCTTTTTTACTTCCTATCGTTGACTGAGAAATACAAGAAATACATAATTAGGTTTCATTCATATATCTATCAAAATCAAAATAATATAATATACTCGCATTCAATAATTTGCTTCGCATAGTGAGAAGACGGGGACTGGAGACAGCCGATGTCGAACCGTTGTGCATATATAATGGTTTCTTTCTCTACGACCCATATATATATATATATATATATATATATATATATATATATATATATATATATATATATATATATATATATATATATATATATATATATATATACATCGTTGTAGTTTTCCCCTAATAAAAACACCGTAACAAGTTTCGTTGGGTTGATTAACAACGATAGCGATGAATATAAAACCAGCTTTATAAGAAAAATGAATATGACGTATTTACCTTTTCCAACAAAGATGATGCATCTGCCACTGTTGAGAACATTATGTAGAAGTATTGCACACGTTATAAATATCTAGGACATTGTATAAGTTAATTTTTCAGTTTGATATGTTTCTTTATTTTTGTACGTCGAGAGCACATTATGTAGATAAATTAGATAAATGTTTAATCTGACGCGAAAAAGAGATCCCAAAAAATTATAAAATGAATTAAAAGAAAAGAACGTTACACATTCATAACGATAAAGCAAGCTATATAACAGCCTAAGTATGCATGAATATCGAAAAACCGAGTGTTGGCAAGGTAAGCGACTACTTTATATTTTGTAAAACAGAAAAATATAATAAGTTACATTACAGTCAAAATAACAATAAATGTAGTAAACATAGGAATTTAACATAGATTGATTCTGGCGGTAATAAATACTCTGAGAGTTGTGAAGCAAGATATCTCAAAACCGATACAAAGTAACACCGCTCGTTGGTAATAAGGTAGATAAAGTGTAGCCATGATCAAGTTATTTAAATAATTTACTTTACACAGGAACTGCTTTGAATGGGAGTCAAAAATACAAAGCTTTATAGCTCTAGTCTTTTGGTTGTTTCTCTGCTACTATTTCCAGCCCTGGATGGTCCCGCTAGCTGGTTTGCTAATTTTTTTTAAACAATATATAGTGCAGTCTTTGACCGGACCTACCTCAATACCCTGGAACGAAGTAGTTGAATCTGATATAGATGAAGAAGACGAGGATGATAAAGAGAAGGTATCGAGTTTATGTGCTGATTTTTTTTCTTTATTTGTTATGTAATAATAATAATATATCTTTATTTACATATTATGCAACAAAGACTACATATATTTGTTTAACAGTTCATCTTTGTTATGTCACATATACAACGAAGATTCAGATGGGTGGCCAGTAGATCACTCTCTGCTCTAACGCAAAACTATCGGAGATTACAAATGTAACAAGGTTAGTTAATAGTTTACTGCAGGCCACAATTAAATATAATAGGTAAATTACTCTCAAAAAATTGATTTTTGGTGACTTGGGAGAATATGTTGAAGAGTTTCTACGAATTCCCAGATTGCGCACTCTTTGTATGTAATATTATGATGCAAATTAGGAGTCTCTAATCGTACGGCATTAAAACAGAGAATGGTTAACTGCATCTGCAACAAGTATCCCTCATGTTTAACCAATAAGCCTCCTTAAGCTTTTGGAATATGTGTTGATACTTTCTAATGTCATGGACATTCCTAAGGCATGAGTTTTAGAACCCCTGAACAGCAATCAGCGTTGATTGTGTGTGTGTGTGTGTGTGAGACAGCCAAGGAATAGACTTCTGAGCAGAGACTAAAATGTAACACCAAACACCGTTTCAACTTAACTTTAGTTGGTAATCTATCCTATGTGGATAGAACATCCATAAACTTTAGTATGCACACTGTAAGAAATCATATACATTTTCCTTGTACCTACTTGAAGGTGCTATCCATCATCACTCACAAATTTCTGACATTATCTTTAATTGCAGTGGTTTCGTTGTCAATTTCAAACTCCAAAATATACCTACCTTAGGCTGTCACATTTATATATGTTGCCGAATAAGATTTCAACTGGTTTTGGATGAGGTAAGCCAAAATACACGATCAGCTAGATTACGTGACCTTCCAGATAGATGATTTAAAGCAGAATTTATTTTATCTGGTACTCTTAGTGGATCATTTGAATTAAGAATTATGTAAATATGTGTATCGTTTGCGGACATTTCACAATAACAATGTTTTAAATCAGCACAAAAACAATGTGTCGATAAGCTACAAGGTAACATGTCCAAGATAGATTACTGCAGAACACTCCTTTTCAATTTAATCTCAGTCAAAAATACATCATCACATTTCGCTCTCTGAAATATATTTGGCAAGTAACTACACATAAATAAAAGATTATCATCGGAAAGACCATTTTTTAAATTAGTTACATAATGATGAATCGTGTGACATATATATATATATATATATATATATATATATATATATATATATATATATATATATATATATATATATATATATATATACATATATATATATATATATATATATATATATATATATATATATATATATATATATATATATATATATATTTGGAATCTCATTTCAGGGCATTCGACCTTTTAGGGCAGTTAAAGCAATTACGAAAGTTCTTGGTTATACCATGCTTTATGAATTTCGTGTCAAATTGATACTTCAGCAGAAGCCTGCAAAGAAACAACAACTAAATAACATTCAGGTACAAGACAAACTATGCTCTTACCGATAACTGAACTAAAGTTAAGCTCGAAGAGCGTCAGAAGAGATCACGCCAAATGTGGGGCTTTGTGATCAGGCAAGCGGACATTGCACACAAGACGTTCACATACACACGTGAACAGCAGCCTCCAATCGGCGTATTTACATAGTTTGTTAAAACTATCGTTAAATTATTTGAAAAAGGCCGATCTAACTTTCAAATCCGGCGTGCTTAACCTCGCATTGAATTCAGTGTTACCAACTCTCAAAAATATGTATCCCTAAAGCTAAACATGTAAGACTAGATTTATTCTCGCAACAATTAGAACCGTAGACCGGTTTCGCTCTCATTAGAGCTCTTCAGTGCGGCATACTAATTGTAGCAAAAATGCACCAAAAATAACACGGCTGTAGTGTAGCCAGTCTTAAAACACTAAGTGAGTGGTGAACGTGTCGCCACCTAGTTCGGAACCAAGTACTATGTTGTCACGCCCGCTCCAAATAACACAGAGTGTTAAAAATAGAGACAGTATACAACTAACTAACAATTTAAAAAATTGTTAGCCCTGGCCCATTTCTACCCCAATATAGGGACAAAGTATGTAAGACTAGATGCATTCTCGCAACAATTAGAACCGTAGACCGGTTTCGCTCTCATTAGAGCTCTTCAGTACGGCATACTAATTGTAGCAAAAATGCACCTGTGTTATTTGGAGCGGGCGTGACAACATAGTACTTGGTTCCGAACTAGGTGGCGACACGTTCACCACTCACTTAGTGTTTAAAGACTGGCTACACTACAGCCGTGTTATTTTTGGTGCATTTTTGCTACAATTAGTATACCGTACTGAAGAGCTCTAATGAGAGCGAAACCGGTCTACGGTTCTAATTGTTGCGAGAATGCATCTAGTCTTACATACTTTGTCCCTATATTGGGGTAGAAATGGGCCAGGGCTAACAATTTTTTAAATTGTTAGTTAGTTGTATACTGTCTCTATTTTTAACACTCTGTGTTATTTGGAGCGGGCGTGACAACATAGTACTTGGTTCCGAACTAGGTGGCGACACGTTCACCACTCACTTAGTGCCTAAAGCTAAAGTCAAAAGCCCCTAAAATCGCCCCAATTACTTAGAAATCCCCCTAAAAATAATATTCTGTAAAATAATAAATAATAAATTAATAATAATAAATTAATAATAATTAATAAATAATATGTTGTAATAGTTATTGATATTCTTTATTTATAAATACTTCAAATATAATTTCGTTTTCTTCTGGAGATTCAGATTTTTTCAAATCATACCTGTTGACATTGAATAAACTTATTTGGATGGATTAAATGTTGTGCAAGATCCACCATTTCGATTTAACGTGAATCGGACCATCATCATAATTGGTAACATTTCAGTAGCTAGTCTATTCCGCAACTTATTTTTGACGATATTATAGATGGAGAATTCCCGTTCGACACTTGGGTTTGAAATTGGAACGGTGACAGATGCTCGTCAGAATCTTGAGACATTTTCGAAACCGTCACAGCCTGCTGCGTCACAATCATTATAAACTTCAAAATAAAAATCAGCTGAAGTAGAAGTATTCGTCCATGTTTTATTACTCAATTCGTGCCATTTAGATTCGATGTCATTTTTGTTGCCATAGATATAAGTTCGATGAATGTGATTTAATATTGGTTTTATATCGGGTTTGACTTGATATGTACCAACCTTTGGGTACAAATCAGCAACTATTTTTAACATTTATGAATAAATAAATATGAAGGGTCGAAAAACCCCTAAAAAATCCTATCCCACTTATATACCACTTAAATTTCGGCGAAAACCTAAGTGTGGAACCATGATTAAATTCTCGTTACCGCGGGTGACCGTTGAGATTTGTTGTCGTTGACAACCATAGAGCAAAAATAGAACAACCAACTGTTGGTCACAAGAACAGAATATATGGAATTGCAGAGAATAAGAAATGGTCTTCCATTTACTCAGTTAGGCCTAGTGGGACATTTGAAAACTTGTCATGTTTTGAGGATGGAGTATTCTTTGGCAGATTTTTTGTTATATCTGCCCAAACTACCATTTTTCAGATCCATTGAAAATGGCACAAGAGTGTCACTTCGTGTTAACATAGTAACATAAAACTTTAACTTTTAATTAGGTTAGGGTTTAAAAAATCAAATCATTAAAAGAGTGACCGACCCCTAATTCACACCTTTTTGATTTTATATCTACTTCAAATTTTTGTCAAATAACGATGTTGATAAAACAAAACCATCTACCAAATTTAGTTGTTCTATGTTAGGGCACTGCTGCAATACAGCTGTTTCTTGTAATTATTAAAGAATCTTCCGAGGTCAATATCTCATCAACCATGGGCATCAGAGAAAAATTTTACATAAAAAGTCGCATGTTTTGAGGTCCTCTACACGCACACATTATGTGTCCATTGCGTTGCGAATCGCCCTATATATATATATATATATATATATATATATATATATATATATATATATATATATATATATATATATATATATATATATATATATATATCTTAAACATTTTTGTGTGATAGCTGTCAGTAACAAAATAAAACTGTATTATAATGCCGAGCTTTCGGAAATATTTAATCCATTCTCAAGGCTGCAATATGGAAGGAAATAATTACAATTTAAATAGGAAAATACAGTTTTAAATAATTACATATAAAGCGAATTTTGAAATCGATGTCCAAAAAACTTTACATAACAAACCATGCAACTATATATGCCTTACTTTTAGCAGGCAAATGTCCAGTAGCTGGAATATTACTTACAGTATTCTTTAGCTTGGTCTGAGATGATGCACTCTTCAAGGTTTTTTCGGTGTGTCGTGTCTTCTTGTCCTCTCGGTAGTTTCCCTTGGAGTAACCTGTCACTGCCCCTTTTCGCGTCACACTACATGTTCAATAGTTGGCGTGGCAGGTGCACTGCTTGGCCCCTCCTTGTATCTTGTCTCAAACTTCTCCACCTGTTCAATTGTAAAAATCTCCCCGTTGATAAATAATTTTCCCTTCCTTACAATCGCGTGAAGTTGTTTGTCTCTGTCCAACTTCAGATGTCTTCTTAAAAGGTTTTGCTCCTCTTGTTCTTTCGGTGTATAGTCGTTAGTATCGTACACCCTTGTTCCCATTAGCTTCCGCACGTTCCGAAAAATTTGCCGTTTGGCCTGCTTCGTTAAAAATGCTATTTTAATTGGCTTTTCGCTTCCCATACCAAGCTTATAAATATTATCAATGTCATCCAAATCAAATTATATTCCTAGTTTATAAAAAACTTTTCACGCACTATCTTTACCAGGTCTTCCCCCCTGGATTATTCGCTCTCCAACCCGTAAATTACAATATTATTTCGCCTCTTAAACCGGTTAAATTCTTCAGCTGTCTCACGAAGTTGTTGTTTCTTAGATTCTAAATCTACAGTTTTTAATGTCGCCTCATGTAGCATGTCTGGAAGCTGAAAAACCATCAGGTTAAAATGTTCCTGTAGCTCATTCCTGCTTTGTTATATGACCCTTAATATGTCTTTATTGAAATCTTCTTTACTCTCAGGGATTATATATATATATATATATATATATATATATATATATATATATATATATATATATATATATATATATATATATATATACGAAATATTTTGTATAGAGACCTTTAACAACAGAAATATATTTACTTATAATCAACATTGTTATCGTCCGAAGCTTCCTTGCAAACCATAGGTTATTTTCCACTATTATTCCACGGTAATCCAGGAATATCTTAAGCCACACAACTTCGAGAATCACCACCACACAAACAAAGTCGCCTCATATTACAAACTATCACCAGTTTTTTCCCCGCTCTGCTGCAAAAATTTTACGACATAAATCCGAAATTTTCGTCAGCGCGATGTGTACGCTGCAAATTTTAATTTTTAAATCTTGATAAAAAAACAAAATCGTGAAACGGGTTCAGTATGTAGGTGACAAAAAAGCAGGGTTTACACTAACAAACGAATAGAATTTGTGTATCTGAATGTTATAAATTAGTTGGTTGCCAGACTTCAGATTTTAATGGCTTCTCATGTTGCTGACATTAACGTTCATAACAACGAAATTCAGTCAATCGTATAAAAACTGAAGTAAACTGGTGTTATCGTCTACTAAACCTACATTTGTACTAAACATGTCTGCCTGTTGCTTAGTATAAGAGTGCCTATCGATTAGTTTAATCGTTTCCAGCCTTATAAAGTTTAATTTTAAAATGATTGAAAGACAGATTCTTTCAAGAACTACAAATGGTGATTTTCATTTGCAAAATCATAGATGCGTAGCGCCGGTGTTCCAGTCAATTTAACAAATTTCGTAAACAAAAAATTTGTCGGTGATGGATAGACGATTTTCTGAAAAACATTGATGAAGTAACACAAGGGATAATTGCCATACTACTTAAGGCGGCGCACAAGCTGGAGTTAGATGATTTAAAAAACGGGTTTACAAATAAATTGAAAAATTTAACTAAGAGCATAGCTGCTCAAGTTTTAAAGATATTGACTTCTCAAAGAATTAAAATTTGAATGAGAAACTAGGTGAAATAGACAACAAACTGACGACTTGGATTAAAAGTGAATACTTCTCAACCCAACATCACAAGCGTACAAGAATCAAATGTTTGGATGATTTGTGGCAGATTGATTTGGTTGAGTTAACATAGTATCATCGCGAAAACTCTGGTTACAAGTACATTTTAGTGGTTATCGATTGTTTTTCAGGGCGTGTGTGGACTCTCCCACTTAAATCTAAAACTGCTGAAGAGGTCACTAAAGCCGTGTCTGGTATTTTACAAATCCAAGTTTAATGAATTAATGAAAAAATACAACATTAATCACTACAGCACTTATAGTCTGAAGAAGGCGACAACAGTGGAAATAATCATACGTACCTTGAAAGAAAAGATATATAAAATCTTTAATTTGTTTGGTTATCATACAAGTGGCTTAACACACTACCTAATATATCACAGCTACTTATAGTTCGACTGCCTCGTAAAAAGCCTAAAGACGTTATTCGGAAAAAATAAGCAGCCATTTGTAAACTAGTCTACTCAAATACTATACAGTGTTTTATCAAAATAAATTGAAAATTGGCAATGCTGTACCCAAAAGTAAAGCAAAGGCTTAATTTGAAACAAGTTATACACCTCCTTGTTCAACAGAGTTGTTCAAGATTGCTAGTGCCCATTTCATAAATTAAGCAACATGTTTTCTTGAAGACATGCAAGGCAAGCCTATTAGTAGAGAGTTCTACGGAAAAGAACTACAAAAAAACAAATAAACCAAACATTTGTGTGTTTGCACCCAAGATATCGAATATCGTAATTCACACCATCGCTTCTCACGAATGTCCGTTACATTTAACCCGGCCAACATATCAAGTGACACCATGGTCAATGTGCTGATAAGCACCACACCACACAATCCCTACTCAAACGGCCCTGTGGAAAGATTTCACAGCAGCACCCTAAACGAACATTACAGACTTTTTAAAATCAATTTTCCTTAATTAAAGCCTAACGCTATTATTCCGTACTACATTGCAGCATATAATTCTACAATCCACTCTCAAACGAATAAACCCCCAGGCGGGTTGATTTCTGGATTCATTCCAGCAGTTTTTAATTACGATACGGAAGTAATTGTGACTCAAGATTAATGAAAGACAAATTTTTGTTATGGATATTGTCTATCAAGTAGTTAGAGATAGAATTGAACATTCCAAAGAGGGGATGCTCAAAAGAAAGAACAAAAATGCAAATCACCCTTTTGAAGACGGCGATGTAGTATATAAAACGACAAGACTGGTGTTTCACAAGAAACATAAAAACCCATTTACCGGCCCATATTCCATAATTGCTTTACTAGACCATAATACAGCACTGGTACTCAACCACAATACTGATGAACAAAGTATAACGCACTTACAAGACTTTCGACTTTCAGGTGGCCAGGTGGAGCCCAGCCGCAATTAAAATAATTACGTAACAACCCTGACCTTGAGAGACAGGACTTTCACAAAATGACAATTGGGCTTGTTGTAAATGAATCGCCAAGTATAGTTAACGTACAGTTTTATTTACCAGAATAGTTATAGTGCAATTACAGGTTACGATGAATAATATAATGTATGATGATGTAGACTTAACTGTAGATACAATATATAATCTAAATCTATTAAAATGTGCGTTAACGTGGACGTGGAAAACATATGTGTTAAAGAATAATAATGTAGACTGACTGAATACATACTTCACTTATCACACTGTGGTTCGTGAACACAGAATAGACACAGTGCACTGACCACAGTTATAGAGTATCAAATAACTCATATTATAAATGAACAGGATATAACATAACACTCCCCCTTCTAAGGAAAAAAATTCTACAAGTTTTAAAAATTAAAGGTTATTACATTATTACCAATAACTATTAAATATCAAATGCTTAAAATAATAAAAAAGACAATAAAGTAATAATAAAAAAGTAAAAATACATTCCTATTTTTCCTGCTGATTTATACATAAGAGTAAGTATGTTTTCATTCAGGAATTAACAGTTCATAGGTCCAACCTTCCAAGAGGTCTTCTGGTTTTATGTGATCTACTGAGTGTTTCATTGGTACTTGAACTAGGTATATTTGAGTCAAAATTCTAAGTTCTAGGAGTTTCATTTTTATCATAATCTGGATTTATGACATCAGAGGAACTATATTGTCTGAGTTGTCAGGTTCACGATTGTCATTCCGGATTGTCGATGTTAGCAGGGATAGTTGGTAACTAATCTGAAGTTTTTAAGTTCTCATCAAAAGTTTCATCAGGAGAACTCATTTGAATAGTGGAGCCTACTTCCCACATTTGGTCAGCATAACGTTTCCATTGTCGACCATCATCGAGTAAGACTAAATAATGTGATTTTCCAAGTTTTTGTTTAATAATTCCGAATACCTATTTAAGATTTGCAATGTCACCCTCATAGCTTTATTTTGTAAAATCTGCAATTTCTCTATTGCTCCTTGGCTGCACATAAAGAAAATTGTAGCACAGTACAGAAAGTGAGGCAAAATTATAGTGTTAAAGACAATTCTTCTAGAGAAGCAACTCAGAAACTTAGCTATTCTCGCAAGGAATCCAATTTTTTTGGCTAAAAAACCAATGTCTTTGTTAAATTTTAAATTGTCTTGTACAATTATTTCCAGGTATTTAATCTGTGTTACTATCTCAATATCGATTTGATCTATCTTAATTATAAGATTGTCTTCCTGTACTATCAATTTACTATTATTGTTAGAGACATTGATTAAGTTCAAAACTCATTTTCAACAATTCTACTGTAAAAACATCTGACCCTCCATTTTTTATGAAATAGATTATATATTTTCTCAATTTATTCAATGAAATTGGTTCAAACCAATTTATTTGACAATCAATTGTAATTATAATACTTTACTTTAACAATACTTTAGCAGTTTCTACAATGGTGTCCACAAAATGAATGTTTAACCTTTCCGCAATTTCATCACTACATGTATAAACACTATTGTCTATTTCATTTTCATCAAACAATTTGCTAATTTTATTTGAAATAATAGTTTTGAGACATTTCCACACCTCTGTCTACTATTATGTCTGTTAACATCGATGCTATCCTCATTTTACTTGGTTCTATATTTTCTTATCAAATATTTTACAAGGCTTCTTTTATTTGTGTATTTATCCCAGGCTGACAATTCATCAGAAAACTTAATTATTTTATAAGCAAGATGTTTCGTTACAATAGCATCTTTAATGTCACTTGAAAACCATGCATTTTCCAACGATTTAACTCCTTTAATCTACTTATCTAATACATTATTTACATTTTTGTACAAATTATCACAAAAACTATTAACATCATTCATTTCATATTTCCAGTCACATGAAACCAGTTCACTCTGACAAACATTAAAATCAATATTACCACGAGTATGGAGTATTTTTCCTTTTAATACGCGTTTAGTTTCACTTTTATTCTGCTCTATTCTAGCTGTAATAATCATAATCCCTTCATTGTTATAGCTTTTCATTACATTTTTAAGCTCATGCACTTCCTTATTTTTTTTGTTCCAACACAAACTCGATTATTTTTGTGAGATTACTAGTATTTAACATATTTTTAGGTTATCTGCCATCTGAATTTTTTGTGAATAAATATTTAACATTTAAATCAATATTACTCATATATGTGTTGGTTTTCTCTTCTATATTGCCATCATTCTCATTATACACCTCATTAACAAGTTTTCCCTGTTTGGTATCACATTTTTCTGCCTGTTAAAGATATTCCAGGCAGTTTTATTCTTTGCCTTATTCTGCAGTGCCTATAAGGAATGTGAATTTTAAGACTACTGCACAAGCAGCTCTCATATTAACAGCTACATATGCTATATTTTAAATGGTAAAAAGAAACTGAAAAATCTGAAAAATTATGCGCTCTCCATTTTGATACTTCTCACTACAATTATGTAGTTACTAAATCATACAAAATTTCTTATCAATTACATTTAAGTCTATTATTGTATAACTGGAAATGAAGTTTAAACATTGATAAACAGTGCTATTTAATTTGAATTATTTGTTTTAAGGAAGAGAAGAAAACATTAAAAGAACGTTTACAAACGATTCAGGAGGTGACGCAAAGTGTGCAAAATGCAATTGGTCGTATTGCATCCCTCTTGGAAAGTATTAAAAAGTAAGTACTTGCTTTTCCAGCTAATTAATCATTTAGATTAGCATCAGAAGACAAGCATATTCTACTCTGTTTTAACTAAACCTCACTCGTTTTCCTCAGTGGTGCCGTGAGTAGTAAATATGGTTTGTTCTGGGATACCCTTCTCCTTAGCAATGCGCATGCACGTGTCACTAATCTGCGCTTGCGTGTTACGTCACTGTGACGAAACTGATATGGCACTTGGATACTTAATCACGAATCGTCTAGCCTGATCTTATGTAATCCAATCAGATCTGAATTTAAAAATAAAAATAATTTGTAATTATAGCTACCTTGACCTGTCAAAATGAGAAATTGCGACATTTTTATTTTGCATAAAGTGACGTTTATAAATATGGCGGTTGCGTATGCGCCCTGGATATTTTAATTTGACGTTGAAATATCAAGCATAAGGTATCGTGGGAGACATACTAAAATATGTAAAAATACTCAAATTTTATACTGCGAATTTTGTATGTCGTCAAATACAAGTTAATCTTAGATCATACGTTGGCTAAACATGGCAACAAGTTAAAGTTACCACGGACAACACTGTAACTAGACATTTTTTACAAAACTGGCTGAACATGGAACGTTGTATCACTATACAGAATTACATAACACTAATTACGTTCAACAATATATTGATAAATGGCAATATATTATATATTACCATATGATCGTCAAACACGCTATTATCATAAACGGGTGTGATGTACAATGGCACAAGAATTCAGAGCACTAGAAGGTGATTGGCATAGTTCTTGTTTTGAAGTTCTTTGCGCAACCCTCAGTTTCCACAGTGGCGTACAGACTTATGGGTTAATATTAATATTACTGGTTCCATTATTCAGATTTTTATTTTTTGTGTTTGATTTGTGGAACTGATTGTGCAGTATCGCAGAACACATTCACCAAGCCCTTTTCATCTCTTCCTCACTCATCCCTTGACGTCCCTTATAAGAATATTAATTAATAAAGTAATATGCAGATAAGTTGCCTTTTCCGTTTCCATTGTTATAAAGTCCTATATAACGCGAGCCATTCTAGGCTATAGCCTATATGCCAAGTCTTATGTATTCGGATATTAACAATTCAAGAAATAGAAAATTCACCTAAATACCATTGGCCTTGCAAAAGTGTATTGTTTTTACTTGTAAGTTGTACTGGACGCAATGGGAAGATATTCCTACAATTCAAATCTAATAAATTCCTACTTAATTAGCGGAAACGATTTCAAACCACTTTTACTTCCCTCTATGACAAAACGAACACCACAAGATTTTCAATTGATTACTGACCTGCAAGTTGCTCTTTAGCCTCCTTTATGCCAAAATTGTATGTATCGCGAGCCATTTTAGGCTCTGCCAGGTCTTATGTTTTCGAATATTGGGACTTCATTAAGCAAAACTTCATCTGAATGCTATTCTAGATACCAAGCCACAAGAGAGCAATGAAACAAAACTTGTCAAGACACAGGGGAAGTAAATTCTTTTTCCTTAAATCCCTTTTCTGTTTTTTCCGACTTATCTAGTGCATACCACATACTTTCAGTTTCAAGTGTGGTTTCAAACTATATTTCAATGATTCATACTCGTTAAATAGGGCCAAGATACCTGTCTTCAAATGCAACAATAATTTCATCCAACACAATAGGTACGTAGTTAAAATAATTTCATTCATATTTTAAACTGGGATAAGTATTAATAATTTAGCTTATAAAACTCCTGTTTATTTAAGCTATACTCACTTTTGTGCGGCGTGTTCTTTTAGACAACATGATAAGCTGCTGTTCAAAGTTAATTATAAAAATTACTACAATATGTTGGACCGAGAAAATAAATGCGGGTGGAACATTATACTCTATGTAATTTTTTTTGTTGACACCAACAAAACTCAACAAACAACATTGTTCACGTACGATACAGTTTGTTTGAACTGAATGAAAATAATCGTTAAATGATTTAAATCAATTTACAAACGTAAACTCACCGTTTGCTGCGTCGTCTGCCATTCTGTCTGGCTCTTAAAGATGTATCTGGACCGCAGAGACTTTAGCGCTTTGTGGGACAAGTCTGGAATCAGATTCGTAGGTGAGACAGCTCTGACAGTTCAGACCAAGTGTAACCTTTCATTGCCTGCTCACGTTATTTTATATGATTTCACTCCTCCCTCACGCGTGGGAACAAGAATTTCAGGTCTAGTTATTACGGTTGAAGAGACATTAACTATACACATAATTATGGACCTTATTTCAGCCTACGTGCCAACTAGCACTGCTCCCTTGGCTTGAACACATAAAAAACTGCCTGGCTACTTTTAATAACATTGGAGTACGTCTTTTAATTAAATCACAATTTTAATAATCCAACTCCTTTTATGCTATTTATTTTACGAAAGTACCTGTGCCCTCCATTACTAACGTTATCTATAAAAATAAGCTGCATTCTTACTTGCTAATGACGTTAAAGTAGGTTGGTACATGCTAAATACGCAATTTATTAATACACAAATTCACTCGCTTGCATCGAATATGTGAGAATCTGATTTATTATATGACTGATATATAAGCCCCATACTATTATTTCACTATCGTAATTCTTTTTAAATGCATACTAAGTATTCCCGAATTTAATCTTACCAATGTTGCAAAATATAATAGGTCTACCTAAAGTTAATTGAGTCAAGAGATTTTTATGTAAACAAAAGCGCAAAGATAATGTCGATTTGCTTAGAAAATATTCGTAATTAATAAAAATCGTAAGGATGTTATTACTATGCAAAATAACCCTTGACTTGCAAATGGTAAATATGAAAATACATGTTTTAATGAACTTAATTTGCAAATTGTAAGCATGAATATTAATGTTTCAACTAATTGCTTGACTAATAAGGTCTGGATAAACTAATAAATGTTTCAATTAATTACTTTGCTTAGAAAATTGTAGGCAAGTGGTAAATAAGAAAATAAATATTTTAAAGAACTACTTGATTTGCAAATTGAAAATACGAAGATAAATGTTTCAATTAATTGCTTGGCTAATAAGGTCTAAATAAAATGCTAAATGTTTCAATTAGCTACTTTGCGTGTCAAAGAAAACCAACATTTTCAATTAGTTCGATATATCAACGCTCCCTCATAAATAAAAATCTGAGCAAGTCAAATCAGGTGATCTAGGTGGCTGTGAAAATAAGCTTCCTCTTCCTATCGGCCGATTTGAAAATTGAACATTAAGATATTCGCGTACACTTTACGCGAGGTGTGTTGGACACTCGTCATCTTGCAACCGCATTATCAATCTTGTTTCTAGGGAAATGTTTTCCAATAAAATGTTTAAGCTTTGGTTTAAAAAATATAAATGCAAGTATCCATTAAGTGGTCCGTCAAATAAATATGGTCCAACAATCCTCCCTTCAGCCATACCCCACTATACGTTTAGAGTCCATCGATTTTGCCGATCTAATTCTCTCATCCAATGAGGATTACTGTCCGACCAATAGTGCATATTATGGAGATTTACTTTTCCACAATTGGAAAGTGTTGCTTCATCTGTTCATAGCAATTGTGATAGAAATCTTAGTGTTTCTTCTTGCATACTGATCATCCAATGGTTGTAATTCAGTATGTGGTCACAATCATCTTCATTTCGCGCCTGATGCAATACTATGTGATATGGGTGCATATTACGGTAAAATATTGCATACAGATCCTACGGTCACACTTAGAATTCTAGAAATTTGTCGTACACTAATATGTGGATTGGCAGTAACAAGAGGAATCACATTAGTAATATTTTCTTCATTTCCAATCGTACGAGCTCTGACTTGTCTCTTACCGTTCCAGTTTCCCGCTTATAACTTGCAATGCGACTAAACACCTCTCTTGAGTAATGTCTTCTTTAAAGGTACCTTAGAGCAAATTCTCGTGATGCCACAACAGGATTCAGAAAAGATTCAAAATTAATTTCAAGCATATCAAATGTTTCTTCGTTGGAATAAGACATAATAATAATAATTAATAAGATGATAAATTGAACATAAGATTTTGACGGTTAGAAAACAAATTGTTTCAATTTCCTTACCTTCGTTGACAAAACATGGACTATATCGATTAAAATAGAAAACTGCATATGAACTTCACATGCGCATTAACAAGTATTTAAATGATTTTAGACAATGGTTATATTTTTTACTAAATTATGATAAAGATATTAATAATAAATAAATTTTCAAAATAAATACTGTGCATTTCTCTAAACGCCGAATGATAATTGGTTCGTTTTCATAATATGAATTAATTTTTTCATGACTTCTCCATTACTTCTGTATCCTAATTTAATAATAAAATAATAAATGTATTTCATTTTAAAGTGATTACTTTAAGGTTATTGGTAACTATGTTAATTTGTATAACGATTGTAATGAGTTCATTCCGTGTCCGTGTCTACTTGGCAGACATGGTATTCTAATTTAAAGTAGAAATAATGCTTATCGTATTTTGTTTTAGTGTGTAGGGTGTAGAGACGTAAAACATTCAACATTCTGAATGCCGGTACACGGCGCATTATCTTCTGCGCATAGATGAAGCTGCTCTGTGGTTCTGTGTGCAAGTATGCGCAAGTCGCAGTTAATTAAGTGCACGATTTAGTCCAATTAAAATCACTGACAAGCTAACTCTGACGTTCGACAGTGTAAAAAGTTCTTATTCACGCTTTAACCATACACAGTTCATTTTCAAATAGCCTCTACTGGTCAGAGTTAAATGTATACAAAAAAACAGGAAGCAGTTCGAACATTTGTAAATAATAAAATGTTAGTTAAATTTTAGGTTTCTTACATTCATATAGTTTCGTTTTCATAATATGATCACTTAATTTACGAATACAACCTTAAATTCGATTCTGGGCTCTTGTATCTTAGTTTTAGGATAAGGTAAAAAAATTATTCATATTAAAGTTATTAAATGTTATTGGTAACTATGTTAATTTGTATAACGATGCCTGAAAACAAAGATTGCATAGAGATCTTGCTATATTCATATCCAATTCTGAGAAATGGCATAATAAGCACCAAAACACATGAAATTCGAATTTTCTCTGAAACGGAAAAACATATTCGTTTTGTGTTTTCACTGAGTTGTTTCTTACTTCATCTCCTTTTTGATAGGTATATTATAATAATGTGCTGATATTTGAAAATTTTCATAATATTTGATAAAACTAGACTCCACTACTCTTACGCCCTCTGTATTTTGTGCACGTGTGACTGTGGATTTAAAATACTAATACGTCGAATTTCTTATGAAATCCCTTTCAAACAAACCACAATTCTTGAAATTATGTCTACTGATTATCAAGTTATAGGCATTTGTTTATAAAAAAATCGTCGCCCCCTACCTCCACCATTGGTCCATAAGGAAAAATTTGTATAACAAAAGTTGTAGATAAGTGAACCTTATGTTATGCCTCAAGATTTTCGAGAAATTAAAGATTTTAGGTAAGCCATGGCATTTTCACCACCTAGCGGCAGATTTAGAAAGCAGAAAATAATTTCCAGCATTTTCTCATGGCCACTTTATTTATGCTAATATTTTCCGAAAGCTGCAGCTGTGACGGTTTTCGAGACATAACCGGTCCGTGCCCTTATTTGACAACCCTGATATATATATATATATATATATATATATATATATATATATATATATATATATATATATATATATATATATATATATATATATATATATATATATATATATATATATATATATATATATATATATATATATATATAATTTTTACGAAATATGAAAACATAAATGAATTTAGAGGAAACTATTCACATTATATAATAAAAACTTCTTTAGAGATCGATATAGAAGTTTGAGTACAATTTTTGACCCCAAAAATTAATTCATGTCAGGCAAAATGCCAGGCCTTAGATTATTATACTAAAATTTTATAGTTATTATAATAAAAGCAGGATTGAAGGATGTTATTTGCAAACTGTATTTTTGTTAATTAGTTATTTGATGAATAAGGTGTAAAACAAATTATAAATCACTAACATATTCTAAAGAATTCGCTATATAGCTATCACTAACTGAAATTGTTCATTTTTAGCGCGTTTAACTTTACTGTTCCCTACTTGTCCTGGATTGCAATTATTTTGTTGGGAATGGCCGGCTCTGTGCTTTATTTTATACCTAGTCGTTACCTATTGATGTTATGGGGAGCCAACAAATTTTTAAGAAGAATTTTGAGACCACATTCTGTCCCTAATAATGAAGTACTTGATTTGTTATCCAGAGTTCCAGACGATGAAATGTTGGTAAGTAACTGAGTTTTCTTGTTGTTTCTGCCATCAACTAATTTTTCTCATCTGCCGGTGTCCCATCGTAGAATAAATAATATCGTATGTATGTAACAAATGCATGGCATATCTCGAATAATGTTGCAAAATTGAGGAAATTATAATATATTATGTTGATGCGGCTTTATGGCGATACTCCTAAAAGGCAATCGTTAGGCATTATTTAAGCAAATTACAAAATAATGGCTTTATTTGATTATTTAAAATTGGGTATTAGTTAATATAAGTAAGTAAAAAATTTGATTTTAAGCAAGTATTTACAGGGTCAAAATTATTATAAGATTTATCTAACTTTTGGCATAACAAACACTTTTGTCAATCTGAAAAACAACTGCGAGATAATGTCCCTACAAATGAAAGAAAGAGCACAGAATTATTAAAATAATGAGATACTGGCATGCATCTTTACACCATTTAACTTTTTGATAATTTAGTAGCTGCTTTTTGTGGAAGACATTTTTAAAACAAATGTGGAGTGGTTGGGGTTATTTTTCCTTCATCTTACATTTATATAACTGAGCACGTAGTTGTAGCTTGGCTTTTATGTAAAATTATTACTGGGCGCGCACCCGTTAATGTTAACACGACCACGTCTTACATTTTCTGTTTAAATTCTATTTACGTTTATAAACTTCAATGCTCATTGTAAGTTAATTTGTATTCAGATAATTAAATAAAAAATTAAATAACACTTTTTAATTTCTACGGTTGTATGGCATTTGGGCAGATGTTAGCAAAATTATTGGCAGTTGCTTTATCAACTCATGTAGGACGAATGACAGTATTTCGATGGTACTTACAGCTGGACTACAAAGACCTCAAAATCCTAATGAACTCAGAAGCTGACAGACGTAGAGATCAGAAGAAGAAACATAAAACTTCCTAGTGTGGTGTCCTTATATATTATTGTATAAAAATAAACTAAACAAATAAAATGTGTTTTATTCTCTTGAAATTATAAAACAAGATTATTCTCTATGGGATTATTAGTGGAAGGTAATTAGTTTTAATGTATCTGGTAAAAAAATGTATTATAAGAATTATCAATATACAAGTCATCTTTTTCACATTCATGTCTTTGTAATAAAGTCAGTGTATAAGGGTTTTAGCAGGAGCTGACTGCACAAGTAAAATTGTTATAGCGATACGGGAGAGTAATTACGAAAGTTATATAGCGCGACAATGGGTTGGTAAACATTTATTATGAAAATGGTGGTTAATACGCAATTGTGTCTCAAAAATGACGTAATTATTAATTTTGGACAAAACTCTAGTCATTAGTTGATCAGTTAACAACTTAATTAAGAAATTTGAAAAGAGTGGTTCTATTTTACTATCTGCCCTACTAGGAACATAGTTTCCAAAAATTATATTGTGTCTAGTACTTCACAAAAGCTTCACTCTGTTAGTATTTTAGACATACACTTAATACATTTATATTTATATTTTTGTATATCTGTCTCTTGGCATTCCAAAACATCTCCCTATACAAAACCCTAGTGAAAATCCGACCACGGGACAGAAATTTTCTCCACCAGTTTTCCCATGCAATACACTTTCACAGGGTGGCCCGTTAGTTCTTTTGGAACTTCCACTTTCTACCAAGTTGTGAAATCTTAAGTAAAGTGGTGGCGTTAGAGTGGGAAAAATTTTCTGGCCAACCCGAACATCGAACCACTCCACCCCTCGGAAATAGCACTCCACATTTGGCACCAGCAAGCAGGGACTTTGATTTTCCGATGGTTTTAAACCGTTTTAACAACCACTGTTCTGTTAATTATCTACTTTTTCAGTAGATAAGACAAAGAAGCTGGAAGATGGTCTTGGTTGTTTTGATGAAGCCAAAGACAAATATTACCATGGAAACGTTAAAGTTTTATAACTTCTATCAAAAAGAAAAAGAGACGATTTACTCTTTGTACCGGAACTTAAGAAGCAACCTGCTAGTCTATAGAATTCTTTAAGCAACATCTCAGGCTTTTTACTTCTGTGAAAGAAGTTAATACTGTGAGAAATATCACTATAAAGTGCAGAAAATGTGGACCCGAACATTGTAGGAAGATGCCTCGTGTACAATAAAACTTGCAATTTATCAGATACGCAACCATTTTGTCAAAGTATTCTATCACAACCAGGTAATCCAAGCTGTTGGTGAGAAACATCAGGCATCAGGATATAGAAATAGCTTTCGTCAAAATCAAGTGCGTGAGAGCAGAGCAGAGAGCAACCATACAAGGGGTGGGTTAAAAGGTCTGATCGATGATTGTCAGTTGTAGCTTTTTGAAAGTGTAAGTGAGTGTGATTTTATGGCATATTCTATCCATTTAGTTGTATTATATAAAGGTATAAGTATTATTATGTAATGCAATTCCTTTAATGTCCCACTGAAAGCCTGCAGGATCAATAGTCTAGCCAAATTTCAAGTTACTTCAGTAGGGTAATCTCGAATATTCATCTCGGAAACTTTGTTTTTGGCTATTAAGTTTTCTGGCAGCTCCAAGAACTCTTATTTATTTTATTTTTGCGTTATTGAAATTTTATTGTTTTATTAATATTCTATTCGCAAACATTTCCTTGCCTAAGTACATACTTGGTGTGAATAAATGTGCAATACTCGAACTGTTGACTTATTAAGTATCTGCACGTGAGTTTACAGGTGTGTGTAGCCACTATAATGACGGTTACCTACACAGGGGTGAACGGCTGAAGTTCAAATTCTAACATATATGGTTGGTCTTGCTTATACGAAAATATACACAAGGCCAGACACCTCCCATCCTGTGTTAAACCGTGTTTGAACATTTTTCTTTGGTTGTACATGCTTTGTTCACCACTTTGTACATCGCATATCTGCATTCTGTTTACATACATTTGTTGTTTATTACACTCCAGCCCTCACTTCATTTCATGGTAGCCTACACAAGGGTGAGTGACTGAAGTTCAAATTCTAATATATATATGGCGAGTTGGCCTTGCTTATACGAAAATATATACAAGGTCAGTTAAATGGAGGAAAAATTGTACATTTTGAAGATAAATCAAATCTTTCATAGCCTTGGATTTCCTTAATTTTTGTATCATTTAAAAAATGCACACATGGTGTTTTGCATTAGAACCGACACAGAGTAAACCCAGGTAAACCTAAAATATGGTGATTTAACGCAACTTACCTCAATACTAAGTTGCTCCCCTGAGAATTTAAAGGCCTTCAAAGTGGGGTTTCAAATGTCGAAAAAATTAATATCTGCATAAAACTTTAACTTAGAAAATCAAATTTGACACCCATTCGGAGTATACCAAGAGCATTAATCGATGATAATTAGACATCAGTTGAGGCGTTTGAAAGAGTTGCTTAGGTAGAAACCCACATGCCTATAAATTCTGAGGGGTGCAACTTATAGTATAGGGGTAAGTTGAATTAAATCACCACATTTTAGGTTCACATGCGAAACTCCCTGTATATCTTAAAAAAGGCTATGTTCCCATGAGGATATGTATGGACATTTTGAAAAGATTCATTGAATTGCTCGCGGGACATTTTCAGAACATACTGGGAGCTCCTAAGAATATTATAAATAACATTCTAAGAACCTTATTAGTATGACAGAATCTGTCTAATTGTCATGTTTATAGAACGTTCTATGAACATATGTTTATCCTCTGAGAATATTCTGGGGATGTTTCAATATTCTTTCGAAATATTTCCGGTATATTCTCAGAATGCGTCCGTGCTGTCTGGGACGTTATATATCAATATACTTCTTACAAAAAAGCAGAAGTTTGACGAAATTTCCATGACACTGACGTGAAGCTGGTCACTGGTACGGTAATTGAAAAAAATTAAAAACTCATAAATGGGCTAGTAACGCATAATCGACTCTTCTCACCGATCAATCTGTATATACAACTTTTTCTTAATTATAAATTACGTACTGAACGCTGAATAGTTACAAAATAATATGTTCACAAGCGTCAATAAGCCTGTTAGTATTGCAGATTTGATAAATGCACATCAATATTGCTTCACCTAGTTTCAATAATGCATTGTGCAGAACTTTTTTGAAATAACGTTTAGGTAGACAAACTTAATGAAATTGTATTTGAGTGGATAATAGAGATAAATATTTTTACAAATTAAGCTTTGACTTCACTTGACCCTAGTTCTATACAATTTTTATTAATTTCATGTCTGCTTTGGTAAAGGAAAGTTACATTTATTAGATCACATATAAATAAAAGATAAGAAGTAAACACAATATAAAATTTATACTGTGTTCACACATGCAGCTAATTGCATATTCAGCAGAAAACTAAACATGAAAATTTTGCTTTTGATGAACAACAATTTTAAATAATGACTAGAATAATACACTTTGATCTGTGGTAATATAAATAGCACGCAACTCGGTTTTGTTGGACTATGTATTTAGATAGAAGTAAATTTCTTAACAGCATGGATAACTTTAACTCGTTTGCTCCTTTACTGTCATTTTTGCTTGATAAATATTTTGCAACAGCCCAGTGCTTTTTGGTTTTTACAAACGACTATAACACTAATTTATTTCATCAAAAAGGAATACATACTGTAAATATTGAAACATCTAATTATAACCATTTGGTCAATCTAGTGTTTCAAAACTATGGGTGCAGGAACATTTTTATAAGGTCGACAGACGCAGTTTCAGTATTTAAAAATTTTGAAAGAATTATTAGAAATGAATCAAATTTCGTTGAAAGGTACAATAATCGTAGATATATCATTTCTCAACCTAAAAATTCCAAGCAAAAAATCAACAATATTTTTCACTTGAAAGAACTCAAACATGTAAAGGACTTATTAGTAATTGAAAAGGGTGATGCTGACCGTAAGCTTCAAGAAGTGATGTACACTTTTTCAACGCACAAATTTTCAGGAAAAAACTGGAATACAAAAATTTATTTGGACAAATGGTTTCCGAAAAATAAAAGTGTTTTATACAATAATGCACTATTTCCTGATAAACTGAAAGACCTAGAGGGTAAAATTATTAGACTTGCAGCTTTCATGTATAAACCATATTCTGTGTATGGTAAGTAGTTGAAACGCAACAAATAATTTGTTTACTGTGAATTAGCTTTATTACTAGCGGTTTTTAAAATGACTAAAAGGTTTTTTGCGATCATTTTAAGACCAGGTCAAAAATAAGAATAAATAGGAAGGTATCTGCATTTGCTATTTTTAATTATTATTACAAATTCCTAAAACGAAAAATTCACCGATGAGGAGATCTGTGTTTATATATTTCCTAAACTATATTTCTTCAAATGTTGTACTCATTTTTATCGCTGCAAATTTTTCAACTGTATTTTATGAAAGGCCTTACAATACACATAACATAAAAATAATAGCAGGATTCAAACCGTTAAATTGATTGAACTAAAGTCATACGGTAACGATAGCTGTGTCTTGCCATTAAATCTGTGTTGTATTTTTCAATTAATTAATACATAATAGATCATTCAACCTTCATAAGCTAAGATGGCGAATGATGCAGTTGACAAGTGTGCTAACTGCAGTAAGAACGTGCGCGGTGAAGTGAAAGAATTGTTTTGTAAAGCATGTTTTGTGTGGGATGATAGTAAGTGGGCCAAGGTGAGCTTAACCACGTATAAATGATTAAGTCAATCTAGGCCACCATGGAAATGCGGTAAGTATATAGATCATAAAGTAGAACGTGGAACATAACCTAGCTCTCAATAACGCCAGAAATCTAGAATACCTACAATGTCTCCAACGTAACCGCTAACCTTAATAGTTGTATCAGTGTTCCTAACAATGAAATAACTCAAAGAAGTTTTAGCGAAAATGAACTAGTAAAAATAGTTATCGAACTAAAAAAAGTGTCGAGTTCATCCCGAACAAGTCTGTTAACATCCAGGTAACAAACATTAAATTGCTGCGAGAAATTACGCAAATGCAAAAGAAGCTTATGGTAACTGAAAAAAAAAACAGAAAGTAAAATACATAGTAAACGATTTAGAACAAGAGAATGAATCCACACACCAGATTATAGATAAAAAAGTATTCTACAAGATAAGAGCAACTAATAATATCGAAGAGATCTACAAAAATCCGAAAACTCATATTATTGTAATGAAATTTAAAAATAAATAGGCAAAAAAGTTGTGCGGAAAAAGAAAACGCAGGTAAATTATATATTGTGCAGTCTGGACGCAGATTAGCTAATGTGGACTTACAAATATTTTTAATGATGACCTAAATGAGCTAAAACAAAAAGTCATATTAAGTATGTATGGCGTTCTAATTCAAATATCAAATAGTGTATCACTGATGCGCCAGATAGCTCTTGACCTCTTCTCGATACTCCAAATTTATATAACTGCATGTAAGAAGGAACCCAGGAATGAGAATGCACAACACTAAACACCTTTAATCAGATTTCATTGTCATTCGAATGCCTGCCAAATTATGTCCCGAAGCTAAAAAATAATCACAATAACATAATAATGCTTTGGACAACAATACAATAACGTAGCAGCATCCAGAATTACCCTAAACATACAAAACATAAATGTACCTAACCAGTAAACCAATTTAAAGATATTCTATGTAATTTCTATATACTCGTAAGATGTCATAGTCAACTATGTAGATTTTAGAGATGTTTGAGGTGAAATTTCATGTATTAATGTAAGCTAGGTAAACATACACCCAACAGATGTTGTCTAGATGTAAGGTTTACATAGGATGGCCAAACGACCATACATAATTTCTACGTAGGTAGGTATACTTTGCATAGTGTCTATAAAAAGGTGTTCGTTTTTATTATTTATATATAATATTAAAAATATGAAGTCATTGAAATCAATATTATTTTTCAGTAGCTAATGGTAGAAAAAATTCCAATACCTATTGATAAATAAAAAATGAAATTTTATCTGAAGCCCAGTAATCCATTATGTAAATTATACGTATTTTCCATATATAATTCAGATAATCATACCTATATTGGTACATTTCTCTACAATATACGTATAAAATATGTCAATTTCCATATGTAGCTCTGACATCGGACTTTTTACATAAGTTAGGCATAATATGGAATATATAAAAACAATGGATGATTATTTATATATAACTGACGTGTTTTGAACTATGTCTTGCAGACATAGTTGTATTTATGCAGAATGTACATAGTTATGAGATCCTTACTACATATTGTCTCTTATGTAGTTTATATATTGTTTACAGACATGTAGAATGGATAAGTGCGCAGTATGCGATCACTAGCAATCAATGCAACCCTACTTATAGTTAAGCTAGGTTTATGTTCATATACTGGCGAATTGGGAAACTTTACTATTGCTGGTCCATTTTAAAAAAGTCTGGACGCAACAAGTGCGTTATGGAAGTGAATTTTTATAAAAATGCTTTGAATACAAATATGTCTTTTTAATGCAAGCAGTCATCAATTTGGTCACCGGTATAACCTATATAGTAGAAACAATGTGCCATATTTTATCAAAATAACGCATTGTTTGAAAATGTACAAAAATTTTCTGACAATAAACTTTAAAGGTTGGTTTCCTAGCCGACAAACCTTAGGTTAATAGCAAATTTAGTTATTGAAATTTGAGGCATTTAATGAAAATTTGCTACCAAAACGCACTTACTGCGTCTAGATTTTTTTCTAACAAACATATTTCGATAAAAAATTCAATAGAATAATGGTGTTCGAAAAAAATTTGTAGGGACCACCAACGACTTATGGGCCAGCCTGTGATTGTCAAAATATTTTTATAAGATGCAGCTCGACACCATATAATTAACTTATACAATTTTTTGTCGTCTCTTGTATAATAATAATTACATTGAATTTTACCGTAGAAATGCGTCACCCTGTACATATGTAAACAGATAAAAACTGAACGTAAACCCGGATATGGATACTAGGGGGCCTAGTTTGCGCTCATTTGAAGAAATCTTTTTTAAATTCTAAAGTCACGGTCTCCTCATTAACGAATTTTTTGTACAAAAATTAGCTAAAGATTATGGACCGTTAAACCATAAACTAACTAAAATTACTGCCAAAGCATCAGAGAGAAAATAACTAACATGTTGCATATTAGCCCTTTTTGTAAAACATCGATCTTTTATATGTGTTGAAAAACATCACAAACACTGTTTAGTCCACCCACTAACATATAAAAATCGTATTGGAATAATCTGCGCTTGTATATTAAAATTCCCAAATAACACAAATAATTTGTCAACTAAAATTGAAAACAGATAAACGATCTAATAAAAACTTGTAATATTTCAAACAAACATGCGCATCTTAGTGTAAGATTACCGATGTCGTTACATCTCAAGGAACTCATCTAACTTCAAAGACAAAGAACTAAAGGTCACTTTCAACGGTTGGAATATTGACTTTCCTTCTGCGTACATATAAAAAAATACAATGTCGTTAAATATTTATATTTCCAATAATGAAAAGCCCTATACATTAAACAGTCACTCTTTGTATTTAATATCCCAGCAGTGAAATTTTTCGATATTTGATAGAAAATATTTCCTCTAAAAGAATTTTCTACATAGGTCAGAGGTGTAGTACGCTGGTAAAATATAGAGAGTTTTTATTAAATTCTTATTTCGATAGTAAGAAAATGTAATGATCATTGAAATTTTTTCAGACATTTTGTAGAACAAGTAAAATGGTACGGCGACTCAAAAAGTCGACCGTAACACACCATCCCTTCCTGTCCAATAAAAATTAAAAGGCACTTTTACTTCGTTTTGTTTACTACCTAACACCAAGATCCAGTAATCATTGATTAAATTTGTAGAAACGTTCACAAAATATAGGTTGATAAGAAGATTTTTCACAAACCACAAGTTGATCAAATCTTTTACAAGGGAAGTCAGCAATATCTTTCATAGAGTAAAACTTAAATAGAAAATTCGCAAAGTAGGAGTCGATAACATTTTGTCAGTAAGCAAAACTCAGCAGGAAGTTTCACAAAGCAAAGGCCGACAATAAGCTATTTCATGAAGGAATCATTAAGTAATCGCAAGACAATCACAAGGTAAGCGTTGAAATAGTTGTCGAAGTCTAGGTAGTCAAACAATCAAAGTAAGTTTTTCCAATATCAGGTGGGAATAAACGGAATACTTCAGTTATCATTACTGAAATGCGCAAGCCCGCAGAAATTCAAGGAGCGAATTTAGAAAGCGGAAGCAAACGAAACAAATTACAAAAGACAAATTCCTTGTCTTAGGTCGTCCAATCCCAAACATAAAATGCCAATGTTGCGCCAAAAAGAAAAGGTAAGTTGAAAATTTTGATTAACAATTTCGAAGGAAGAGAGAAGAATAGAAATAGAAAGTCTTGTTTTTAAAACTGAGCAAGGGAATATCTCCCTTACACAGACTCACCTCCCAGGGTGCAAAAATTGTCACGAAAATCGTTTTCATTTTTATAGAGTCGCCAACGGTGTCAATCTATTGACGCACTTCCACGCAACATTCACACACCATTCATCCAAATCCACTTGTTACCGGGCCTGACCGCGCGGTTTGAACGACAGGCCGAACGGACATAAGGCGTTAGTTACACAGGCCCAACTGTCAAATGGCCCCACTACACGGAGAGTGTCAAATCGAGTTGCAAAAGAAGAGCTTCAAATACAAAGCGTAGAAGGAAAAGAAAGTCACAATCGGTAAAACTATGTTCAATGAATGAACCAACAAATCTTCCATTGATATCATGTGTACACCACAAAAGTAGAAAACATATGCGAGCCACTAAACAACGCCAAGGTTATGAATATTAGCTAAAAGCAAGAAAATCATTTGGTAAACTAGGGCCCTCAATATGCACATTCAGATGAGGTGCCCACATGTCTCAACATCACGAAGAAATATTCATCACTCGTAATGAGTGATAATTAAACGGAGATTCGCCTAAACACCATGACACAACAAAAAGACTGGTTCCGTCAAAGAGATCTGACGACAATTGGCTATAACAACATTAAAACTGTGACAAAGCATAGTTAAATGCTTCACTAATGGTAAAAAAATATAACGAAAATTCGCCATATAAGTAATACCAAAGGTAACGATAGCTCACCATCGTATTGACAATAAAGGCAACGATAGGTTTGACAAAGCACGTCTAATGCTTCATCAACGTGAAGGGAGTTGATAATTCGTTAGCGACAATTTGATAACGAACACAACGGTAGCGATATGTTTGACAAAGCATGTCAAATGCTTCATCGACGGTAAGGGAGTCGATAATTTGTTAGCGTTAACCACTATAGCGAAAATTCGGCCACTAGTGAAAGCAAAACTAAAAATAAAGAAAAAGTTCTCAAACTTCATGAAAATTTGCTATCAAACAAATTCATGATATGGTGCAGATTTATATTTCCGTGAGATACATCACAAATTTATTTCAAACAGACATATCCAACGAGGAATGTGAAACAATCGGGCTAGTGTCAAATCCGTCGTTGTCAAAATAGGGGCTTGTCTAATCCATGTGTTGTCGCTGGCTGTACAGTCTTCATCCCACTGTGGCAAGACAATAAAGTTAAAATTTACGGTAGGATATTAGTGCTAATAATAGGAACTTATGTACCGACCAGGCAGTTTACAAATCCGGGCATGTCAAAATAGGGTACAAGTCAAAATCACGTGATGTCGCTGGCTGTACAGTCTTCATCCTACTGTAGCAAGTACATAAGGTTAAAATTTAGGGTAGAATGTTAGTGCTAATAATAAAAAGGGAATTTGAGGCTCTGAAGATAAAGGGAGAAAAGAGGTCGAAACAGGGAAATGTTTTCTGCGTGAATACCAGAGTATTGCTTTTCCTCCGAGGCGACAGAAACAGCTATCATTGTGATCACGTGCTGACGTCCACACCCGCTCACAACTTAACAGCCTAAGTTCTTTGGCCGAGTCAATCTCGCAACACCTGGGAGACCCACAGGAAACACGGATAGGAACGGTAGGTATATAAAAGTTGAAAATGAATAGGCAGGAGAATAGAAGAAGAAGTAGGTTAGGGCATTTTTCAATCTTCAGAGTCTTCCGAAAGAAGGAGTCATGGATATGGTTTGAGGTCTTTTAGGTTCCATCGACCTACTGGTTCGCCACCAATCTCGAAGAGTTCATAAACGAGGTTAGAGACCTTCTGGGTGACTCGACAGAGCACCAATTTCGGCGCCAACTTAGCCTTAAAATATTTAGAGGCATCGGACAACACGAAATTTCTCTTCCAAACTGTGTCGCCTACCTCAAAAGACACAAGTCATCCCATGTACGTCATATCGAGCCTTGCTGGCCTCGTACACTTTTCTTAAGCGTTGACGCACTTCCATAAACAATTCCGGAAGCTTGTGCTTATCTTCCTGCCATCGCGATTTTTCCTCAATTTTCCTCAAAGTTCACTGAGTTTTCGAAAACAGATCCATAAAAATTCCCATCCACGGGCACATTTCTACCAAAATGCTAAAAATGAAGGAGAATTTCCAGTTGCGTCATGCTTTGTCAAGCGTATAGCTTGAGCAATTTGGAAAATATTTTCATCCTATATCTTATGGGAATCACCAATAAAAGAAGCGATAGCCGTTACCAAAACTTTATTCACTCTTGCGGTATGGTTGATTTGAGGGTGGTAAAAGCCACTATACCAAGTCGACTGAACCTTGTACGAGAAAAATCTGCTGAATTCTTTCGAGGTGAATTGGGAACCGTTGTCACATAAGAGAAGCTGTTTCACCCCAAAGATTAGGAAATTCTGCTCTAAAAACTTAATAATTGAGGCAGATGTAGCTTTTGACACCGGCTGCACCAAGCCAAACTTAGTAGACCAGTCGGTACATACAAGAAGATACTGGTTGCCCTTTTTATATCGGGGAAAGGGACCCATAATGTCGACAGAAATTAACAGAAATGAAAAATGTATGTTTTATAATTTCCCATGAGTTTTCCCATGAGGGGCTTCTTGTTTGAAGGTTTGTTTGCCCCACATATTGCACAGTGTGACATAAAGATAGACTAACTTCCTCATTTTAGGCCAATAGTAATACTCTGATATTCTTGCCAGAGTTTTTGCAAAACCAAAATGAACTGCGGTAGGATTATCGTGATACTGATTTAAAATTCGTTCACGATTAGGTGTAGGCACAACAATTTTCCAATCAGATAAATTCGGCTCAATCTTGCGTAGCGAAGGAGCATGCTTATAGAGAACGACATTGCTCACCGTAAAATCAGGGTGTTTGTCAATATCGTCGGAAACTCTTTTTATCATGCCGAGATACCAGTCATCCGGTTGTAAGTCAGTAGCACGCTACAACGAAACATGTCGCGATAAAAAGTCGGTCACGACATTCTGAGCACCCTTACGATGTTTAATAGAAAAATAAAATTGACTTAAACGTATACACCAGCAACTAATCTACTCGTAGGTTCCTTGAGGTGATGAAGCCATATTAGAGAAGCATGATCAGTAAAAATTGTGAGATTGTCACCACTTTCAACATACCCACAAGAATGTTAGATACCAAACAAAACAGCAAGGCACTCCCTTTCAGTGACACTGTATTTTCTTTCCTGTTTGTCAATGCACGACTAGCATAAGCGATAGGATGTTCAAAACCATCGGTCTTCTGGAAAAGAACTGCTCCAATGTCCACATCGGATGCATCTGTTTCTATTGAAAAAGGTTTATCAAAATTGGGGCTAGCCAAGACTGGGTCGGTAACTAAACGTTCTTTAAGCAGCTTAAAAGCTCCCTCTGCTTCATCTGTCGGCCTAACGGGCTGAGCTTTGTTACGACCATGTAATAAAGCAGTTATAGGAGCGCTAATAGTAGAGAAATCTTTAAATGAACCTACGATACCACTGCAGCAGACCTATGACACGACCTACCTCCGTAGTATTATTCGGAGAGGAAGCCTCTAAAATACTGCCAAACTTTTTAGGATCTGTCTTGAGACCTTGTTTGTCAATTACATAACCGAGAAAAGAAAGGGATGACAAAGAGAACTCACACTTATCCAAGTTTATGGTGAACCCAGCCACAGAAAGTCTTCGATGAACTTCCAAGAGAATATCGACATGTTGCTTAAAGGAATTCGCTGCTATGATGATATCATCCAGATCGACAGAACGTATAGCTCTAATTAAGGTCCAAGGATGGAGTCCATTAAACGTTGCGTCGTCTGGGAAGCATCATTAAGTCCAAACGGCATAGAACAGAAATGGTATAACTAGGCTTGGCAGAGGGCCGGGATTCCGAACACGTACTATAGTCTGGTTCAAAAATTACCAATATGACACCCAAGACCGAAGTACACGGCAATCCGTCTTTGTTCTCCGTGCACTTTGCCACTGGCTGTGGTGTATGCGTATGTGTGAGCGCTTATATCGTTTGCTTTGGTCGCTCGTTTTCACGCCTCCCTGGTCACGTTCGCATCGCTATTGTTTTGTTATGCGATAAAGTATTCATCGTTATGGAGTCATCGTCGTATTCATCAACGAGTAAGAAGAGGATCACGGGTTTTAGTGATAAGTGGACCAATGATCCTGTATTTAAAGATTTGATTAGGAAAAAAAAGTTTACTGCAATTTGTAAAACATGTAACTCAGATATCGCAATTCAATATGAAGGTCGCCGTGCGTTGACAGTAAGTAATTATTTTTTTGTTTGTGAATACATGAAATGTATTTAGGTAATATTTAGGTACACTATGTACTCAATTTATTGTTTTTATTCAATCTTTGTATAATTAATCGCAACAACTATACATTTGTATATATTCTAATTTCATTTGTAATGTGCACTGTTGCATTCTTGCATTTCAGGTTCGCGCCAATAGTATCAAACATAAACATATGGTTTTAGCTGGAAAAATTTCGAAATGTATGGATACTTTTTTCATAAAAAAAAGATACAAAAGAAGAAATTTCTATCGCAAATGCGGAATTCGCACTTATTTATCATAATATAAAACATGGTTTGAGCTACAACAGTTTAGACTGCTTGGCAAAAATATTAGCAAATTTATTCCAGATGGTCACATAACTGCAAGAATAACATGTGGGCGCACAAAGGCCTCGGCAATTACACGCAGTGTTTTAGGACCATACTCGCAAGAAAAAGTGATCTCTGATTTAAAAGAATGTTATTACTTTTCAGTAAGTTCAGATGCATCAAACGTTAGTAATATAAAAACATTTCCGTATGCCCTTCAATATTTTGGTAATAAAAAAGGTATATGCCAAAATGATTAGATTTTTAACAGGACGCCGATGAAACATCGCTGGATATATATTATTGCCTTTAAAAAATCGCTGCTGTTTCCAGCCTCAGCTTCCATCAAATAATTGCATGCAGTGCATATAACGCTTCTGCAAATTACGGCGCGCATATATAATTGCAATGAATGACATTCAATAGTGTCCTGAACAGTGTTGACCGAACTATAATAATAATACTAACTATAATGATCATAACACCACAGTAGACAAACTCCGCACCCAGAAGCCTTAGACTTGTGCGGGGGGAGCTTACATACACATATACACAAATTACACCACCCATAACCCATCAGAAGCCGACCTTTCCACATTCGAGTGAAAAAACCGACTGTCTGAATACGGGACTCGAACCAGCGACCTCCTAGTCGAATTCTATAGGTTACTCACCTCGCCAACTGAGCTATTCGGCCTGTAATCTAAAACTACATCAATACAAGATATATGACAGCAATACATTTTTGTTTTTAGGAAATGGAACTTATGATGGAATAGAACACTTGCTATGTATGGAGTACATAAAGAAATATAATGCCACACCTTTATTTATAGACGTGGGAGACCAATATTGGGGTATTGTATATAATAATTGGACAGGTCTTGGTGTTTTGGGTTATTTAGCTGAGGATAAAGCTGATATAGGATTCGGTGAGTAATTTACTTAATATTACAAATCTAGAGAAATAGTCACATCTTATTTTGCAGCTGCTTTGTATAGGTGGGTGGAGAATTACCCATACTTGGATTTTTCTGTGTCACTTATTAGAGGTGGTGTAAGGTTATACGTTCCTGCCCCGCTGTAAGTATTTAACATATCTGCATGTAAACTATACTTTTTTCTGTTGGAAGAAGGTTTGGATATTTTATTAAATTGAAAGTGCTTTAGATATTAACTTTAGGTTCAATATTATTTTACATGTATTTCGAAAATTTATACATGATTTTTAATATTTTGATAAATATCACAAAAGTAAATTGCCGTAAAAAAGGAAATATTTTGTATAATTGCAAGCAATTTAATCGGTCTTAAGAAACATATTTGCAATAACTATTGGTTAAGACAACATGCTGCTAATGCGCAACAATCTGTGAAAACTGCTTACTAATTAAAAATGTATACCCATAAGATAGTGAATATTATAATAATTGGACAGGTCTTGGTGTTTTGGGTTATTTAGCTGAGGATATAGCTGATATAGGATTCGGTGAGTAATTTACTTAATATTACAAATCTAGAGAAATAGTCACATCTTATTTTGCAGCCGCTTTGTGTAGGTGGGTGGAAAATTACCCATACTTGGATTTTTCTGTGTCACTTATTAGAGGTGGTGTAAGGTTATACGTTCCTGTCCCGCTGTAAGTATTTAACATATCTGCATGTAAACTATACTTTTTTTTCTGTTGGAAGAAGGTTTGGATATTTTATTAAATTGAAAGTGCTTTAAATATTAACTTTAGGTTCAATATTATTTTACATGTATTTCGAAAATTTATACATGATTTTTAATATTTTGATAAATATCACAAAAGTAAATTGCCGTAAAAAAGGAAATAATTTTGTATAATTGTAAGCAATTTAATCGGTCTTAAGAAACATATTTGCAATAACTATTAGTTAAGACAACATGCTGCTAATGCGCAACAATCTGTGAAAACTGCTTACTAATTAAAAATGTATACCCATAAGATAGTGAATATTATAAAACGTCTCAAATGAGCACACAAAATTAAGGTTGAATAACTATTGCGTTTTTGAAATTTGATCTTTTCAAAATTTGTTAATCTCACTTTGGGTTTTTTTACTTTATAGATTTTTATCTACTCAAAATTTAGTTAATTTTTTTATACATTAAGTTAGAAACTTGAAAAGTTGTGATATTAGTTGTAAATATATTGGGCAAATCAGAAGGTTTATTGAAAGTAGGCTTAGGAACCATTTAGGGTGATTAGGAGAGGAAGCAGTAGACAAGTTATGTGTTGCCCAACATATACAGGTACTTATGAACAACCATACATGGTGTGCAACTATTTCCAAACATTATTTTGTTATTATTGATCTCGGAATTCTCACATTCCTTTTATTTTTGCTCTTTTACTCTTTTTGAGCTGACATATTCTACAATTTTGTAGCGTGTTTTCGTTAGCATTAGGTCTCTTTTTGTTATGTAGTTTTCTCTGAATCCCATATACGTCTTTCTCACTCCTATATGCCCATTCTCCTCATGTATCGCCACAATTATTTCTTTCGCCAATTCATTCGTGATCACATACAGCTCATATCCACTTACAATCCTGACACATACTTGTTGTTTCATACTAGTTTCCCTTTTTTCGTCTCACTCAACTCTCTCTGATCATTTATAATTTTTTGTTTTGAAAACAATCCCTCTCGTTCTTTTAAAACATTCAATCCCACTCTTATGCGCCTTGATTCAGTTACATTCTTTCCATCATCTCTCGTCAATGCATCTGCTAATGGTATCAGATGCATTGACGAGAGATTAAATATGGATTCAAGCTCCCGTTCACGTGCCTTATCTCGAAATCATACTCTTGCATTATCAACACCCATCTATATATTCTATTTCTGACGAATCTATTCTTGAGAATACTGATCAACGCTTGGTGATCAGTTTCGATGACAAACTTGTTTCCCAAGAGATAAAATCGTAGCTTTTGCACGCAAAATACCACACTCACCAATTCTAATTCTGTCCCACTATATATTTCCTTTCCTTCTGCTTAGTCACTAGATACAAAACATATCGGCTCTTCCATTCCCTCTTGCTCTTGTACAAGCACTCCAGCTAACGTATTCATAGAAGCATCCGTCCTCACGATAAACTCCGACTCATACCGTGGATGGTACACTTTCAGACCGCTACCCAGTTATCTTTTTATTTGGTTAAAAATCGTTTCGTTTTGAATGTCCCACTGCCATCTTTTATTTTTCTTTAGCATGTCTATTAATGAGTACAGTTTTTCACTCAAGTTAGGAACAAATCTTTTAAAATAATTTATCATCCCAATAAACCCTCGCAACATTTTTAAATTTGTGGGTCTTTTATAATCCATGATGGCCTCTACTCTTTGTTCGTCCATGTATACTCCCTGCTGAACGATAATATATCCCAAATATACCACTTGTTTTTGGTAAAATTTACATTTATGGAGATTTATTTTCAAGCCACCTTCGTTTAGTTCTCTTAGAACCCTCTCGAGATGTCGCTGGTAATCTTTTTCTGTCGTCGACATAGTGTACAACAATTTCCTCATACTTACCTAAAAATGTGGTGTAGTGCTTTCATGAGTACGACACAAGCGGATGCGCTCTTCCCCTTGTCTGGGAATATATTGTTCGTTGTTTCTCGTGCGTTCTCTGTTAAAGTTGTCGTTGTTGTAATTCCCATTTCTGTTATAGTTATAATTGTTCCTGCCACCGTTATCATGGTTACTCTCATTCCAGTACGTATTATCTCCCCGTTAGTTCCCTATTTTGTTATACCGATTATTGTTTCTGTATTCATTATTATTTAGGTTATGGTAGCGATTATTGTTATAATTTTGCCCGTCATCATTTCTATTCCCTGAATATATTCCCTTTTGCTCGTTACTCGCATCGCTGTTGGGTCCATATTGCCTTCCATTATATCTATTTCCCCCATTTGTGTCCTGTCTGTAATCTTGTCCGTTTTGTCGGTTGTCGTCTTAGGTTTGCCTTCTATTGTCTCCCCTATCCTTGTTTTCTTCTTGATTTGCTTGTCGATTCGTGGTTGTTTGCACCCTCTGCAAGTAATCAATTCTCTGGTCGAACGTTTGTGTGTTTTTGACTCCAATTATCTCAGCTATTTCATGCCTAAAATGTCTTGCTATGTATACGATAATTGCCTCTTCTCAAATCTTTGGCGTTAGGTGCGGTGCCATATCATAGATATGCAATGTATAGCTAGATAGTTTATTATGTTTTCCAAAATATAATCTTTCTCTTACTATCGATTGTTGTGCTTCTCCCCAATATTGGTTCCAAAATTTATTTTCAAAGTCCCCTACCTCCCCTATTCCTTCTTCCTTGCTCGTAAACCATATTAACGCATCCCCTTTTAATTTATGTCATTTCTTGTAAATCGTATATATTGTTAAGCTTATTTAGCATACTCGTAATAAATACTTTAGGGTGTAATTTCTTTACGTATCCGTTTTTTTTTTTCATTTCGCATACCCCGTCTTATTTGTCGATCTATTCTATCTAATTATTCTTTCACGTTCTCTTCCACTCCTTCTGTTATTCTGATGCTCTCTAAATTCAATCTCCGTTATGTCTCGTCTCTCAGTTTTTTCAAGTTATCCCCATTTACTCTAGTCACTTGTTGAACTCTGTTAATTTTACATTTATTTCACTATGATAGTTCTCAACTTTCTTTTATATCACCGTACTCACTCCAATCATGCTCTGATATCTCTCATTCTCCATTTATATTATATTACTTATATCATCATCTGTTGCTTTCATTTTCTCCATCACTATCTTGCATGTTTCATTCACTTTATCTCGAAATTCTCTCATCTATCTTTTTCTCTATATATATTTTTATTTCTTGCATAACTTTGTCTAGCTTTTATGTTATTTTTACGTCAATTTCGTTCAGTCCTTCATTCATCTGTTTCATACCTCCATTCATTTCTTTCTTTAGTTATTATTTTTCTAATTTCTCATTCACATCCCTTTTACTTTCGTTTATATCTTATTTTGTATTACTTTTATTTTCATTCATATCCCTCTTACTTTTATTTATATATTGTTTTATACTACTTATATTTTCAATCATATTTAGTTCTTTTTTATCAAATTTCTCATTTATACTTTGCATTAATCTTATTAACATTTAATTTTCACTGTTGGGTTTCTGTGTTGTCACGTTTACTTTGTTTTCGTCAGGTGTCGATTCTTCTATATCGGTTTCCGCAGTTGTGTGCACAGGTACCTCTACTCGTTCATCCACCTTTTCACTTGTTTCTAGCTCAGATGTTCTCTCATCAGCTATTTCCACATTTTCATTCATCTCCCCTGTCTTGTTTGTCTTTAGACGTTGCTGTTTTCTTTGTTTTTGGCATTTTGTCTTATTATTTTATATAGGTTTGTTCGTTATATTTTCAAAAATTTCAACCAAAGCTTGTTGCGTTTACTAGCTTGTTTCGTTTTATTTTCCTTTTATTGAAATTCGTGCAAGAATTTTCAACCCTCACGTTTCAATTAGAGAGACTACGCGGGTTCGGTTTTGTAGGATAGGATAGAGATGGATTTATATTGTAAGTTTAGTTTAGGATATATTTTATATATAATTATATTTTTATGTTGTAAGAAACGTAAATAACAGGTTTATAGTTTATATATGTTGTTATTTATGTATATGGGCGCCTTTTATTATATGTAATTTTGTATATAATGTATTTTACTGTAAAATTTCTAGTATTCCAATATTTTACATTGCCAATATTAAATAAAGGAATAATCAATGTAAATTATATTATATATATATATATATATATATATATATATATATATATATATATATATATATATATATATATATATATATATATATATATATTAAATATTAAGCATGTAAATAATTCAATGTGGTTTAAACATGCTTAGGTGTGTTTCTTGCTTGAATTTCCTTTTTAGAAATTTTTTGAATTCAGTTTGTAGGTGTTCCCAGGTTAATTTTTCTAGTCCAAAATTATTTTTCTACATTTTGTCGAAATTTGTTTTATTTTTGAGATCAGGTCTTTTCATTTTAATTAAACTTTTTCAGGGTGTTCTGAGATTAGTTTATAGACGTGCTCAGGTGTATTTTTTTCTTGAAAAAATTTAATTTTTACTTTGCATGTCTTCCTTATAAATTTCGTATCCATTAATTTGTTGGTCTTGTTGCATATGTCTTGTCGTTTTGCGATTTTTCTCTTTGTTTATAAGTTTTCTTTCTCTAGTGTATATATAATTGATCTATCTCGGTTTCGTGCATTGCCGAAAGAGCCATCTACCATTTTAATAGCCAATTTTGTGCAATTAAGCCTGAAAATGTTAATTAAACACTGTTTTCTAAGTTCGCGTCAGCCGCACTTTTCTCTGTGTTTACTTAATTTATAGCTTACAACTTATGCACTGACTATAAACAGATTTATCTTTGTGAGTTACTCTTAAAGAATCGTGACTGTTCCTTTTTAAGGTTATTTTAGTTTATTTTACTGCTTTATACGCGGATTTATGAGATTTTTAATACGACCGTTTTCAATTTGATGCTGTTGCTCTGCGTGTTCAAAGAAGATGCGATTCTTAAAACAAAAACAACAAAATAATTTGTTTTTCGGCTCTTCCTGGTTTTGACTTATTGCTCAATCAAGTTGTTTGTTTACAATTTATTTCCTTCCGTTAAGTGTTGTTTACTTGTGTTTAACAAAAAAATCCCCTCGAATTGGCCAATGATATTGCTAATTTGCAAATATAGTTCAAATGGAGGTTACTTCGTGCGAAATATAATTTTAATTATCATGAACTCAGTTTGAAACTGATTTTATCATAATCTATAATTCATTTTCAATACTTATGCATCATTTAACCCTCAATTGACCCATATCCTAGAGTTTTGCAAATCTGTTTATTATCAATTACATTTTACTAATAGCTAAAATAAATTACAATTTACTATTTAAATTTGACAAAAATCAAACTTTTTGTACAGTCTAACACTAGTTTTACTATACCTTCAAGTTAAGTTTGCGACATTTCTAAATGTTTGCAGCCAAAAAACCAATCCAAACTTACAAATGAAACTTAAACACAACTTTCAAATGTAATATCTCCTTTGCCGGCTTGTTGTTTTTCTCCAGTTGTAAGCTCACGTAAAGTTACATTTGTAATGTTTCTGCAAGTTTGTTTTAATTTGTAATCATTTATTTGAATTCCCTCCGTTTTCGTGTTCGTGTATGTTCGATCGTATGTCATCGTCGTCCAATAGCAACATAGCAACACCATCGCCAACAGCGAACTGGACAAAGCGCCAGGCATTAATGATTAACGGCGGATTGTTGTTTATATTTATATCATCATAAGCTGTTATTTGATCTATGTCTATTTATTTTTCTGGAAGTTTTAAAGATTGAAGAATCTTATTGTCGCCTGAATTGTTAGATTTTTGGTGTAATTAAGTAATTCGTTGTCTGGAGTGTGGATAATGAGACATGGAGTATATCGACAAACATGTCAGGTAAGAATCCCTAAAACAACTATATACTAAATACATGTGTGAATTCAATTAAATTAGTCACTTTTCTGTAGCATAATTAAATTTTGGTATGTCGCTATTGGTGAATTATTCTAAAATGGCTGTTCCTATTTATATTTTTGTTTCTTTTTATGAAATATACTCAACGAAAAAGAAAACCTATTTGCTAAATACGAATTTTGTTATGTCCTTAGAAGGAGCCTGGAGATGTCTTACCTGGTCAAACCAATTCATTTTAAAACGTTAAACATTATTTACCTCTGGAATCACGAGGCTTATCCAGAGCAATTGACATCATAAAAACAGTGGAGCAGTACAATAACTATCAATCTGCCAGGATTGCTTATTTTACACATTGTCGCAGTATCCTATCTTGTGGAACATTCATATGGGTTAACTCGTCATCAGCGGAACATGTGTTTATCATGCAACAAAGAGCAATAAGGACATTGTGTGCGTAGGTCCAAGAAAAAGCTGCCCTGATGTATTCGAGGCCAATGTGATATATTGGTACCCTTACAGCCATATTCTTCTTCAGTATATGTATTCAAAATATCCAGTGAGTGGCGAAGCTCGCAACATCAATACCAGCTGCAGGTATGAATTAAAAATACGGTTGCCTAAAAAGGAGAAAACAAAGCAGATGTTTGATTACTTGGGAATCAAATTCCTCAATTTTCTACCTAATGTTATTAAGATGCGCCCACTAACAAGATTAGAGTAGGCACTAGTGGATATTATAAAACAAAAACCAAGGTGAAGGAATTAATTGGTGCTCTAAACTAACGTGTATAGTGTGACATACTATTTATATTCATTCTTTGTAGTGTGTGTGGCTGTGTGTGTGCGTTAGGGAAAAGCTTTGGAATTCAAGTTCCACTAGCCACAGACTTTTTTTTATATATCCGTAATTCATTGTAGTCATAATTTTGCTTTATTTTAACTCAATGTTTCTGAAGGTACACAGACATTGACGGTACTATACTTACTCGATAGGAATAGTTAAGACATGCGTAAACACTTTCAGAGACTGTCGCCATATTTAGGCTATTTTTGCATTGAGGTTTTATTCGTTTCCCTGCGCTTGATTTATCCATTGCATATTCTTACGTTTGCTTAATGAAACTTTATCTAAAACCGAAATGAATGCACCATATTAGATATTTATTTTTTCACAATAGTATTTGATATGTTGACTTGATTTTATGTCATATATATTACCATATTAAAATATTAAAAGATGGCCGATGGTGAAGTGGAGAGTGAGAAACAGTCTCTCATAAAGAAGTTAAATAAGTTAACAAAAACCAATTTGGTGGATATATTAGTGTATAGAAGGCTTCCTAACAGTGTGACAAGTGTTAGTGTAAAGAGTTATATTGATAAACTGTTTGTTAGTGACGGTGGTGATGATGTTTTTCATGACTCACAAAACTAACCATGGCGAGAGTGTTCGGAGTGACCATCGAGACGTATGGCCCGCTAATGGTGCAGATTCACAGGCAACATCTGAACAAGGTATGGAAATTTCATTATTAAGGCGATTAAATGAACACATGGAACTCAGAATTAACGATCAACAATTAATTATTGCTTTGTTGAAAAGTAAACAAGATGAAATAAATAAAGCCAAAATGCAAGAAGCGCCATCTGCTAGTAGCCAGAAGACTCGTGGCGGTAAGAAAACTGCGGGCTACAGTAATGCCGTGAAACTGAGTGAGAGCAGCGACTGTAAAATGGAAAAACCTGTGTCTAACTCTGCGTCTCCGTTACCGGCCCTGGCAGATTCCTGTAACCGGAATGTTCACAAAATCACAAGAAGTGAAGTAGCGTCAGCAATAAAACACGCCCATAACAAAAAAAATTATGACGATGTTGTTAATTTAAATTTAAATGAAAAAGACGATAGTTTATGGAAAGTGGTGCATAGACGAAAAACTAGAAATAAACCAATAGTGGGGACTAAAAGCATAGACAATGAGACTGCTTTTAAAGCATTACCTAAATATGTTTTTCTACATGTTTACAAACTACACCCTGATACAAGTGCGGATGATGTATTAAACTATTTGAAGCCTAATTTTCAAGAAGTGAAGTGTGAAATGCTCAAATCGTTATATCCCCAGTATTACTCATCATTTAAGGTCACTGTAATGGAGGAACAGATAGAAAAAATTATGGACCCCTCAATTTGGCCAGCTGGAACATGTGTAAATAGATTTTTTCACAAAAGGAGCCTTACGCAGCGAACCAGGTGAGCCATTGTATAGAAAATAAAAACAGCAACGCAAAACAAGGAGACAAACCAAACATTCAACCACGGCGGAAAAAGAAAATATCAGATGCCATGAAATTTTTGCAGTTTAATGTGCGAAGTGTCAAGCACAAGATTGGTGAACTGGAGGCATTTATTGATGAACTAGATGTAGACGTAGTTAGTTTATGTGAACATCGTTTAAATTCTGTAGAAATTAAGAACTTTGTACTAAAAAACTATATGTTGGTTAATTATTTTTGCAGGACTGAATCAGTCGGCGGAGGGGTTGCAATATTTGCAAAGAAAAATATTAATATTGATATTGAACCAGTTGACTTTAATTTTAAGGTTACAGGAACAGAAAAATCATTTGAGTATTCATGTGTGGAAGCTAATATTCAGGGGAAAAAAATAATAATAGTATCTTTATATAGATCTCCTGGCTCTAATGTAGGTTACTTTGTTGATAGGTTGTTCGAGCTTTATGATGCACTGAAAAGTTTGTACGATGGTATTTGGTTAGGAGGTGACTTCAATGTGAATTTGCTGATGGGTGGTCATGATCAGAAGGCATTTAGAGACGTGTTGGATTCGTTTAACTTTAGGGGAGTTATATCATGTCCTACAAGAATAACACCTGACTCTGCTACCTTGCTGGATAATATATTTGTAAATTTTGATACTGATTATACAACATCACTGCATGCCTCTCATCTATCTGACCATCTTGCTGTTTGTTTTACAATGCCGATAGAGAGGGAAACTTATGCAAAGTATATGTTTAAACGTTTATTTAGTTCGGAAAATAAGAATACGTTTTACAATTTATTAAGCAAAGAAAAATGGGAAAATGTTTATATAGAAAATAATGTCAACGCACAGTATAATAGTTTTGTTGACACAATAATTTATAATTATGAAATAGCTTTTCCTTTGAAGAGAATAAAAATTGGGAAAGATAAAAAGAAAAGTTGGTTAACACCTGAAATTAGAGAAACTGCCAGCTTTCTGAGGGAAATGCATTTGCTGTATTCCTTAACGGGCGACTGTGTGTTGAAGGAGGCGTGTGATGATTTGAGAAGGAGACACCGCAAGAGTATAACACTGGCAAAAAAATTCAGAAATGACAAAAGACTAGCCAATTCTAAAAATATAGTTAAAGAAGCCTGGAACATTATTAGGGCTGGCACGAAGCAGAATGGTGCAAATGTCTGGAAGATTGAGATAAACGGAAATAAAGAGACAGATTTACTTCGGATTAGTAATTGTTTTAAAGACCATTTTGAAAAAATTGGTAATCAGCCAGGAATCTCGCATCATAATATAGGTGTGAGGTCCCACTATTGCACACAACATAGCTTCTTCCTTGCACCAGTGGACGAGACTGAAGTAAGTAGGTTTGTTAAATTGTGTACAAACAAGAGGTCTCAGGGTCCAGATGGCTTGCCATGTACAGTGGTTGGCCTGATTTCTGACTTAATCGTGGCGCCTCTCACCAGCATAATAAACAATTCTTTTTTGCAGGGAATATTTCCTGACCGATTAAAGATTGGAAAATGGGTACCTATACACAAGAGAGGGGAGAAGACATCTTTGGACAATTACAGACCTGTGTGTGTTCATTCAGTGTTTGCCAAAATTATAGAACGTGCAATGTTTAATAGGCTGGATAATTACGTCAATAGGTTTCAGTTACTTTCACCATCCCATCATGGGTTTTGTAAGAAAAAATCAACAATAACAGCCTTGTATGAGACTGTCAACAAAATCGTGGAAAACATCGACAAGGGGCTGAATGTTGCCGGGTTATACTTTGATTTATCAAAGGCTTTTGACCTAGTAGATCATGAGCAGCTTTTGCGGACACTGGGACAATACGGTATACGCGGTATTGGGTTGGACTGGTTTGCCAGCTACCTCTCAAATAGAAAGCAATATGTACAGCTGACTGGGGAGTGTGACGATACTGCGAATGTGCAGATAAAGTCGACATTTAGTAATAATTTGAGAGGAGTCCCACAGGGAGGTGTCCTGTCCCCAATTCTTTTTCTCTTATATACAAATAATCTGCAGCAATACTTTGTTGCGAATCAGAGTACTACTATATGCCAATTTGCCGATGACACTTCGTTCACTGTTGCGGCTAGTAATTCTCCAGAACTAGAGATCTCGTGTGCTAAGGTGGTGAGAGGAATGGCTGATTGGTGTAGGGAAAATAGACTAATTTTAAATATTGAAAAAACTGTTAACATAAAATTTGAGAATATCCACGCCAGACAAAGCAGTGATTCCAGTTTGTGTAACAATAAGAATGCAGTAGATAATAATAATACCAAATTTTTAGGGGTTATAGTAGATAAATTTATAACCTGGGGACCTCATACCGATTATGTGGCGGCCAGACTGAATAGTGCCTACTTTGCTTTGTCTAATTTAAAATATACAGTGGGAGATGGTACACTTCGTTTATTTTATCACGCACACGTAGGTAGCAGACTCAGGTATGGACTTATAGTCTGGGGAGCATCAACACATACACACAGACTATTCATTATTCAAAAACGTATTGTAAGATTATTAGGTGGCGCGAAATATGATGAACATTGTGCTCCTCTATTTGTTCGCCTTCGGATAATGACGTTTTACTCACTCTATCTTTTTAGTTTGTCACTATTTGTGAGAGAAAATCCAAGGTATTTTAATATGTTAGGAAACAATTATCCAACTAGAAATACAGGTATTGTTGCCGTACCTCAACACTCTACCACACTTTTCCAGAAGGGAACCAAATATATGGCAATAAGAGCATATAACCATTTACCTGTGTGCATAAGGAACATCACTGGGCTTGTACAATTTAAGGGAGAGCTAAAAAAATATTTTTTAGACCACCCATTTTATTCAATAAATGAATATTTTAATATTGGGTGATGCTATTAGTATGTCTTGTCCCATTTTAATACATTGTATAGACTTTAATATAAACATATGATGGTGTATTTGTTGAAGTGTGCATGCGTAAAAGCGTATGTTGTGTTGTGTGGGTTAATTGTTGTTTTGTTTGCGCAGTGTTCTGCATTTTATGCCCTTTCATGGGTTTGTTTTAATATATTTTTTTGTATGTTAGATAATGACTCCTTAACTGTAGGTTTGGGGCCTTTTTTATTGAGTCCCTATTATGGATTTGCAATGTTTATATATAATGCTCTGTGTAACGAGTTGCTACATATTATGTTTTGACGTGTTCCTTGCCCGTTTGGGATTTTATGAATAAAGTTGTATTATTATTATTATTATTATTATTATATATTTTAGAAGCTAAAAGAATTCTTGCCGCTCAAAATAAGTAATGCTGCAGAGGCATCGTTTTTGTTATTGGTGTTTCACACGTTTTCCTAGATGACTAAGAGTAATTTAGTAAAACAATATCAAAAACAGTTAATTAGTATTCATTAAAAAAAAGTAACGGGACGCAGCAAGTGCGTTATAGTAGTGAATTTTTATTAAATGCTTCAAATTTCAATAACTCAATTTTCTATAAACTTAGAAAATTTAAATTTGGTGTGTAGTAAGGACTTTCCTAAGGCAAGATATCCGCAAAATTTAATTAAAATAATTATGTAATTTTCGGAGAAAAAAATTTTTTTTGAAAGAAAATTTAAAATTTTAATAACTCAATTTTCTTTAAACTTAGAAAGTCGAATTTTGGTACATAGTAAGGTCTCTCCTAAGGCAATATATACGTTAAATTTCATTAGAACAGCCTTGTAATTTTCGGAGAAAAACATTTTTTTTGAAAGAAAACTCAATATTTTCCCGGAAAACCCCGTTCGATTTCCTGACTAACGAACTCATCCAAGCCATTAATAAAAGAAAGGTACTTGGCGAGTTTCATTGAAATCGGTTAATTATTTTTTGAGTTATCAGACGGATACATATATATATATATATATATATATATATATATATATATATATATATATATATATATATATATATATATATATATATATATATATATATAAACATATAAAAATTCAATCTGACCCCGGGTATGGGTTCTAGGGGTCCTAATTCGCGCTCATTTGAAAAAATTTTTGCAAAGTCTCACCATCGATACCTCTCTATTAGTGGATTTTTTTAAATAAAAATTCACTAAAAGAATTTTTGAAATCGGTCAATTAATAACGATATCACGAGCTCAAGTTATCTATTTTGTCGTCGAGTTTTGCCTAGAACTGCATTTTTGCCTAAACATGGGCACTCTCGCAATATGTCTTAACTATCTCTATCTAGTAACTATAGTCGGTACTTATAAGGGCAGTGACTTACCATGTACATTTGATGGTCAATAAAATCTATATATCTATCTATCAGCAGAAATGAATAATGTGTTGTAAGTCTTTATTTTTTTATGTAATAAATATTTTATTCTAATTAACATTGTCTTGAGTCATTTTTTACAGTTTTACAAGAAATATATATTATGTATAAATACACCTATACATATATTCAGTATTGGTTTGTAACTTGAAATAAATTCAGTGAATCAAATACAGTTTCTTTTTTTCAAAAATGCTTGGACACATTGATTAGTATTTCAAGTTGCAGTCTTTTAAAAAATCAATCCAAACGGTATGTACCATATTTGAAAAATGACTTCATCAATAATTTCTTTAAATCAACCCTAGGTTTTTGTTGACTATTTTTAAAGTTCTTACATGTGAAGTTGTAGAAAACCAGCAGATTTAAAATTTTTATTCATTGATTAACTACACATTTTTTTTCCTGCTTTCAACTCAAGATTTATAATAAAAATGTGAAATTTGATGGTTTTGTATCACTTGATGTGTACTTTAAAAATAGGCAACAAAAAGCTAAGGTTGTCATTTACTAAAATTATCAATGACATTTGCCACAAAATGTATAATACATTTTTGAAAAAATTGTAACTGAGAATATTATCTGAATCCGAGTATTTTTGAAAAAAAAAAGCTGAAGTAGATTAATCGGAATTATTCCAAGTTACAAACTTGCACTGTATGTATAATATATACAATTGCAGATAAGTTGCAAGTGTAAGTTTAAATTTTACAACTTTGCTAGGCCCTTTTAAAATTGAAGCTTGCTGTAAGGTAACATTTGTAAGTATAAAGAAAGTTTGTAACAGCTCACTACAGTAAACTTGCAGTAACGTTACAAAAAAAAACACTTACATATGTAAAGTCACTGGGGGGAAGATTTACTATTTGCAACAAACTTGCAGGAGGCTTTCTATAAGTAACCTATCAAACTTACACTTGCTTTGGAAAAGATTCTGCAATGTTAATGCAATATTACCTTGCTCAGCGGGCAATATAACTCCTGGCCATACCAACAGTTCCTTTGTACAAACATATATTCCAACCAATCCATATTTACGCTAAATTTGCAAATTATTATGTTCAAACCGTAGCCTTCACTTGCTGAGAGCAGATGTGAAAAATTGGGTGAAACGTATCGTATTATATGAAAAAGAGCAAGATAAAGCGATTAATTTAGTATCTAACGAGTACACTTGGAGAACCGGAATCACCAACGCATTTAAAAAACCTGACGATCGTTTCACTAACCAAGTTAGCGTCATCAGATCATGAGTAATTATAAATATCTTACATCTTAAACTCTGTTAATTAATTTTCCTTTAAGTAAAAGTAGATATACCAAAGAATTAGGGCAGATTAGGAACGTAGCCGAATATAACGGATACACTACTTGCCTAGTAGAGAAATTAATTAACAAACAGAAAAAAACAAAATGTTAGCGGAATCAACGACTTTTAGAAGGGAGAAAGCCAAAAAAATTGTTTGCTTACCATTTGAACCTTGAATCACGAGAGGTCTAGATATCATTTTTTCAATTGAATTTGCAACTAACTTTTTCGGCAAAAAAATACTTTAAAAAACTCGCTAGGTAACCCAAAAGACAACGATAGTAACACCAAAATGTCGGATATTTATAAAATACGTTGTAAAGATTGTGGTCTTAAATACGTCGGACAAACAAAAAGATCTATTGAATTTAGATTTAAAGAACAGTTAGCACAACTAAGATACGTTACTATAGATAGATCTTCCGTAGCCCGGCATATTTGGTGTATAATAATCACCACGCAGATAAGGAGAATCTGAAATTAATCACAAATGTTAGACAACCAGGACAGCTAAACGCTTTCGAAAGTGTATGTGTATGTATATGTATATGTATATGTATATGTATATGTATATGTATATATATATATATATATATATATATATATATATATATATATATATAACTATAACAGGATTTATAACACGGCATTTCTGTACTATACAAGGAAAAAGGGTTAAGGGCAAAGCCGCAAGGAGACAACCGCATACACGTGTTTCAAGCTTATTAGCCATCATCAGTACGGTATAGCCAGGTGAAGATGGGAACACTCTGGATGAAGATGCAAATATATATATATATATATATATATATATATATATATATATATATATATATATATATATATATATATATATATATATATATATATATATATATGTATATATATATATATATATATATATATATATATATATATATAATAAAAATTGAATGACTTTAGCTCCGCCAACCATGGGGAGTTTATTAATATATCACTCTACAAGGAAGACCGACAGAAGCGGGTCCGATAGATCATAAAAGAATTCAGGTATTTCCGCCAAACGAAATATTATAATAACTTTTGTGTCATTGGACTACCCTCTATCGTTATAGACCGACTACCTGCAGAATAATGTAAACAGAGTTTTATATGAAAGATATTTAGAATTATGCATCCTCTGATGACTAAATTGGTTAGTGAAATGATCGTCAGGTTTTTTTAATGTGTTGTGGTGATTTGGGTTTTCCAAGTATACTTATCAGTGCTCATCACATGTTCCAACCTTCACTTAGTATACTATATCTAAAACAGTTAAATACTTTTATAAATTGATCGCTACTTATAGTTATAATTTTGGTTGTGTACTTTTTGCAAATATCACTTAAAATGGTCCTTATTGTATAATAAACTGTATACCTACTATTGCCTAATTATCTTACTTTATATTCTGCTACTTTATAATAAAACCTTTCTTATATTGTATATTTCAGACTTGCAGCCGGCTGGTTTCTTCCAACATACTCATTTTCAAGCAAAGTATGGTTAACAGCTGTATTTGTTTTCTTGTCAAGCACTCTATCTTTATTTTTTATATCGTGGCTCCACAATATCTACAATAGAAAATTCGTTTCGAGGTAGATTAAGGTAACTTTGACTAATACAGATTATCTTTATAAAAGTCTGTTTACAGCTATGTCGCAGAAGCTGATCACACCTTCAAATTTAAATGGATAGATATACTTTTCACTACGATAAGAATATTTCTAGAACAACCAATAGGCACTTTAGGAAAAAGCACTATTTACAAAATATTTGTACTCTTCATAATAATGCAGACATTGCTACTAAGTTTCTTTTATAACAGTGGATTTGCAAGTATTATGACAATACCAAGGTAATGCAGTTGTAGTTCTATGATTGCAGGAATTACAAGAAAACTCTAAAAACCGTTTTCTGATAACATTGTAATAAAATTTATAATTAAGACAAATTGACGGTGAGAGACATATTTATCATTTCATTTTTTACTTCCAAAATGTATGTATGTTTGCACACATGTTTTTATTTTATGCATTTGCAATTCAAAGTAGTAGTAAGGTAAATAGTGGTTTAGGTCTGAAATTTTTATGCCTTACCCATACAGCACAAGATATTCTCAGAATGTTCTCACAATGTGAGAACATTCGTTTTCAGAATATTTGTTTCGGAATGTTCTAATAACATTTAAGGAATTTCAAACTGCATCTTGAATATTCTGAGTACATTCATTCAATCACATCCTGAGTAAATTCTTCATCAATATACTGAGAATATTTGAGTAGATCATTATTCAGAATATTCGCATATTCGCATATTATATAACTTTAAAATTTAATGAAAAAGATTGATGATGATTACGGTATAAGCATAGTGGCGAGAATTTTAAAGAGGAACTGTTTTGCAAGTTTGATTCTGTTACCTGTTCTGTGTTAAACACATCAGAAAATTGTATATTTGACCACAGAGCGCATGGCCATACCGAAGGGAAGGGGGGCCGATTGGCCGATAAACGTAAATGTAAATTAATGTCAACTTGAATGATGTTAGGTCATGCTGTATAAGGTTATATTGTAACATAATTAATTAAAGATAATAATGTGGCGTGAACACGGAGAACAGGGTGTAATTATAAACATAACACAGAGTACAGAAGAAACCAAAACATGGTGTCAGGTTATCAAGAAAAAAGGCACCCAGTAAAGAAACAAGTTCTAAAGCATTTCTTAGAGTTGACACCGTGGAAAGGTTCGCCAATTTTGCCTGACACGATCATCTTACGAATTAGGTACACATATATTGTGTAATATATAATTAAAAAATTGTGTTCGTCAATAGTAATAGTACATTATGCCGTACAAACCACCACTTTAACACATTTCCAGTAGATAAATCAAATAAGCTGGAAGATGTTCTCGGTTGTTTTAATGAAGCCAAAGACAAATATTACTATGGAAACGTTAAAATTTTATAACTTCTATCAAAAACCCGACCATTTACTCTTTTGTAACGGAACTTAAGAAGCAACCCGCTAGTTATGGATGTATCTGTATAAATATAAAAATCCATACACAGGTTCAACAATCAAAGAGAAATTAATTCTGGGTCTCTACGACAAGCAAGTACAACAAAAGATTATTAGGGAAACTGATATTACGCTATCAAGCGCAAGAATACTGCAAATCTATAGAATTGTATACGCAACAGCTGAGGCTTTTTACTCAGGTAGAAGAAGTTAATGCTGTAAGAAGTATGAGATGAGCAGAAAATCTGGACCTGAATATATGGTAGCTAAATAAGCTATGTATAATAAAACTTGCATTTTCTCAGATACACAATCACTTTGCCAAAGTATGCTTTCAAAATCAGAAAAGCGAAGCTGTTGGGGACAAACATCGGACAACGAGATATGGCAATGCCTTTAGAAGTCAAAATCAAGTCCGTGGGAGCAGAGCAGAGAGCAACCATACAAGGGAAGGGTCAAAAGGTCTTATCAATGACTTTGAGTTGTGGTTTTTTGTAATTGCAAGTGAGTGTGACTTTGTGGCAGATTCTGGCCAATTTAGTTGTATTCTATAAAGGTATAAGTACTATTATGTAATGCAATTCCTTTAATACCACACTGAAAGCCTGTAAAATCAGTAGTCTATCCAAATTTCAGTGGGGTAACCTCGAATATTCATCTTGGAAACTTTGTGTTTGGCTATTAAATTTTCTGGCAACTCAAAGAACTGTATCTTTATTTATTTTATTTTTATTGAATTGAAATTTTAATTGTTTTATGACTGTTTTATTCACACACATTTCTTTGCATTTGTTATATTAATTAATCTGGATAAATGTGCAATACTCGAATTGTTGGCTTATTAAGTATGTGAACGTGAGTTTGCAGATGTGTGTAGCCACTAGAATGATGGCAACCTACACAAGGGTGAGTGATAGAAGTTCAAATTCCAACATATATGGTGAGTTGGGCTTGCTTATACGAAAATATATGCAAGGCCAGTTAATTGGAGAGAAATTGGTAAATCTTGAAGATAAATCAAATATTTCATAGCTTTGCATTTCCTTAATTTCTGTGTCATTCAAAAAATGCACACACGGTGTTTCGCATAGGAACTGACTGAGCAGGGGCATGTTGGTAAACTTAAAATATTGTAAGTTGCGTTAAAACTTACCCATATACTAAGTTGCACCACTGAGAAGTTATAGGTCTTCAAAGTGTGATTTTCAATTTAGAAAAAATCAATATCTGCGTAACACTTTAACTTAGAGAAAACAAATTTTATACCAATTCTGAGTATACCAATAATCGATGGTAAGTAGAGTTCAATTGAGGCATTTGAAAGGGTTTGTTAGGGGTGATCCACCCTTAAAATGTCACCATTTTTTAACATATGGGCAGATTTAATATATTATTATTTAATTTTATGAGGAATTTAACTTTAGAACTTTTGTTACTCCTGTTATTTTCATAAAACTTTGTTGGTTTCAAGAAATACTCTAATAAAGAAACATATTTTATCAATGTTACTAAAAATCATAGAAAATTTAATATTTGCCAATAAAATTATGTATACGTCAAATTTGACAATCAGGGAAAAGTGTGAATAAGTATAATTTATTAGAAAACAAACAACAGAAATAAAAAAAATTGCTACCGATAAGTTATAGAAATTCTTCAAAATGATAATTTCATAGGCGTCTATTGAATTTTTGATGATTTTAAGTTTTAAGTAACATTGATAAAATATATATCATTAGTTATTCGCGTTTTTCTTGAAAACGACAAATGTTTTTTGAATAATAACAAGCGAAAAATGTTTTAGAATTTACTTCCCAATAAAATGAAATAATATTTTTTTAAATCCAGCAATAGGTTAAAAAATTGTTACATTTTATGGGTTCATCGCAGTATTGAACTCTTTGAAATGCTTCTTGCACCATCGATTAACGCTCTTGGTACACCCAAAACGTGAACAAAATTTGGTTATTCTAAGTTAAAGTATTACTGAGATATTGTTTGTTTGTTTTTTTTTTCGAAATTTGAAACCCATTTTGAAGACCTATAACTTCTCAGGGGTGCAACTTAGTATGGGGGTTAGTTGCATTAAATCACCATATTATGAATTCCCCTACACGCCCCTTCTCTGTGTCGGTTCTTATGCGAAACACCCTGTATATCTTTTTTTTAAAGCAATGTTCCCATGAGTATATGTATGAACATTTTGACAAGATTCATTGAATGTTCGTGGGATATTTTCAGAACATACTGGGCACTCCTAAGAATATTATAAATAACATTCCAAGAACTTATTACTATGACAGAATCTGTCCCATTGTCATGTTCATAGAATGTTCTATGAATATATATTGTACCTCGTGAGAATGTCCTGGGGATGTTTGAATATTCTTTCGAAACATTCCTGGTATATTCTCAGAATGTGTCTGTGCTGTCTGGGTAGTAGTAGATTACCCATATAGGTACCTACTAGGTTTCATTTGCAGTTCCTAAATAGTGATAGTAGTTAGTAATAGTAGTAATCTTTTTGGAGTATGTCTGGCACACGTGCTAACCAGAACAGTGGCTCCACTAAACCGTATTGTAATACCCCTGCACCGTTCACATTTCAGTTAATAATCAACTAATAATAAAAAAGGCAGTATTTAGTTTAATGTGTTGATGTTCTATACTCCATATGCATATTTTTTAAGACGTAGCAACACACGTAATTCTAATTTCCTAATCTAGGGTCATTTAAAATTACGAATTAATAGAGTAACGACCTTTGAAATTAAAAATGAGAAATTATCCTTGTTGTTGAGCTGGGAAAACTGCAAGGATTGTGATTGTACTTTGTGCGTGTTTTCTTTTACAGGAGTGTAAAATTTTTAGCATAAGTAAGTTTATATTTCTTATATATCGCATTGTTATTTTTTTCTTGTAAATAATCACATAACAGTAAAGCAAACGTCCCCGCCAAAATTTTGACTTCATTTCGCAATTTAAAAAATACCTAAATTTTCTAAATTAAACATACACTTTTTGTCTGGAAATCAACGTTTTAGATAAGTTATGTAACCATCTTCAAAAACATTATATTTTTATCGTCTTATCGCCTACAATTTCTATTTCTCGATTCACGCTACCTAGATAACCCAAGGAACAATGACTGCCTTCTTTAAAATTCAACCAAATCATTTACTTACTGGAGAAATACAACATGAATTGCTTTCTCGTGGAATACAACCACAAAGTAATCAGACACTTCGTAGGGCAAAATTGCGCACTATTTTGGCCAAGAAAAAGTCAGGTTTCAAATATGAAGCTAACTCGCCACTTGATTTTGACGATGGCGTAAGTCAAGTCGCGTTAATTTTAAAAAATCTGCTGTCAAATTTCGCTAGTTCCTCTGAAGCACTTTCGGAGGTTGATATACGTCGCATTGCGTCACAGGTCTGTAATGAGGTACGCAGATTTTCTTTATTAAAACCAAATACTTAAGAGCAGCAGAGTAAATTATCTGAGATGGAGGGTTAACTTGTTGTTCTTACAGGTTTGCTATTGGAACAGAGTAATAATTTTCGGGAAGAATTCGTACCGCCCATTTCGTCAACCAGACTGCATAAATCAGACATCCAAGAACTATCGCTACTCTTGAACACACCTAAGCCCATACCTGTATACACTAAGTGAGTGGCGAACGTGTCGCCACCTAGTTCGGAACCAAGTACTATGTTGTCACGCCCGCTCCAAATAATACAGAGTATTAAAAATAGAGACGGTATACAACTAACTAACAATTTAAAAAATTGTTAGCCCTGGCCCATTTCTACCCCAATATAGGGACAAAGTATGTAAGACTAGATGCATTCTCGCAACAATTAGAACCGTAGACCGGTTTCGCTCTCATTAGAGCTCTAATGAGAGCGAAACCGGTCTACGGTTCTAATTGTTGCGAGAATGCATCTAGTCTTCCATACCTGTATACAAATGCGGCATTAACTTTTCGGTCCAGACAAACAAAGAAAGCCTCATGTCTTTTCTGTTGAGAGTGCAATAATTTTGCGAATCTTGAAAAATTTCTGATGAACTATTATTTGCTGCCGCAATAGAATTATTTACATGTTCAGCACTTCTTTTGTTTCGAAATATAAGAAGGGACATTTCTTCTTGGTCAGAATTACTAACGTTGTTAAAACGAGATTTTCTACCTGTCGACAATGAATATGATTTGTTGGCTAAAATTCCTTCTCGAACACAAGGTCCAAGAGAAAATGATTTGTTTCATATTATGGCTGTCGAGGAAACGTCTGCCTAATATTCCTGATAAAAACGAAATCACTAAACAAGTCTTGAGAAATTAAAACCCTTTTTTTTCTGATAAATTATCTTTAATTGAAATATCTTTCCTGTCCGAATTAAAGCATTTTTGTAGAAGAATTTAGGAAACAAAAATTAGAAACTAAAGGAATAATCCACCTCCAGATACGAAAGTATTCTTGTTGGAACCTGATCTGTCGTATCTGTATCTAAATGATACCCCGGTGAAGTAATCTCAGCTTAGCGTTGTCTCTAATGAAGTTTGTTGGAATTGCAAAAGATGATTTATACTCCACTTGTACTATACCTAAGGGAAGATTTTGTTTTGCATGTGGTAGAAACAATACCTATAAGGATAAGTGTCCTAATTGTGCAAAAACTTGACAACCGGAAGTTCGCAGAAGGCAAGTTCTTACGCAGATCATAATCCGATGCCCTCAACTTCTCAGGATAGAGGGGCAGTCACGAAAGGAAAGTGACATTCTTTCTCAGCGTGAAGAATGTTTGTTCAGATGCAACTAATTCTTTTAAATTAATGAATCCTGTCTCTTCTACTCCGATGACGTTACATATCCCTATCTCGAAAGATCTTCCCTTAATAAATGGAACTTACGCACCTTCCGCTGTAGAGTGGAATAACTGGCTTCAAGTAGTAAATAAATTCTGTTCTCGACCTCCTGCCAGTGTGCTGCCTATGTTGAGCACAATTCTAGGTGACAATCGACCTTATGTTGATATAAGTGTTAAACACTATCGTATTAAAGCTTTATTGGATACAGGGGCTAATATTTCTGTAGTTGGTGCTCGAGGACTTAACATGTTAAAGTCCTTAAATATTTGCACAACTAATCAGACATGGTCAGCAATCATAAACGTTACTGATGGTCCTCCTAAAGCTGTCCGAGGCTACGCTAACATTCCAGTAACACTGAATAACGTTACTAAGGCTGTAAATTGTCTAGTTGGGCCGGATATTACCTTCGCTTTTATTCTTTTCAACAGCATATTTATATTCTCTTGGAAGTTCACTAAAGACTTTCTGCTGCTAGTTTGACAAAAAAAAACTTGGAGAAATGCTACCGATATATAGCCCGATGACTGATTTCTCGACATGATAAATAAAGTTTCCGACAATTTGGATAAGTACCCTGATTTTACGGTGAGCAATAGCATTCTCTATAAACATGTTCGTTCGTGGCACCAGATTGAGTCAAATCTATCCGGTTGGAAATTTGTAGAACCTACACCTAATCGTTAGCAACTGCTAAATCTGTATGACGACGGTTCTACCGCACGGCATTTTGGTTTGGCGAAAACTTTAGCAAGCGTGTCAGAATATTATTATTGGCCTAAAATGAAGAAGTCAATTTATCTTCAAGTAAGACATTGTACAATATGGGGGGCAAATATACCCTCAAATCAGACACCTCTTGCTCTTATGGGAAAGTAAAAGAACATACATTTTCCATTTAAATTAATCTCTGTCGACAGTACAGTTCCCTTTCCATGATCTGAAAAGAGAAACCAATATCTTCTTGTCTGTACAGATTTACTAAATTTGTTTTAGTGCAACCGGTGTCTAAAGCTACATCTACCTCAATTATTCGCACAATCAAAGTGTCGGATCCTCTTATGTTCAATGCTCAGGTCAGATACCTTTTAATATTTTATCTTCTTCTTATTTTTATGTTTAATAACCACGGAGACATCACATATCGTTGTTTGACACCCTGTTAAATTCTAACATAGTCATTGAGCATTCCATTAGTTCTCACCCATGCTCTACTGCCATCATATAGCGATATAATACCTCAAATGAGGCAATTATACACACCATATTCTTTCAAAATACGTCACAGCTTCTGCCTATCTACACTATCATACTCTTTTCCAAGTCTACAAACGAAAAATGTACTTTCTTTCCTACATTCAAGCATCTCTCAACTACGTGCTGAAGTGGGGAATAGTTGGTCAGTGTATCCTCTTCCTGTTATGAGCCCACACTGAACATCCTAAATATTTTCCTCAGTCAGCTGTCTCACTCGTTTTTTCAATATACTCCCAATCTTTTTCCCCAGACTGAACATACTTATCGCTAGATAATTTTTGCATTCACTCTTGCTTTGTTTACCTTTACACAAAGGCACCATGATAGCGTTCTTCTACACTCTTACCATTCTTTTAGATGTTTCCTTCTTGCCATCCACAGCTGTCTTTACTTTTTCATTCCACCACGCATCCCTCTTAAAACATCTAATTCTCGCTTCACCACATGCTTCTTTTCCACATCCAATTATCACATCGTTCAGGGTCGTCCATGCACTTTCCACATTGCATTCTTTGATTAATTCGTTTCACAATACATCAACGCAATCATTCTTTTCCAATAGATAGACATACACTTTCCTTTTCTCTGGCGTTAAAAGTACCTCAACTTTGTGTCTCACTTATAAATCTTTGACTGGAATAACTGTACCACTTTAATTAATTAATTAATTTTTGCGGACATCGCTGACAAAAAAAGTTGCTAGAAGTATGAATAAAAAGTGCTTCATGGGCAGGGCAGGCGCCCTCTGTACAGTTCATTGTTTAGTATGATATATTTTTAGATCAGTGTTTCTTTCAAATAAAGAGTCCCGATACTTCGTCTGAACAATGATGACGGGATGGTAGAAGAGGGACTTCCGGTAAACATATACAATGAAAGTTTATTTAAAAACCACTTTTAAAAGCGCTGGTTGTTGTAGATTATTTGACATCTAATAGAGTACAATCGTTAATAAAACGATCGACAGGTCTTTAAAATGTTTTGTAGTGAATTGGATTCTCAGAGGTGTACGTACTTAAACCGTGCAGCATTACACGACAAATTTATTCATTACAGATATCAAGGAGCCATTAGGACTATTCAAGATTTTGCTAATTCTGGATTACAATGGGGAGCTCCGACTGATGCCTGGCTTAAATCACTTGAAAATTCAGACGAGGTAAGTCAAGATATTTAGAAATTAATTTAAAATAATACTTTATTGTAGTGCCTCTTCAAAATGCAGAATTGATAACTTTTTCTAATAAGTAACGCGTTGTGCTCAAAATAATCAAAATGTTTTTTGTTCCCTAAAAAATGTAACGATTATAGTTCTCGGAATACAAGTTTACCAAAGTATTTTCTTAATTTTGGTATAGGTAACAATTTTAGAAAAATGGGAGAATAATATTTTAGAAAAATAAAATAATAATATCGTGTCTTGTTAGACGTGCTTGATAAATACTTTTACAAAAATCAATTTATTACCTACGCAGACATAAATGCTTAAATGAACTTACCCCATCCGCTGTTATAAAATTACCCCGACAGATTACTTTTCTTTAAAAAATCGCTGTCATCACGCTGAATTTTTAGATTTCCTTGCCTTAATCTTCCAAACACTTTCCTTAATTTCTTGATATGTTTCTGACAGGAAATCGAGAAAACCATTTAAAGTCCCCAGGAATATTATCCGTTACGCACTGAAGACAGAGTGGCCCAATGATCATCACCTCAAATGGTAATCGTAAATATTCTTAATGCCCACCTTCTGCATTTAACGCAGTTTTTTATATCTTCTGGCGCCATGTCGCCAATTTATTCTCGTGGTAGCCCGAAGCTAAGTCAGGAGTTGTATAACATTAACTACCCTCAGTTAGTCTAAAATGTCGGAAAGTTAGGAAGGTGGTATTTTTCAGGTACAGTTTTTTTCGTTTCGATTACGATAATCTATTACCATACGAAATGTATTCACCACTTGCATCCACCTTCTATATAACAACAGCCGAACTAGACAAAGGGCCACAGAAGAGTGAAATAATATCTTGTTTTAGTAGGTCATTTACTTGTTTAATTCCTTAACGTCAGGTAAAAGGTATGATTTTACGTAAACTGGAATAACGTTCGATAATATAAGATGATGTTTAATTTGATGAGTAAGAGGTGCTCAGTCACAAGAAAATATATCGGTATATTTGATACATAAAGCTTTATTTACAGTTTTTCCATCAATGCTCAACTCTAAGTTTTTCTAAATTTTGATTTTTAAGATATTGTAATTATATATCTGAGAAATCTACGTCTATGGATTTGACAAAGTATTCAGCGACATTTAATTAGGTTTATAGAATAGGGTGTTACGACCCAAATGTCGTAACTTGTTTTATTATTAATATGCCTATCATTTTAAAGATTTTTTTATAGTTAGTTAGTTATTAAGGTCGACACAGGCCGTGTCTGTGTTTGTCCGTAATCCTCGAACAGGTGATACCTTTAGCACCCCTGCTCATAGAATTTTACTATACCTATAGTAAATACACGGTGGCGTTGAGGATCATACTATTGTCTGTGTTTATCTCTGGCTGACAGGTAGTTACATTCTATGGTTATTAGCTGGGAGACGGTACGACTCGATGTCTTTAGGTTGGGGTGACTGAGTTTAGCGCATGTGTATTGAGAGAACGTCGGTTGGAAGAGCTTCTGCCTCTGCCTTCTTCGGTTTCTGGTCGCTGTACTGGTACGTGCTAATGTAGCCGCAGTGTGGCAGCCATTTTGTGTGTCGGTGCTTCTGCTTATGGAATCGTCTTTATAGGCGGCTGGTGCTTGTAGCCAGTATATTAGAACGTTCTTAAGGTCACTGCCATATCAGTGTCATTGTGAGTAAATGTCGATGGGATGGTAGAGCACGGAGCCACTGCAGACTGGATAATGGCCAGAGAGATGTATTAGACATTAGACGTGTCCGCTTCTATCACCGCCAGGGTCATGTAGGCTGGTTAGGGTGAGCTGGAAGAGTCCGTCTAGGGTGTCAACGACCAGTCTCTGGAGACTAGATGAGTAGACAACAACCATCTCGTGTGATTTATTTATGTTATCAGTGCAATTATGGTGCCGAGAATTGCCTATGAAATATCTTTTTTTTTGTACGATATAGTTTACCTAATCATATAAGCTACTCGACGTATAGTGACTTATAACGTCATCGTCAGCAATGACCTACCTTTGATGTCAGTTGAACCTGGTTGACATCTCCATAGTGTTTTTCAATTTAACTTATGTATTAATCTGTCACTTGTTGCTGGAGATATAACCCCACTAATAATTACATTATTATTTCAAGTCTACTGACCTACAGAGTCGTCTATGTTGATATTTTTTTGGTCATACGGACATTAAGCCACAAGGAGGTTTCACCTCTGAGTGTTCAGCTAAGTAATATAGAACAGCCAGTGAATTTTGTTATTGTTTTCGCTCGCAAGGACGCTTCACGGGTCTTGCAATTTATTACTGGAGTTTTAGGTTACTTGTTACGTAGGTAACATTATTCTCGATTTTTCAGGCTCTTCGAGGTCATTTTAACCCTATTTAAACTGTTATACCGTATGTGGTGAGCTCACGAAAAAGTAATTTAACAGCTGATGTGGTTAAGCACCATTGATGGCCCATGTATTATGCAGGCCTAATCGTATTTGTATAGGTCCACGCTATTACTAAAGCACATTGTTTTTATTAAAGCATTATGCTTGTGCTCCTGCTGTTTAATTGATGTGTGAATTTATGGGGCAATGTTATACCTGGCATTATCATTTGTTGACCGCACTATTGACTTATTAAGTTATAGAATAGTATGTAAGTAATGACTTTGCTTAAGTTGATATATTGTTGATTATAGAATCAGTTTAGTACTGATAACCCTTCTGGTTTCGCAGTATTACGACTGATACATTGATTCTTGAACTGGCACCTTGGGCGTTCGTTGTGATAATAGTCTCAAGTCACCGAGTCATCATAATTACCCTCTTAGGTACTAATTTTATCCAGAACCTTGCAACGGGTTGCGGAATAATTGCTGGCGTCCCTAAGACTTACATTCATAAAAAGTTAACTATCATATAGTGCTAGTGAACTTAGACCTCTTGTGTGAATTTCTTAGCGAAAAATATTTCGCAGGGGTGATTTTTTCATTAGTAAAATATAATTAATTCTGGGAAGCCTGCGTTATTTTCTGTGCCTGGTGAAAACATATGTATAGCTTTATGTGTTCATTATATTACTCAGAACATTAAAATGTGATTTACGAAAACACAGGAAGCTGACATTAAAAAGTTGTGTAAGGAAATCATAAATGTGTGTCTGTGCAGCGAAGAGTTTTTTGAAAAGTTAAGAGACAAACTTGCTAAAAATTTTATTAGGAAAATCCAACCTAATTTGGATGAGATTGTGAAAGGCTATAATTGTATGGTAGGACAATTAGAAAAGGAACATGAATATTTGAGAATGGTAGTGGATGATTGAGAGCAGCACAAGAAACGTGAAACTGTGAGAATCTATGGTATCAAGGAGACAGCGAAGGAGGACAAAAAAAGTGTTGTTATAGATTTGATTAACAGTAAACTTTAACTGGTTTCAAAGTACGAAGATGTGGTTAGGTGTTACAGAAGAGGAAAGAGTGCTGATTATTCTGAACCTAAGAGCGGTACAATCTACCAACGATCGAGACTGGTAACATTCAGGGATGTAGCAACAAAATATTAAGTATTTAACAAGAAAAAAAGCATTTAAAGGATCGAAAGTTACAGTTGTGGAGCAGCTTACAGACTAAATATCTTGGGGCTTCAAGGGAGGATATAGGGAGAGAAAATGTGTGGCGTTGGAAGGGAAGCATATAAACTGTGAAAGATGATAAGAAAATACACTTGGAAACTGTAAGTGATGTACAAAGTTTATAATATAGAGTTCCTGCTTATGTCATATATAATATTATTTACTACTCTGGTAGAACTATAATTTCTGATTTACATGCCCACGTAATTATGATATTTCCTTGTGTTAAAATTTAACGAATTTGTATTATGTAATTAAGGTAATTAATAAAAGGCTTCATCCAGACAGCAAAAATTTATTGATAAGGAGCCCTACGCGTTTCGGCTATCCAATAGCCATCCTCAGGGGCAAATCTAAAATTGTAATAAAAATGTCTGTCAGAAAACATTGTCTTCGTAGGCTATTGTGCCGGTTTAAGCACAATGATCTCAAGTTAATCATACATACATCATCAAGGCTAAAAATCTACAGTCAAACAGTAAAATGGGTTAAAAAAGCAACATTACATGCTAAATACAAAGCAAAAACTACAAGCTATAATTAAACAAGTTACGTAAGTCACACTACAGTCAAAAACATGCAGTCAAAACAGGCTAAAGGCCATCATTATCAGAACAAAATAAAAGCTAAAAGAGCTAAAAAAGCTGGCTAGTTAGTGCAACAGCGAAAAAGTCAAATTGAATCGACAAAGCGAAAAAGCAGTGGAGTGAACTGACAGAGCAAAACATAACAGGAGGCCACACAGAAAACATAACAGGAGGCCACACAGTTAAGCAGAAACCCCATGAGAACTCATGAGATTGAAAAAATCTTTTAAAGGAGTGATACGAGAAAACAAAATGGCATCAATACGTACTTTCTAATTCTTGAAAAATTAGATTCAAACTATACACAGGTTGCCAAGGTTGGAATCTTCATCTATTGTACCAGCGGTCCAACAACAACGCACCCAAATGTGCCGGAAAAGCTATTCATGGTGTCATCGAATCAATATAAAACGGAAATTTAAACCACAAGACGGGAGTGAACGTCGGTCATTAATGAAAACTGCAAGAATAGCAGATGGCGCTGTTTAGATGGCGAACCAAAAACAAGGACAGAATAGCGGACATGTCAGAGATAAATCGCGGAGAGGGGGGGGGGGCACAGAACAGACAACTTCGTGTACGTTATAATTTGGCCATAGAGGGACCATAGACTACTGGTAATATTAGTTCACTAAATGATTATACAGTGAAGGAAAATTCGAAATGTCGGTGTTGGACAGCTTCAAAACTTCGTTGTTGGAACATTTGACATGTTTGAAAATCTCCATTTCTTCTAAGATGAATTGTTCCACTCCAAAACTTGAGGGATGTAGAACCATGGCATTAGTGTTCTTATTGAAGCAGTGACCACTCTCTCTTAAATGATTACCAAAGACTGACATGTCATTGTTGACCTGCTTTCTGCTTCTGAGGTGTTCTGACACCCTGGTGCTTAATGATCTTTCTGTTCTCCCGATGTAAACAGCATTGCAATCGGGGGCGCCACATGTTAAACGATAAACACCTGACTTCTTAAGGTCTGGGATATTGTCCTTGTTATGGATGAACATATTACTAACTGTGTTCATGGATTTGAATGAAAACTTCACATTATCTCTCTTGAAGGCTTTAACTATATTGTTGGAAACTGGACCACAAAACGTGAAGGGGAAATATGGAGACTCCCTCTGGCTAGGTGAGCGGTAAACTGGTGCTGAGTTCTATTAAGAGCTGACGGCTCTTTTTACTGACCATCCTATCGACGATATTGATTGGATACTCGTTGTTGACTGCGAGCTGCTTGATGAGGTTCAATTATTTAATAGAATTCGTCTCCGACAGTGGGACTCTCAACAATCTGTCGACTAGGAATCTGATTGAAGCTAACTTGTGAGAGATGTGGTGGCATGACTTGAACGGGACAAGGTGGTCTGTTTGAGTGGGTTTTCTGTATATGTCGAAAACAATGGAACTGCTGCTTCTGCTCAGCTTCAAATCAAGGAAACTTATGGAAGAGTTGACTTCTAATTCCATGGTGAAATTGATGTTGACATGTAGATTGTTGAGCCAACCCAGGAACAGATGAAGCTGCTCTGTGGTACCCGACCACAGCACAAGTATGTCATCGACATAGCGTGACCAAAAAGAAATCTGACTTAAAAGAGGATTGTAGTCTCTGAAGACCAGGTCCCTCTCAAAGAAGCTCATGAAAATCTCTGCACAAAGAGGTGACAGCGGGTTACCCATGGGGAGACCGTCCTTGTGGACAAAGATCTTATCGTCGAACGAAAACAAGTTCTGGGCCAGGCAAACTTTAACCAAGGCATGGAGGGCCTTCTGGGACTCCCTGCTGAATGAAGAGGAAATTCTTTATGAGTAGTAGTGTCTGATTTACGGGAACACTGGTAAAGAGATTGGAGACATCAAAATAAACCAACAAAGAATTATCTCTCAGCGTTATGTTGCTGAGTTTATTAACAAGCTCTGCAGAACTTTTGACGGAGTGAGGTGAGTGGTAATCCAATCCGGACATTAATAGAGAAGACAGAAATCTAGACAATTTATAGGAAATGCAACCCACGAAGGAGACGACCGGACGAATGGGGCAACCCTCCTTGTGGATCTTTGGGAGGCCATATAGGCGTGGAATAAAATGGTTCATAGGCAACAATTGTTATAATTATCTGAAACTAATGCAGCGTATTTGTCGAAAACTTTCCTAAACTTGAACGTGAAGGAAGGAAGTGGATTGTAGTTAATGGAGAAAATTCTGTTTTCCCTCAGGAAAGTGAGGACCTTAGAAATATCATCTATCTTATTGAGGACAACGACGCAATGGCCCTTATCAGCCTTCGAAAGAAAAAGATCGTTACTATTAATAGTCTCTCTCAGAGACGAAACAACCTTGTTAAATGGGTTGAAAAATGGGTTGGAAGCCCTAAACCTCGAAATAATCTCAGAAACCCTTCCTCGCAAGTAATCAGCATTATCTACCCTGAATCTTCTAAGAAATACCTCTGTGTCTTTAACCGTCTCAAACATGCAAGACTTAAGCTTAGGGGGAACGGCGAACTTTATACCCTGGCTAAGTAAAGCCAATTGGGGGTCATCGAAACCATTAAAGGAAGAAACATTTTAAAGTCTATGATGAAAAACGTGATCACTAAATTTGAAGCTATTTGATCGTGAAGAATTATCCTTAAGACGTTGTAAATGTGCGATTTTACGAGCTAAAATTTGTTTTTTATCATCATAAAGAATAGATAAGAATTCATGATTTGTTCTCATGAGAGCAACATAGTCAATAGTGCACAGCCTAGCTGTTAGTATGTCATGTACTATATTCATCTTCATGTCAGTCTCCTCCTTTCTAGCGTAAGCCGACCTCAGCTCCCTCCTGATCACCGATCTACTAAATCTTTGGACGATGTTCTCAAAAACACCTGGCACTGATCTGCTGTACATGTTCTTGACAAATTTCGGGCATAGATCTTTTCTTAAACATATTGACAGGAACCAAACCCTGAGTGACAATAAGATTGAACACCTTGACAACTTTCTGTATTGTATTATGTATATGCATTGTATTATGTATATAAGGATTGATTGATTTTATGCATGTTGATTTTCAAGGTTGCTTTTTATTTTTAATCTTGAAATATATTTCACTTAATAATGGACTGTTTATATTTTTCAATTGAGGTTTTTAGTACTTTAGATTTTCATATTATTTAACTTACTATCTGTGAGATTTATAGGATAAATGTGCAAATTATTAAATTATATTATTATTGTTGTTTATAAAACAGATTTTATTATACAGTAGTATTGGTATATATGATATACATATTTATGCAGCTGTCTCTTATGTGTGGATTTGTGTACATTCACTTCATTCGATTCACTTAATGTTTGTATATTGTTTATATATATATATATATATATATATATATATATATATATATATATATATATATATATATATATATATATATATATATATATATATATATATATATATATATATATATAGGCCTATATTTTTTTAAATTAGCTGCTGTTAGTTTACACTATGGGTTGAGTATGTAGCTTTTGTAATTTAATTTGTATGGGTATTTTATTGATGATGAGACATTGTGTGTAATTCACAAAATACTTAGAATCATTCTGAAACTTTGGAGATGATTTGAGTTTGTGTAAATCTTTGCAAGCAGTTCATCTTTTCATATTGATTATAGCAACGTTAACTTTTAGTTTAGTTAGTTATTACTTGCCGTTAGCTTATCCTGATTTTGCTCGGGCGCTCTGGTGAGACAGAGAAGAGAGTGCAGTCCTTTTATATACTTTTATATTCTCTAGATTTGTTTAATATTAATATTATTTTTGTTTTGTCTGCTGCTGTAGTTCAATACTTAGGTTCATATAGTGCCGTAACATCGGAACACTTGTAAATGAAAAAGTAATTTATAATGGTATGATATATTCGAAAACATAGGCCAGGCAAGTTGGCCACAACAAGCACTTTTAGCCAACACTGACAACCCATCAACCATGCCCTACCCCTCCTCGGTTCCGTCACCAAACATCCTCTACCACGAAATAAGGCCATGACGGTCTTCCATTGGACGGCACTTACCTGGCTCCTCTGCATAGTCTTCGAGCCGAACGATGCTGTTCGAAGACTCCCAAAAGCCTCGCATTCACACAGGTAGTGGTAAGGCGTTTCTTCAGTGTCGCCGCATTCCTGGAAAATTGGATCCTTCTCGACAGCTACCAATGCAAGGTGTCTTCTGATAGCACAGTGGCCCGTCAGCACCCCGATCATGCGGCGAAGCGCAAAACAACTCCTATCAAAAAGCCAGACAGTCCTGTTTCTGTCCGGCCTCTCCACGAAATCCCTCGCCTGCCTACATCCACCGACCGACCACCAGTGTTTCTCCATGACCTCCTCAGTCTATTTATCTAGGGCGTCAGCCTTGCAAGGTCATTCGCCACTTCATTCCCCACGACGCCACAGTGTCCCGGAACCCACACAATTTGCACCTTCTTTGTCCTTGACAGTCCTGTAAGAGCGTCAGCGCACTCCTGAACCAGCGTTGACCTAATTCTGGACGCGCAGACTGCCCGGAGGACCGCCTGACTGTCTGAGCAAATGTATACACATTTCTCAGGGCTCGTCCTCACATTCTGTCGATTAGCTACACACAGAATAGCGTACACCTCCGTTTGTAATGCCGTGGTATTTTTAAAGATTTTGTATTGTGGTGTAGAACAATGATTTTGATTAAATTGTAATGGCTGAAAGTTGGTTAAATGAAAGAGTTGACTCTGCTATTGTGGTTATGTCTGGTTATAGTATGATTCTCAAAGACAGAACTACTGGTAGGGGAGGCGGCATAGGGATTTGCATTAGAAATTATTTTAAATATACTATTATTAACTTTGACTTTGCCGTTAATGAAAATTTTAAATTTATATTCTTAAGACTAAAATTACAACACAGAACCATTGCGATCGGTTTTTAGTGAATTTTCGTAGAAAAAGTTCACTAATAGGGAGATCCCGACTTTTAAATTTTGAAAAAAATTTTGCAAATGAGCGTGAACTAGGACCCCTAGAACCCATATCCGGGGTCAGTTTAAATTTTTATATTGATATATATATATATATATATATATATATATATATATATATATATATATATATATATATATATATATATATATATATATATATATATATATATATATATATATATCACATCGATAACTCAAGAAATAATGAGCCGATTTTTATAAAATTTGGCATGTGCCTTCCTTTTGTAAATAGCTGTCTATTGTGATCTTGTTTTCTCTAGCAATAAAATGCTTACAGATGTATCAGGAATTTTTGTTATGAGGATTTTGTTGATGAGCTCCACGCGCTTCCTTGGCATCGTCTATTGAGAGTATGATATTGATATGAAAATGGATATTTTAAATTATTTCATTATTTCGACTTTTGACAGGCATGCTCCCGAGAGACAAGTAAGAGTGAGTAAGCCCAAAGCTCCTTGGCTAACAGGCAATGTCAAGTTTATAATGGAACAGCGAGAATTGGCCTTACAAAAGTTTGAGCAGACAAGATCTGATAACGATTGGAAGGCTTATAGACAGCTTCGTAACTTTACTTTAGTTTCTTGCATCAAGAGGGGAAAAAAGCATATCTTGATCACATTTGTAAAAATAGCAATGTACGTGATAAACGGTCTGCTCTGCGTGGGTTTAATATTCATGTGCAAAGCAAACAAGCTACAATACCTATTAACCTTGCTGATCCGGAACTCATAAATATATTTTTTCAACTTTTCAACAGAATTCTTCAACTGACTGTAGATACAATATTTTGACAGCAGTGTATGCCAGGCCGGTAATAATTTTCAATTTACTTTTTCTACAGTCGGTGAGATTAATTATGTCTTAAATAAAATAAAATCAAACGCGTTGGTATTGATAAGGTCACTCTAATTATGCTAAAATATTGCAGCCCCTTTATCGATGAATATATCTTACATATTATCAATAACTGCATTGAACCAGTAAACAAACAAGTTTTAAAGTATCTCCTGTAATTGAGAGTGACGATGGCTTCGCCAATTTTGCTTGAGACTGGATCATCTTACGAATTAGGTACCCCTACATTGTATAATATATAATTAAAAATGGTGTTATGTTCAATAGTACCTACGTCGCGCAATATAAACCACCACAACCGTCTGTCTAAACAACATCTCGGGCTTTTTACTCCTGTGGAAGAAGTTAATGATGTGAGAAGTATCACTATAAAGTGCAGAAAATGTGTACCTGAACATAATGTGGTGAAGAAGATTAATGTACAATAAAACTTGACATTTATCAAATACGGAATCACTTTGCCAAAGTATGCTTACAGCCAGAATATACAATCTGTTGGTGACAAACATCGGGCATCGGGATATGGAAATAGCTGCAGAAGTCAAAATCAAGTCCTCCGGAGCAGAGCAGAAAACAACGATACAAGGGATGATGGATGACTTCCAGTTGTAGTTTTGTGTAAGTGCAAGTGAGTGTGATTTTGTGGCATGTTCTATCCAATTTAGTTGTATTCTATAAAGGTGTAAGTACTATTATGTAATGCAATTTCTTTAATGCCACACTGAAATCCTGTAGGATCAATACTCTAGCCAAATTTCAAGTTACTTCAGTGGGGTAACCGTAATTATTCGTCTCGAAGACTTTGTATTTGGCTATTAAATTTTCTGGCAACTCCAAGAACGGTATCTTTATTTATCTGACTTTTATGTTATTGAAATTTTAATTGTTTTATTAATATGTTATTTAGACATTTCCTTGTATTTGTTATAAGTACATACTTAATTGAATAAATGTGCGATACTCGAATTGTTGACTGATTACATATCTGAACTTGAGTTTACAGATGTGTGTGCCACTGGAACAATATGGTAACCTACACAAGGGTGAGTGATTGAAGTTCAAATTCAAGCCTGTTGGGCTTGCTTATACGAAAATATATAAAAGGCCAGTTAAATGGTGGAAAATCAGTAAATTTTGAAGATAAATCCAATATTTCATATCTTTGCATTTTCTTAATTTCTGTATCATTCAAAAAATGTATACAGGGTGTTTCGCATAAGAACCGAGATAGGGCAGGGGCATGTAGGTAAAAATAAAATATGATGATTTAATGCAACTTACCCTTATATTAAGTTGCACCCCTGAGAAGTTATAGGCCTTCAAATTGGGGTTTCAAATTTCGAAAAAATTAATATCTCTGTAATACTTTAACTTGGGTTGCGGTGCTATCGGGGCGGCAAGGCCGCGGACGAGCCCTGAGGGAACAAAAAAAAATACTTTAACTTAGAAAAAACAAATTTAGTACCCGTTTTAAGTGTACCAAGAACATTAATCAGTGGTTAGTACAGTTCAATTGAGGCATTTGAAAGGGTTGATTAGGGGCGATGCACCCTTAAAATGTCACAATGTTTGAACAGGTTGGTGGATTTAAGAAAATATTTCATTTTGTGAGGAATTGATCTCTAAAACTTTGTTACTCCTGTTATTAAAAAAAACTTTGTTGTTTTCAAGAAAAACACGAATAAGTAAAGAAACATATTTTATCAATCTTACTAAAAATCATCGAAAATTAAATATTTGCCAATAAACTTATGTATAGGCCAAATTTGACAATCAGGAAAAAAGTGTGAATAGGTATAATTTATTAGAAAACAGACAACTCAAGCAACAGAAATAAAAAAATGCTACCGATAAGTCATAGAAATTCTTCAACATGATAAGTTCACAGGCATCTATTGAATTTTTGTTGATTTTAAGTAACATTGATAATATATGTGTCTTTAGTTATTCGGGTTTTTTCTTGAAAACGACAAGTTTTTTGAAAAATGACAAGAGTTAAAAGGTTTTATAATTTACTTCCCCATAAAATGAAATAATAATTTTTTAGATCCGCCAATAGGTTAAAAAAATCTGTCACATTTTATGAGTGCATCACTGCTATTCAACCCTTTGAAATGCTTCAATTGAACTCTCCTCATCAACGATTAATACTCTTGGTACACCTAAAACGTGCAGCAAATTTGGTTTTTCTAAGTTGAAGTATTACTGAGATATTGATTTTTTTTCGAAGTTTAAAACCCCACTTTGAAGGCCTATAACTTCTCAGGGATACACCTTATAGGGGTGAGTTGCATTAAATCACCATATTTTAGGTTGCCCTACATGCCCCTGCTCTGTGTCGTTTCTTATGCGAAACACCCTGTATATCTTTTTTTAACTCAATGTTCCCATGAGTATATGTATGAACATTTTGAGAAGATTTATTGAATGTTCGTGGAACATTTTCAGAAGATACTGGGAGCTCCTACGAATATTATAAATTATATTCTAAGAACCTTATTAGTATGACAGAATCTGTCCCATTCTCATGTTCATATAATGTTCTATGAATATATATATATTGTACCTTGTGAGAATGTTCTGGGGATGTTTGAATATTATTTCGAAACATTCCTGGTATATTCTCAGAATTCTCAGAATGTGTCTGTGCTATCTGGGTATATAAACGCCCTCGTGGCACAGGTGTTAGCTTGCAAAGTCTCGTGTCTGAAAATTTTAACTGAAATAAGTTGGGAAAATTGTGCTGATGGCCGAAGATGCATCAGCTATTAATATTAATTATAATAATAATTTTAAAAAATATTTATTTTTTAATATAGGTATACCTACACATACAATTTTCATTAAAAAAAATTGTAGATTATTTCTATAAAAATTTCCTATCATAACACACTTGCTTTGTCCAGACTTTTATTTCATTTAATTACCACAACATGAAGGTAGTTAGGTACGAGCTGAAGAAGTTCCTATAATGTAGATCTTGTCATTTTACTATTGATTTATAATAACACAGAAGTAAAATAATTTAAACCATTTAACTGCTTGCTATGATGCGAAACTATGAAAACATTGTATGTTTCATTACCCGCTCTCATAGTTGTTGTCCAGAAACTAATTTTATATTTTTTTAAGGAAAAATATAAGTTAATCGTGAAAAGATATACAGTTGCTACAGAAGATACTTTAATTAAATTTGGTCATGAGCATAGTTTTGGATATCCACTCGAAAGGCTTCAATATGGTACACATAAGGATGATTAGTCTCAAATTTGTTAAATAACTGGAAACTTTTGAATTGCAGGCCACTTTGCTACTTTAGAATACCATACCAAAGAAATGGTTCCATACTATAGAATGACTTCAGAGGATTTAAACTGGGATTTCTGCATTTATATGTTACGAAAACATTCTGTTTACTATACGTCATTAAATAACATGATCCGAAAAGTTTACGAGTCTGGTATTGTTGCTTACTGGGAGAACCAGGTAGGTACTACATATTCAAAATGGAGGTATATGGTAAGTACGATATGGAGAACCCAATTCAACACAATACAGTTTTTAGACCTGATGATCGTTTCGCTAACAAGGTTAGCGTCATCAGAGGGATGTTTATTTATTATTGGGATCAGTTTATTTCTACCCTCTGATCACATGAACTTTGTTATCGAAACGATCGTCAGGTCTAATAACTGTATTGTGATGAATTTGGTTCTCCAAATTGAAGTTATCAGTGCCCTTCGCAGGTTACAATCTACACTTATCGCAGACTATCCTTTTGGCTTCATAAGAGAGAGTTAATTTTTGTAGAAAAAAATCCCTAATGAGGAGATCCAGACTTTTGAATTTTGAAAAAGTGTCTTAAAATGAGAGCGAACTAGGGCCCCTAGAACCCATATCCGGGGTCAGATTCTATATATATATATATATATATATATATATATATATATATATATATATATATATATATATATATATATATATATATATATATATATATATATATATATATATATATATATATATATATATATATATATATATATATATATATATATATATATATATATATATATATATATATATATATATATATATATATATATATTGCTATGTATGGTATTTTTATTTAGCAATTTTAATTGTAGAGCATGGAATTCAATTTGGGTCTTTATTTAAAAACGCTAACATTGATGAACCTGAAATTATGCCAAATATTGTTTACTTACAGCTGTATTTTAAATTTTGTCTCTCATCTATTGAGTAGGGTTCTGTGATTGGGCTAGCATTTTTGTTTGAAATCTTATTTAAACATTTTATTACTCCAGAGTGTTTAGAAATTTCAAAAAAATATTTAATTCGGTTCTTTTAATTGACAGTGAAAATAGCCTTACTTTATCATATTACTAGTATTTGTTTGATTTGGGCCAAAATTAAAGAGACTATGAGTAGGTATTGGGCCACTTTGGACAGACAGTGACGTCACATGTGGTTAAGTATGGGATCTGCGTTACCGACATGACAGTTGACAGTTGACAGCTGCCAGTTACCGACCCAACAGTATATAGATAGGGGGCCCCGCCCACAAGGACTCCGGCCCTTCCAAGATGGCGGACTTGGGCCAGACAGTCACAAACATGTAAACATTCTAAGGTCATTGTCCTGTCTAGGAAACTTTGGCCAGACAGTGACGTCACACGACTTGGGCCAGACGGCGCCTAGCCACGCCCGGCGCCTAGCCCCGGCGCCTGCCCCGGCGCCTGCCCCGGCGCCACGCCCGGAGCCTACCCCGGCGCCTGCCCCGGCGCCTGCCTCGGCGCCTGCCCCGGCGCCTGCCCCGGCGCCTAGCCCCGGCGCCTAGCCCCGGCGCCAGCCCCGGCGCCTGCCCCGGCGCCTGCCCCAACGCCAGCCCCGGCGCCCAGCCACGCCCCACGACTTGGTCCAGACAGTCACATTTACATTTAGCCGTGTTATTCTGCATTCTATGGTCATTGACCATGTCTTTGGCCAGACAGTGACGTCACACGACTTGGGCCAGACAGTCACATAAGTGTTTAACCTATTACTTCAAATTATTATATTTTGAAAAAAACCATTTGGAGCAGGTGAGTTTCGAACCCGGGACATTCAGATGGGAGGCAACGATGCTACCCGTTGAGCTAAGCAGACGCTTGTTAATTTATTGTTTTAGGCTGGTATATATATACGACTTTTACCATACATGTAACATAATTAAAGTTTATTATTAGACAAATGGATGATTTACAAAATAATGTTTAATATTAGAGGCGGAACCAAAACGGAGGAACCAAAATGGCGGAATGAATGTTTTAGGCTGGTATATATATATACGACTTTTACTTACAAACAAACCATACATGTAACATAATTACAGTTTTTGTTATTATTAGACAAATGGATGATTTACAAAATAATGTTTAATATTAGAGGCGGAACCAAAACGGAGGAACCAAAATGGCGGAAAAAAAATGGCGGAATGAAAGATGGAAGCCTGTGATACCTTAAGCTGACATCCCTGACATTATAAAAATGGCGGCTTTCGTTCTTAAAGATGGTGCCTTTCGCTTGATGGTTGAAGACTCCATTATTTAAAGATACGTCACTCCAACCTTTAGAGCCGACAAATGAGAGTGAGGTTGATAAGCGAGAATAATGGTATTGGTCGAAGACTCTATGATTTAAGAAACAATGGTTGGTTACAGGTTCAATTCCCTTCTAACTAGTGTGTCATATCACTCGTCTAGGTAAGCAGAATTAAAAATGGCTACTAAAATGAGATAAAAAACTTCAAACCCTTATCGCGGAAGATCCGTGAGATGTACGATAGAACCAATACATGCACGGTGTTAAGGAGGCCAAATCAAAGTGGAATATACAATAAAATGGCCACTTCCGGTCTAAACTTTAAATCGTTATATCTTTTCAACGGAAAGTGATAGAAATGAACTGACTTTAAAAATATATCGTTTCATAACAAGCTCTACAAGAAAATGAGATAAAAAACTTCAAATCCTTATCGCGGAAGATCCGTGAGATGTACGCTGGAACCAACACATGCACGGTGTTAAGGAGGCCAAATCAAATTGGAATATACAATAAAATGGCCACTTCCGGTCTAAACTTTAAATCGTTATATCTTTTCAACGGAAAGTGATAGAAATGAACTGACTTTAAAAATATATCGTTTCGTAACAAGCTCTACAAGAAACTGAGATAAAAAACTTCAAACCCTTATCGCGGAAGATCCGTGAGATGTACGATAGAACCAACACATGCACGGTGTTAAGGAGGCCAAATCAAATTGGAATATACAATAAAATGGCCACTTCCGGTCTAAACTTTAAATCGTTATATCTTTTGAAGGGAAAGTGATAGAAATGAACTGACTTTAAAAATATATCGTTTCATAACAAGCTCTACAAGAAACTGAGATAAAAAACTTCAAACCCTTATCGCGGAAGATCCGTGAGATGTACGCTGGAACCAACACATGCACGGTGTTAAGGAGGCCAAATCAAAGTGGAATATACAATTTTAGTACACCCTCTTAGACTTATTGAAGTTGACGGTACAGGCAGTTGTCAAGCGTAGGCAACGTCCACAAACTATAATGAGTTTAATCTAAAGTGAATAGATATTTTTATTATTTGAATCCATTGGAGGCTAGGGTCTTATAAAACGTATATAAAATTAGTAGATATCATGGGTTATTACAAATGGAAAGTTTATTCTGAATGATCATTAAACAAACCTGCATTAGGTTCCGTTTTTATTTTGGTTACATATATACAGGATGACACAGTTCTATGGCAAAAAGCTAAATATAATTGTTATTATACGTGACACTCATCAGACGTAGGTAATAGCTTATATTTGTTAAACGTAAAAATTAAAAACTCTAATATAAAAAACTAAACACAACCTAACCAAACCCAGTTGGAAAGCTTAGATATTAACCTGAGATACCAGTGATATACACTTAACCTGAAGCTAAACAAATACGACATAACATTTAGACAAGTCTGTTAATAATATATATCCGAGTAAAAGAAGGAAAAATATGTCAACATTGCTCAAGCTAAGATAAACGGTTTTAACCTCAAACTGACAACGCTGTCTCGCATAGAACGGATGTCGGGTTGATAATCAGAATTTACTGGCCTAGTAAGCAGTTAATTAATAATTTTTCTCCATATTCGTATGTAGACTCCTTTGATAAATTAAATGAGACTAAGCTTCCATCACAGTCTGGATTTTATGATAATCTAAGAGGTGAACACATCATGCAGTCTGATTATGAGCGTGCGTGTAAGGTGTGTGCAAACGTCTGTTTTTTAGTGCAATACGTCAAGAAAAATGTATAGCTATAAACAAACCAGAGAGGACCGTTTTAAGACAAAACTTGAATATCTAGTAAGTAATATACTCTTAAAATATATCTTGTAGCAAATTTTCTTATACAACCTCCTTAACCAATTTTAAAAATAGACAACAATAACATCTTTAATATTGACAAGACGTTCGACAGTGAGAAAAATCTGGGTAACCCCATAAATATTTATTTAACATTCGGTGTCTATATAACGATTTCAACAATTTATGATATTACACGCTGATATGGACGAATTTAAAAAATTAGCCTTTATGATTGCTGGTTAAATATATATTTATTACAGCTGTGTTACCTAGAATTTTAAATAGCAGTAGGCGTATAGAAACACCAGTATTGGTCTTATTTAAACCGTCTTAGCATCTAGAATTTTAAAATATTGTGTGGGATGCAGGCGCCCAATAAATTTTTTTCTTTAATGACTCAATCTCCACGTGTTTGATCTTACTTAAAACGTCTTGATGCCTACAATTTAAATATTATGTGAGGCGCATGCTCTTAATCAGTTTTTATTTTTGCTGGTTAAAGTCCTACATGTTTGGTGTCATATCACTGGTCTAGGTAAGCAGAATCCAAATTTAACAAATGTACATGCGTACAATAAAATATCTATATTCTTAAGTCTTATTGAAATCGGTTTAATTTAAAGAATCTGTTGAAAGTAGAGCTGGCAACAATACCTCTAGTGGTAACAGCGATATCGCTTCCAACTACGGCTATACTTAGCACTTCCCGAAATTAACCTTGTTAGCCAACATATTTTGCTCACAGCTGTTGAAATAACCTTGTGAGTTGGTCTCAATGCTCCGTTAGCGGTTTTATTTTCCGTTGAATGACCTTAAAGTCATACGAAAAAGATACAAACATCGCAAACAAAGCTTTGATTACACATGCTATATTTTATTTTGTATAAAATGATGTGAAAAATATTTCATAGGAAAAGGATGATATTAGAAACTTAAGGGTACAATGAAAACATCGTTAATGCCAAAATAATATTTATTAATAGGTTATACTTATTGTGCTCTATATATAATCATAATCTTCAACATCTGATTGTTGATCGTTCTCTGTATAGTTGACAATCTTCTGTAATAGGAGTCTCAGTTGTTCGTACAGACTACGGCTCGGGCATTGGATACCAAATATCGATAAATCCTTTTGGCCTATGCTAACTACCTGATTGGAAAACTCATCAAATTCGTAATATTTATTTTTCCGAAACACATACAATCTACCATTTGTATACCTAAATACTCCATCTATTTTAGCAGGGAATTCGGGAGAAAAGGAGTGTATATAGCCTTCTTCTTGCCTATAAAACAGAGCTCTAGACTCACTAACGATTTCGTACATGTTATCCGAGTGAAATATTATGGTTTTTCCTGTATACGTATTTACGATCGCATTTATCTTGTCAAACTGTAAAGCACCTAAATAGTTGACATTACGGAACTTGGCAATGTGTTTTGTTTGTATGCTGGGAAAATCAACAAGGGCGAAGGTTCCATCGTTGGTAAACATAACCACTTCTCCACTAGGTCTTTGGTAAACATGTCTAATTTCTTTAAAAGAACCCTTCAAATATGGAAACCAATCTGTAAGAAGTTTTGGCTCTGTATAGGGACCTTTCATATTATCTAATGGTACAACCCAGACCCATTTCTTATAAAACAGATACATGTTATGGTTAATAATAACTAAAGGCCTGATCTTGTCTATATAATCGCACAAGTCCATATTTGATTTGGTTATTGTTTTAGGTACTGTTGTGGTCGTCTTTGGTTAATGTTTTCTTTTTCCATATAGGCTGTGAAGTTAAGAAAATGTTGCCTATATCTTTTTCACCACATCGATTACGTTTCATCAGGTTAATGTCTGAAATAGTCAGGTTCTCACTTTCGGTTAAATTGTAAAGCACGCGAAACATGTTCAAAGCATCCTTGAAAGGCTGTGTATTTTGCAACATTGATGATTGACTATTGTTAAAGGCACCATTTCTTAAGTACCCATATCTGACGAGATACTTGAGAGCCAATTCTCTGTCTTTTTCACTTATATGTTCCCCAAAGGAGACACTTAGCACACATATAATTAACAGTAACTTGAACATAACTGATTGGCTATTGTCTCTATCAAGAACTTCTATAGGATTCTCCACAACTACTGTCGCAAAACTGATCACTTCCCCTGTATTTATACCAGCCACGTCTGTATCTAGATGACTACTGTCGCAAAACCGTCCACCCCTCTTTTATACGGTAAGTAAATTTTTCCTGTTGTCTAGATTAAGTTTGCTAAAGGGCAATGCGATATCTATTTCGAAAAACATCCTCAGTGGTTAGATTATCGAAAGTGCACAATTGCTTGCGGTTTAAATTTTCGAAAACAGCCTGTCAAAGTTTATTCTCAGTGGTCAGACTATCATTTATTTTTGTCGTTTCCAAGATCTTATTTTTCAGTGGTTATCTTGCTCGTATCCTCAGGGTTATCATTTTGAAAAGGCACAATATTTTGCTTGCGGTCTACATTCGAAGCTCCATTTTGAAACCTCATAAATATCATATCTAAAGTCATAACTTCTTAAGTTGTTTTTAATTTGGTCAGGATATTTAATTAAAACAATTGAATTATAGTGGGGCAGTCGACAGGCCCCAAAGCGTTAGTAAACAGTTTACATTGGAATTGGATCTGGATTCTGCAGCTCTTATCTTTTGAACGTTATAGACGTTATAAGTGTGTTTTATAAGTATCTTTGTTTTGTATTATTTAAGGAAAAATTTTCCTTAATTGTTATGCTTATTGTGTGTGTGCTATTGTCGTTCTTATTGGTAATTTTTTGACGTACATGAACATCCCTGTGTCATTCAGGTGACATTGGCCTGTTTCATTGTTAATATATACATTATACATTATACAATGAGAATATAGTTTTTAGGGAAATAAATGAAAAAAAACAATAGGAAAAACTGGTAAATTCCGAGCTTATATGCACAAACAAGATTTTTTCTTACATAAAATGCTTAAGTTACATGAAGGTAACGCTACTGCGCACCATCCTGTATTTTTATTTTTAGTGACTTTATTTTTATTTTGACTTTGGAGCACATACAAACCAAACAATTCTAGATTCATTTTAACTGTATCGTGTTTGGCTAAAGCAGCCTCCATCAAATGAAACAATTTATGCTTCACACTTTCCATGGCAAGACGTATATCACTACCATCCATACTAATACGATAGGTAGCCATTCTGTTTTTAAAAGCTTGAGTTAACATATAAACTTGTTCAACTTCCCCACGGTTCATACACTTTAGATTTTGTGAATTTCACTGCGTAAAGCACTCTTTTTTTCACTTGTAACGAGCACGATTCACTGTATCTCATCTTAACTACTAAACAGTTTACAACGAGAATACAGTTTAGGGGAAAGAATGAAATCAATAGGAAAAACTGGAAAAATTGATAGCTTATATACGCAAACACGGATTTTTTTCTTACATAAAATGGTTAAGTTACATGTAGAGTGGAGCCACTGCTGAACGTAGTGAAATTATCTAAAAACTTAATATAACAGGGTTTTTGATATGTGTACATTTAAAGAATTTTTCATATTTGGATTTTAAATGTACACCTGTAGATAAAATATGAAAAACAATTCGATAGAAATTAGGAAAACATATACTATTTCATACCTGGTACAATCTTAGAAAATCAGTGTTTTAAAGTTAAATGACTTGATAATTAACACGCACTTAGAAGCTTTATAAGATATCATTTGTATAGTTTGAGACTTTGTGTTGAGATTTATTATATTTGGACATGCTAAAAGTATATAAGTTTAAATTGGGAGTTTATAAGGTGCCAGATCTATTTTTAATTGCTAAACAAAATATTTTCTTTTTTTGTCCATGTTTATCAACACGTAAAGTTACGACATCTATTGCAACATAATTTAACTGTAGCGTTTTTGGTGCACCTTCTTAGAAAAACTCACTAATAGGAGATCCTGACTTTTGGTTTTAAAAAAAAAATCTCAAATGAGCGCGAGGTTGGTTTTATATATGAACCATAATGAATCGATTGTGTCTTAGCCAGAAAATTAATTTAGGAAAATCTATGATATACAAATTTGGTAAGTTTATGATATTAAGAGGAGACTATATAGCAAAAATGTATATTTACTCCTTAAAATAAAAATGTTTTTATGTCATATTATTTCTATAAAAATTCGCTACCAGTGTTAACCTTATCTGCTTTAGTTTTGTTTACTATTTACGTCCGGACGATCTAACAACAGCTTATCTCGACTTTAACAGCTGCCGCGGTTTATATAAGTAATTGTGTGTGTGTGACGTCAGATTCCACTGGCTGCGGTATGGCATATAAGTAATTAAAAGCAAACAATTAAATCTCCACATATTAAGTTATTCATAATGATTAGGTATAATAAAAAATTAAAGACATGTGTTCCCTTTAAGTATCTGTACGCCAACGAACCACTACTATTCAAAGAAATAAACCTATTATTTAAGATATCCTATGAGCAACACTTTAATCTCAATTGTCTGATAATGCATATATTGGCGAATTTTCATAAAGTTTTTCATTATATTAAGGTATATAATGTAAAAGCCATACTTTAACCTAATTTAAATTTTTTATTTACTATTATCTATGAAGACTAATTTCGCGCCGTCAATATCACTATATTTTAAAAAACCGACAGACACAAACTTCAATGTGAAAGTGGTGTCTTGTTAAAAATGTAATAATATAAAAGTAATAGTTTAGCAAAAGACCTCATAAGGTTTATGACATACTTAATAATAATAACGTCATTTTATTTGCATATAAGCAGAACTTTTAGCCTAGTTTTAAAAATTACTTACCTTATTCATGGCAAGCTCTTTTTTAACAGCTTCTAGCTGTATTCCTTCTTATCTTTTTATTTTGATTACAGTAAAAACTCCAAAACTACTTATGAAAAAATAATTCATTTTGTAATACAGTATGGTTTAACTTTGTTCATCAAGTTAGAACTATAATATTAAATAGTAAAAGTGATTGCAAACGTTTCTTTAATGATATAAATTACACCAAGCATTTAAGGATTCTTCAACGAAGCCTTTATACTTTTTTCACCATTAACACTACACTTTTTTAGTTTATAATTTCCAACTGGTTAAATAAAACACTATTATTCCATATATAGCAATTTATTACCAACATTGTAATACATATATTTTGAGAACATACTTTTTTTTTTTTTTTTTAATAAAATTTATCAGTAATATTTTTTTTTTACAATACATATATTTTGACTAGGATTACACCAGTTCTTATACATACTATAATACATCTTAACAACTAGTTACTACACAAGGTAGTTTATATTAATGTTGACAAGTGATAATAAGCTATCAACAAGTGACCTGTCTACATAGATAACTAAAACAGGTGTTATACTATGAGAGTAGGTATGAGAATAAAAACAATTACCCATAAAAAAGTGACAAGTAATTGTAAAAAGACATCTGACCGATGTTACTAACACAGGTTCATCAGGTTGTTACAAAAGGTACCAAAATAATATAGAGCTTACTCATTTTGGGCTGTGGTAAATAGCTATTTTCATTTTAGCACAGAACTTCTTCAGTTATTACAAGTGGGGTACCAAATAACATAGAGTTTAATACTTTTGATTGTGATAAATGGTTATTTTCACTTTATTCACAGCACTGAACGTCCTAAGCTTAATTTAGCTATGAAAAATGGTTATTTTCAATCACATAACTTCTTCAGGCTGTTATATGATAACTCTACCCCAATATTTAACCTACTCATTTTGGCTGTGATTTTTTTTTCAAACACAGAGCTTCTGATTATTAGGCAAACTCTGTTTTATATATAATTTTTGAGACCAGCAATTAGGTGCCACTTCTTATGAGTTTGTTAGTACAATTACAAACTAAAAACTGTTTAAATTTATATTAGACATTAAAATTAGTTTTTAAATGCTGAAGGCTTTTTTACAAAATCTTATTATGTATCAACTTTAAATAATGACATTATATTGAACAAATCATATAAACATTTAGAGGCTTAAAGATAGTAAGGTACATGGTTTCACTATGATGATTGATATGTGATGAAGGCATACCGGTTTTTCACCTGAGTCATTGTCATTCTAAATGTATCAGAACGAAAACCGGATCTTTTGCTCTGGTATATCTTGCTCAGTAGGTGCCAGACGTCTTCGAAAACAACATTCTTTGCTTTACGAAATGGGAGATGGGCAGCCCCCTTGTCGAAACCTTCCGAGTTAAAGGTAAAACCTACCTTGTCTTCGGGGTTGACATTCTCAACTATATGGCTCACAACATCTTTAATACGATCTTTGACCCAGTTCTCTGGATCGTTGACATCGTCAGGTATATCTTGTAGTCTAAAGCAAACACTACGTCTATCAAATTTAAACTTCTTATTGGAATTCACTGTGTCTTCAAGTATTTGGAATGCCATTGTTTCCAAGAGTTCACTTTCACAACCGAAGTTTTTCGTGTTCACTTCACGATCAAGAGACTAAAGTTTAACGGTATTTTCACTGTCTGAAGACTGAAACCAAAACGGGTGCTTTTTTTAGTCTTAATGTTCACCTTTCACTGTTACAAGAATTGAAGTTTAACCTCGTCCTATACTCAGTGGGAGTTTCTCGTGCTAATATAGTGTGTTCACCTAGGCTGTTCACCTACCTCATAGCCTTCTGTCTTATTACATATTTGACAAACAGGTTTTTAGCGTCTGATTGACATTCTGAACAGGGACCTCCGAAGAAACAACTAGGCATGTTGACTGTTTGACGGTTGGTGGTTGGCTTTGAGACCCTTTTTCTGCATTGAAAAGAAACGGAAACATGTGTGGATGTTACGATAAATCTTTATATCGTCAAAGCTATTGAAAGGTTGATGAAGAGGAAGCATCGGCGTTATCGTAGAGTTTACGTTTTTCTTGAAAACCATAGGGTTGCGAGCAGTATGATTCATCAAACTTACGCTTCTCAGACTTTGGCCTATATATTTTAGTTTCCTCCCTTGTTACTACTTGGTGGTCTTTTGTCCTTCGTATATTCATACTGGTTATCGGAATAGGTTCTATCGATTCAATAGCCATAATCATGTCACTCATGCTAAATACATTCACAAGCTTCAGGGTATTATAGCTTAACCGTATACCTTTTACTTTACAAACCATAAAGTATGTATGGTACCTGGGGCTGAATACAATATAGCTGTAGTTTTTTGGCCCTCCGGAAGTAAATACAACTATATAACTTCCAGATCCATATTCTTCGAGTTCGTCTGTCATTTCACCCAAAGAATTTCCTGTTGGTACATCCCACTCGTCAGATCTAGAAACATATATTATGGAATCTGTATCGTAGTATAAAACCCTGTCTCCAAGCTTCTCTAGATAACTATAGAGTTTTAAGCGAGCATGTGTTGTAACGTAGGCTGCTATGCAAACATTAACGGTGTTTAGAATGTCGGCGGCTTCATCCTTATAAATGTAGCTAGCGATGAGGGTATCATCGTTGACCCCATGTATATTTGTGACTTCAATCGCTGGATTTGAGAGCAATTCTTCAAGTTGATGTGGTTGTCTAATGATGTCAACTTTTGATTGATTCTCTCTCTGTCCAAACTTGCCCCTGAAATCATACAATCATGAGTACCTACGTTACAAATTTAATTCTTAATGTATGTGTGGTTACAGGTTAAAATCTCTTAATGTGTCTGTGGTTACAAGTTCAAATCTTAATGTGTGTAATTAGAGGTTCAGAAAACTGGAAATTTAAGTCGATCTGATTAAATCAATTTAAATTTAATTAATAAGTAATAAATATATACCACTCGTCAAAGGTAGCTAATCTGCGTATTAAATTTGATCAATATAATTAATATAAACCACTTGTACGTATAATGAAAAAATAGGTCGATCTGATTAAATCAATTTAAATTTAATTAATAAGTAATAAATATATACCACTCGTCAAAGGTAGCTAATCTGCGTATTAAATTTGATCAATATAATTAATATAAACCACTTGTATGTAGAATGAAAAAAAATTAGGTTGATCTGATTAAATCAATTTAAATTTAATTAATAAGTAATAAATATATACCACTCGTCAAAGGTAGCTAATCTGCGTATTAAATTTGATCAATATAATTAATATAAACCACTTGTTTGTAGAATGAAAAATTAGGTCGATTTTTACACCACATGTAAACAAAACGTATTTTTATTTCAAGCGTTTAATATTACATAAAGTGATATCGCCGGGCTTCCGGTTGATATGGAAGGTGAACGGCCAGATCAGCTGGTGGTTTTTAGTTTACAGATGGAACTCCGTGAAATATACGTGTTCTTGCACAGTAGCAAACAATTAATAATATGCAATTTTTCGAATCTTACCTAATATATTTACAGATGCTGGTGATTTTTTGTGTGTGTTTATGTTTGTGTATGTATATGTATGTGCTACTGCTGTAAGTTGAAATCTTACATGTTAAAATTTAAAAGTGTGTGGCTACAAGTTAAAATCTTAATGTGTATGTATGTGTGTGTTGAAAAGAAACATGGTACATACCAAAAACTGTTGAGCATCAGTTTAGCTAAAGCTCTTAGCCCAGGATTCTTCACGATTTCTCCAAACTCCATCCTAATCCCCTCCTTGTCGAAAAATTCGTCAATATACGCCTCCTTTTCTTCTGCTGTTATGCAATTTGAAGGCCAACCACTTGCTTGTTGCTTCATTTTAATGAACTTGTTCATCATTTTAGTGAACAAACCACCGGTCTTCTCGGTCACATCGTACTGCTCTATTTGATACTGCCAAACCTCATACACTTCAAGCATAACATACCCTTTTTCTAGAGCCTTCTTTACCTCGTCCATCACCCACGTACCAACCAACGCTCTTTGTTCAGTCGTATGTTCGCAGGCACCTTGGTTCATACACACACCACATGTACGACACAGTACAAACATTAATTTACCATTCATCTTAGTTGGTAGTACAGGGTGATATAAATTTTCAGGAGGCAAGATCTTGCATTTGATGACGCCATTCATACTGGAGAGGTCTAGATGTTTACATTCATCACCTATGTGAACTTTTGGATGACCTACTGGGTACCCCTTGTATTTGCATACATAGGGGTACAGTGAACACACATCAACGTATTTAATTTTTTCTCCGGGTTTTGCTTGATAGTAAGTCTTGCAGTTGCCCGTACGGCCTCCGTAGAAAGCATCACGTGGTTCGAGAGCTGTGGCGGCTAACAGGGGACTTGTCTCTAGCGTCATTTTCAAAGATTTGTTCTTTTCAAGCATTTCTCGAAAGGTACACTCCCACATCTCAACAACTTCATAACCCCTCTGTCTCAAACGATTTGTTTTTGCCTGAGTACGCTCGTAGCGGTTGTTTAGAGTGTCGGAAGGGTCGTCGTGAAGAGGATCGTCTCTTTTGTTACTTAGGCATGTGTGCCCATGGTAGTAACACCCATGGAACTCAAATATTTGCTGTGTCTCTGTACAGAAACCATCTACCTTACAGCCAGCAGCTACGGCTTCTCGTTGTTTGACAGAGTGTATTATACTGATACCTCGCTGTGCTTCCTCGTATATCAGCCAGAGAGTGGCTATCTTTGACTGCTTATCACAGTCTCGATAGCCTCCTCGGGGTATAATGCCTATGCTCTCAGGTTGTAAGAAGTTGCGCCTGAAGACCAGATTGCAGGCAGAGGCTATGGTGCATGCTTCTGTGAAAGGACACACCTTACATTCATCCAGAAACATCTTTCGAAATTTTAAACAGGCTTTCCGTAAGATCTCGACGTCACTGACACAATAGTCGATCAAATCTCTTTGCATGTTAAAGTTGTCATTTTGATGTTCTTTGTGCCATTCAATAAGTTTTAGACGGTTATCTTCACTCATGTGGTCTGGGTCGTAGTATTGTAATGCAGGTAGAGGACCGTTGTAATTAGCGTTCGCCAGGGTGTTGAAAAGGTGAGGGAAGTAACCTTTCTTTAGCTCAGGCCCCAAATCGAACGCTTTAGGCAGTACAGCTAATGGCATTGGAAAATAAGTGAGTGAGTCTAAAAATATTACGTTACCTATTTTCATTTTAATAATGCTGGTACCTCGCATAATCAATTCGACCTTGAGATTTGTCTTTTCCAGCACATGTTTTAGAATAAATTGGTGATCATAAGCCTTTCCATTGTGCGCCATTACCACTAACCTTTTGAAAGCCGGTGCAACACCCAGAACGTATTCTGCAAACCTCTCCAAAGGTTTTATTTTTAAAACTTGACGTCTCGCACAACATCTATAGCATATGAGCACGTCATCATCTTGCTCCATACAGAGGTCGCAGCGTTGTTGAAACACACATAGGTTGGGTAAATGTATCCTTTCACCATTGGGCCCCTCTTCATCCTGCCGCGTCTCTAGATCGTAAAATACAAACAACGTACCATCTGTTATTGGCTCTCGCTCGTCGGGTTTCATATAACAGTAATGACCTGCAGGTTGATGTTTGGCACACACTCTACAATAGACTTCGTCACACACATGGTTTCGACCAGCTGTAATTGTCTTGAGACATGATTCACACCTTTTCACTGTGTCACACATACTCTTACCATTTTTATCAATTATTTTATGATTGGCGAAGCAGTTTTGACCTCTAAACCTACGGCGACAGTCGTCACAAGTTATTTCCTCACGTGTCTTTTCACAAGGTGGGCTCTGCTGACAGCAGGGGCATGTGGCGGCACATCGATGATCCTTTTTATTGTTATATGGCACATGGCACCACTCGCAATAATACCTGCAGCAAAAGGCTGCTTTTAAATTGGTGATGATATTGTAATGGTTAGTATGATGAAGCAGGTTGATTTTAAAAGGAGCGTCAGGACCTTCAAACAACACAGTTCGACCTTTAGAACCATATTCGTAAACCGTGATCTTGTATTGAGTCAGATGTTGTTGAAATTTCTGAAGTTCAATAATACCTGCGCCTTCAGTCGGTATTTCTATACCTGTTTCTCTCATTAACTTCTCGACCTCTTGATCCTGACGTTTTCCAATATTTCGCCGTATCTGTCTAAGGTAGGGTACATTCATAAGGTATGCCATGGCTACGATAAGTGCTCTAGGAAGACACATATTGTCGGAGTTGTTAATCCTTACAATTCCTTTTCTCTGCGAACACTCCTCTTCAAACTTAGTATACTTATTTGTTCTGCCAGCCCCTGTGAACGGTTTCACCATCGTCATCGTCATTCTGAATGTGTTTGAATGAAAGCCCTCCGAATTGCTTTGATATATTTGTCCTAGCAGGTCCCAAATATTTTCAAAAGTTACACTTGATGCTTTTCTGAATGCCAAGTGCGCAGCCCCCTTGTCGAAACCTTCCGAGTTAAAGGTAAAACCTACTCGGTCATTAGGTTCAATATCCTTGACTATGCGGGCTACAATATCTTGAATGCCGTTTTTCACCCACTTCTCTGGGTCATTGACATGATCGGGGATGTCATTAAGTTTAAAGGTGACACTACGCCTTGTCAACTTATATTTTTGGTTGGTTTTGCACGTATCGGCAACGATTTGGTAAGCCATTTTAGAAAAACTGCGTGAAACACAAATTAGCGAATGTTTTCAAAACTAAGATTGTTTTTACACTATCTTACAAAAAGTACAGTTAAAATCACTAAACGATACCTGATGATGCTAAAGGTGCTCTAAGTAGGTACTACAACCAAAGCGTGGCACAACACGGACGATGGCAATTTAACTGACACAAAACTAAGCAGTATTAACAATAACGAAGATAGATACAGCCCGAGTAGTGCTCACGCTAGCGGTCGAAGGTAGACTGAATTTTTCTAGGATCGAGCTTATATAAGTACATTGTTACGAGTACCGACGCTGGAACAAAATAGCTTTGTTTTAATTTGAGGCCCCCACTATTAGCTTAATATGTAACTTGTTTTGCATGTATTTATATGGCTTGGTGTGTCATATCTCTGTATTTGCTTAAATATGCATGTGGTCTTATGGTAAACAGGTACAGATTTTTTATGGTTTTCTACTGGCGTTGTCCGCACTACACCGGAAACCGTAATAAGCTTACAACTTGAGAACGGCAGGAAATGATATCACTCTCCGATACTGGGGAAATTATGTTGGTAAATCAGCAATCATTTGCAGGAAATGATATGTTTACAAAAACATTCTGCTATAAAATCGTTAACGGATATTTTTAAGAATAGAAAAACATATCTAAAGGTTATCTTTTAAATATACTTACGTTTATAGGTGTTAAAGCCTTGTTGCCAACTTTTGTTATACCATACACAAAAATATATACAACATGTAAATTTTAAGTTCAGTCTTTGTTTAAACCTAATCCAGGTTTGTTTAATGATCATTCAGAATAAACTTTCCATTTGTAATAACCCATGATATCTACTAAATTTATATACGTTTTATAAGGCCCTAGCCTCCAATGGATTCAAATAATAAAAATATCTATTCACTTTAGATTAAACTCATTATAGTTTGTGGACGTTGCCTACGCTTGACAGCTGCCTGTACCGTCAACTTCAATAAGTCTAAGAGGGTGTACTAAAATTTGTCTGTAGCACGCATCACTTGATGTAGTCAACAATACGCTATTTAATACTGTTCTTTATGGTATGGTTGAAATTTTCTCTGAAAGTAACTTCATTCAAGAGAGAGTGTGTTGTTTTTAGGTGCTAACACAGCTTGTTCTGACTTACTTAAATATTATATTTCTTCTGTTCAACAAGACGATTATTTTGATGTGTCACACATGTATGTAGCTCTAAGAACGGCTATACCGAAAGTGTCTACCGGAAGTAACATTTTTATTGAATATGCTTATAGAGTTTGCTTTGCTGAACAGCGTGTATGTATTGGTTCTATCGTACATCTCACGGATCTTCCGCGATAAGGGTTTGAAGTTTTTTATCTCAGTTTCTTGTAGAGCTTGTTATGAAACGATATATTTTTAAAGTCAGTTCATTTCTATCACTTTCCCTTCAAAAGATATAACGATTTAAAGTTTAGACCGGAAGTGGCCATTTTATTGTATATTCCAATTTGATTTGGCCTCCTTAACACCGTGCATGTGTTGGTTCTATCGTACATCTCACGGATCTTCCGCGATAAGGGTTTGAAGTTTTTTATCTCAGTTTCTTGTAGAGCTTGTTACGAAACGATATATTTTTAAAGTCAGTTCATTTCTATCACTTTCCGTTGAAAAGATATAACGATTTAAAGTTTAGACCGGAAGTGGCCATTTTATTGTATATTCCAATTTGATTTGGCCTCCTTAACACCGTGCATGTGTTGGTTCCAGCGTACATCTCACGGATCTTCCGCGATAAGGGTTTGAAGTTTTTTATCTCAGTTTCTTGTAGAGCTTGTTATGAAACGATATATTTTTAAAGTCAGTTCATTTCTATCACTTTCCCTTCAAAAGATATAACGATTTAAAGTTTAGACCGGAAGTGGCCATTTTATTGTATATTCCAATTTGATTTGGCCTCCTTAACACCGTGCATGTGTTGGTTCTATCGTACATCTCACGGATCTTCCGCGATAAGGGTTTGAAGTTTTTTATCTCAGTTTCTTGTAGAGCTTGTTACGAAACGATATATTTTTAAAGTCAGTTCATTTCTATCACTTTCCGTTGAAAAGATATAACGATTTAAAGTTTAGACCGGAAGTGGCCATTTTATTGTATATTCCAATTTGATTTGGCCTCCTTAACACCGTGCATGTGTTGGTTCCAGCGTACATCTCACGGATCTTCCGCGATAAGGATTTGAAGTTTTTTATCTCATTTTCTTGTAGAGCTTGTTATGAAACGATATATTTTTAAAGTCAGTTCATTTCTATCACTTTCCGTTGATAAGATATAACGATTTAAAGTTTAGACCGGAAGTGGCCATTTTATTGTATATTCCACTTTGATTTGGCCTCCTTAACACCGTGCATGTATTGGTTCTGTCGTACATCTCACGGATCTTCCGCGATAAGGGTTTGAAGTTTTTTATCTCATTTTAGTAGCCATTTTTAATTCTGCTTACCTAGACGAGTGATATGACACACTAGTTAGAAGGGAATTGAACCTGTAACCAACCATTGTTTCTTAAATCATAGAGTCTTCGACCAATACCATTATTCTCGCTTATCAACCTCACTCTCATTTGTCGGCTCTAAAGGTTGGAGTGACGTATCTTTAAATAATGGAGTCTTCAACCATCAAGCGAAAGGCACCATCTTTAAGAACGAAAGCCGCCATTTTTATAATGTCAGGGATGTCAGCTTAAGGTATCACAGGCTTCCATCTTTCATTCCGCCATTTTTTTTCCGCCATTTTGGTTCATCCGTTTTGGTTCCGCCTCTAATATTAAACATTATTTTGTAAATCATCCATTTGTCTAATAATAACAAAAACTTTAATTATGTTACATGTATGGTTTGTTTGTAAGTAAAAGTCGTATATATATATATACCAGCCTAAAACATTCATTCCGCCATTTTGGTTCCTCCGTTTTGGTTCCGCCTCTAATATTAAACATTATTTTGTAAATCATCCATTTGTCTAATAATAACAAAAAAAACTTTAATTATGTTACATGTATGGTTTGTTTGTAATTAAAAGTCGTATATATATACCAGCCTAAAACAATAAATTAACAAGCGTCTGCTTAGCTCAACGGGTAGCATCGTTGCCTCCCATCTGAATGTCCCGGGTTCGAAACTCACCTGCTCCAAATGGTTTTTTTCAAAATATAATAATTTGAAGTAATAGGTTAAACACTTATGTGACTGTCTGGCCCAAGTCGTGTGACGTCACTGTCTGGCCAAAGACATGGTCAATGACCTTAGAATGCAGAATAACACGGCTAAATGTAAATGTGACTGTCTGGACCAAGTCGTGGGGCGTGGCTGGGCGCCGGGGCTGGCGTTGGGGCAGGCGCCGGGGCAGGCGCCGGGGCTGGCGCCGGGGCTAGGCGCCGGGGCTAGGCGCCGGGTGTGGCGCCGAGGCAGGCGCCGGGGCAGGCGCCGGGGTAGGCTCCGGGCGTGGCGCCGGGGCAGGCGCCGGGGCAGGCGCCGGGGCTAGGCGCCGGGCGTGGCTAGGCGCCGTCTGGCCCAAGTCGTGTGACGTCACTGTCTGGCCAAAGTTTCCTAGACAGGACAATGACCTTAGAATGTTTACATGTTTGTGACTGTCTGGCCCAAGTCCGCCATCTTGGAAGGGCCGGAGTCCTTGTGGGCGGGGCCCCCTATCTATATACTGTTGGGTCGGTAACTGGCAGCTGTCAACTGTCAACTGTCATGTCGGTAACGCAGATCCCATACTTAACCACATGTGACGTCACTGTCTGTCCAAAGTGGCCCAATACCTACTACTATGTAAGTACAATCTAGTATGTTTTATTCCTAATTGATTAAATTTAAAAATTTCCATTAAAACATAGCTATATCAAAATTATCATTACTGATTGTCGATAAATCATACAAATCAAACTTATTTGAAACAATGAATTAACTAACTATGATCTAGTGATTCGGCCTTTATCTCATATCCCCCTTAGTGAGCTAAAGATACATAAAAATCATCAATGAGACTGAAAATTCTTAAAAACTAAACACAATATAGAAAAAAGTATGCACATTCATAACGATAAAGTTCCCAAAACGACCTACTGATTGATGTCTAATTGGTCTTCCTATTGGATGGGTACTAATTGTTTTCCATTGGATCTACTGTTTGGATTTTGTAGCTTGCCTGTGATTGCTAATTATTTTCCATTTTATATTGAAACGGTCTTAACAAACCGCGTACCAGATACTCATGTATATTTTTCCCATTTCAACACTAAATATTATTTTATTATGATGCACTTGTTTGCAGATTATATCGAGCCTTGACTGCCGTCACGCTTAATTCTCAATTCCCATATTTACACTGTGGAATGAAGATTCTGTTGCCGCAGTTCATTTACGAATCGTCCTAGTGTACTGTCGCCGTTTTCTCGAATATCTACACCTGTGTTACAAAAAATCTCTTCTCGCTGCATCGGGGTAAAACAAAGTTCATAAGCGCTGCGTTTTCCCGTTGTCCAACTTCTTGTTCGTTGCACTTTTTGGAAACAACAACAAAAAAAACATCCCTGCGTTTCACTATTAACAAACACTGTGTGTGGCTTTCTTATAATTGGTAACTGACAAAAAAATATTTTTAACTTAACTACTACATATTCATTTAATGTCTAAGGATAAAATAACAATCATGATCTTCTATTAAAACTCTATAAATAAAAACAAGGCTATTGTTCTTTGTTCTATTGTATTCCAACGACTTTTGCTTAGTGAACTTAAAACGTACTACATGTAAAAAGAAAGCATTGTTCTGTATTCTTTTAACTCTTATGCTATTCCTTATTTAATCCTAAAAATTCTACACTCTCAATTATACAGGGCATTTAAATATTAGGACGTATCAAACATGGCCCGTTTTTCTCCACATTAAAATGTTTCTAATTTGCTGACATATTTGCTATTTATAGCCATATATATATATATATATATATATATATATATATATATATATATATATATATATATATATATATATATATATATATATATTGCTAGGACTACTCGCTACCAAGTACCAGAAAGGTGAAAAACACCACAACTTCCTCAATATGTAGCGGAGGCCTAAGCAAAGCTTGAGCATAGAGGCATCTCAGAGGGGTTCGGATGTGAGATTAACACTCTGAGTTTTTTAAAGTCTTAGAGACTTAATTTAATAGGCGACAGCCACTATTCCGCAACACGTGGCAAGGTTCAGGATGTCATTAGTACCCAAGAGGGGAACTATCATGGCTCGGTGACTTAGAATCAATATCACAACGCACAAGGTGCGAGATCAATAATCAAACACGGTACTGCATAAGCAGAGGGGTTATCAGCACTATAATACTTCTGTAATAAACAAAACGTGAGCTCAAGTAACACAAACCCAAGCAATGGTATGGTCATCAATTAATAATGCCAGATATAATATTGAGCCATATATTCACAAATTCATTAGCAGCGGTAGCATAAGAATTATCCTACGAAAAAAAACAATGTGCTGTATGGTTATAGAGACCGATATAAATACAGCTAGGTGTATCTACTATATGGGTAATTGCTGGTAGTTAATATCACAAGCTATTAATTAACATCAGCTGTTCAATCACTGGTCCGTGAGCACACTAACCATTTACATACGGTACCATAACCTAAACAGGTTCAAATAGTTTGCCTGAGGGGCTCGAACAATGAAATTAATGTTCGAAATTAGTGTTACAAGCAAACCAAATCTCCAGAATTCAATTTCAAGAAACGTGAAGCGCCCCTCACAAGGCAAACAATAATAAACTTCACTGGGTAGTAGAGGTTTACTTAATTAAACACTTGGAGGTGAAGCCTCCTCGTGGGGTTTATGTCCTGATGGCCAACAATAACAGCTAGACGACCCTATAGGTCAGTAATCATAAATAATAATAATAAATAATGAGGTTATATTACTAGCAACAAGTGGCACACAATATATTCACTTAAATTATTACGCTGTGGTGACGATGACCAGGTTCACCGACTGTATCGGCAGGGCAATGACGTTAGCAGGCGCTATATGTCAAGCAAATTTAACCGACATTTATGATATAGCACACGCAAAAAAAGGATATACTTATCGTAGGCAATGACACAATACTATATCACACAATAAGTACACTTGGAGAACACCCAAATCACCACAACACATATTTCAGAGACCTTACGATCGTTTCGTTGACCAAGTCAACATCTTCAGAGGAAGAAATATTTTCAGAATTTTTCTTCCTCTGAAGATGTTGACTTGGTCAACGAAACGATCGTAAGGTCTCTGAAATATGTGTTGTGGTGATTTGGGTGTTCTCCAAGTGTACTTATTAGTGCTCATCACAGGTTCCAGTTTTCACATAGTGGACTATATCACACAACTAGCTGAATCAGATCAATTAGGTGGTTCCTGTAATACTCATCTAAACGACTTTATTTTATAAACTCAACGTGGTGGCAATAGCCCACAAAATGGCCTCGACTACTATGGTACCTGCCGCCTTCAACACCAGAACCAGAAGAGAGAGCTCTACGAAGGCGGACAGCCGTCGTCTTCACGTACACATGCGCTACAAACTCAGTCATCATGCCAACCCATAGACATCGGATCGTCTTTCCGCTAATAACCATAGAATGTAACTAGCCATTGCACCGAATAAAGAAAGACAATAGATGACCCCCAGCATCACTGTATATTTACCATAGACTTAATAACATTATGCGAGCGGGAATATCGAAGGTATCACCTGCTCGAGGATTATGGACGAATACAGACACGTTCTATGTCAACCGTAATAACTCACTCACGTGAGCTCACACTAAGTAGAAACAAAAGCTTTAAAATGATGACGGATTAACAATAAAAAACAAGTTACGACATCTGGGTCGTTAATATATATATATATATATATATATATATATATATATATATATATATATATATATATATATATATATATATATATATATATATATATATATATATATATATATATATATATATATATATATATACATATATATATATATATATATATATATATATATATATATATATATATATATATATATATATATATATATATATACAAACCGATACCTTTAAATAAAAATTCACTAATAAATATTTGAAATTTGTTGGTTTTGTATAGCTTAACATGTACTTTAAAATAGTCAACAAAAAGGTAAGGTTGTCATTTACAAAAATTATCCATGACAAATGGCACAAATTGTATAATATATATTTGTTAAATTATTACTGAAAATACTATCTGACGCCTTCCAGCATTATTGAAAAAAAAGCTGTAATAGATTAATTGAAATTATCCCACTCGCACTGTATATATAATATATACAATTGCAGATAAGTTGCAAAAGTAAGTTTAAATTTTACAACTTTTCTAGGCCCTTTTGAAATCTAAGTTTGTTTGTAAGTTAACATTTGTAAGTATGAAAAAAGTTTGTAACAGCTCACTACAGTAAACTTGCAGTTAAACAAAGAAACACTTGCATTTGTAACGCCACTGCGGGGAGGATTTGCTATTTGCAGCAAACTTTCAGGAGACTTTCTGTAAGTAATCTATCAAACTTACACTTTCTTTGGAAAGGATTGTGCAAGGTTGATGCAATATTACCTTGCTCAGTGGGCTGATGTCCATAAACCTCTGCGGCACCCAATTCGCGAAATTCTCGTTCTGCCTCAGGTAGTTATGTAGTTTTGCTTCTCCATACATGTACTTCCGCACACTTGTCGAGGCTCGTCGTCACTAAATCTTTTCACAATATTTTGGATTGACCTTAGTTGGTATGAATTTTCAGCGTATAGTTTACGGTCGTCCATGAAAGGAAAGTGACTCTTGATTCTTTAACTCTTATCTAGAGCCTATTATTATTATGGACTTTAGCCTAAACGACTTTCACACTCCCTCAAAGTGGATTGAACATTGACTCATCCCAGGTATCTCAGACACCAAAGGGACTGAGCTCAGATGGAGCCTAGTTCTCAATTATCTAACCCTGAACGACTACGCGCCATATCCTGATTTCCCAGAAATTTCCGCACGGTGAGTGCAGCTGCAAGTATTACCGCCTTCTGCATAACCTTATAAAGGTGCAATCCAGGGCCCAGTCTCTTAATATTCTCTCGAAGGTTCTTAGGAACCAAACTATTGGCGACATCGGGATCACTCTGGCACTATCTGATCTCCACTGTCTCTTTACTTGCATCTCGAAGTATCTGTACTTAATGATCTTCTGGTTGTACTTTATCTCTAGATTATTGGTATTCGGTGGTGTATGTATATATGTATGAATTTTTATGTTTTTTTATGGCTAAAGGACCTGCTTCCAAGCCATCTCTCTCTCTCTCTCTCTTTCTCTTTCTCTTTCTCTCTCTCTCTCTCTCTCTCTCTCTCTCTCTCTCTCTCTACCACACACAGATTGGTATTCGGAATGGCCACATCAATCAGCGTCACTTGTTTGCAGGACTTATCCACTAAGATTATATCTGTTCTGTTGGGGCAACTCGTTGGTCTGTGAGCACTGTCCGATCCCAGTACAACCTGTACCCTGAGTTCTCTAGAACAGGTTCAGGAGTGTATCTATCGTAGGGCACCTTAAGTCCGATTTTCAGATCAAGTTCTACGTGGAGTATTCTTGCAACTGCGTCTTACCTCTTTGTACTCTGTTGCAGCAAACGCTTGACACCCTCCGGTGACGTGCTCGATAGTCTCGATGACTCACACTCAAATCTGCATTTGTCATCTTGGACCAAATTATCTCCAACTATATACTTCATGTAGTTTCTTGTTGGAATGACCTGATCTTGTATGGCCAGCAAACCCCCCCTGTCTCTGGAAATATCTGTCCTGACCCCAGCCAGTGATTCAACGCCGATTTGTCGACATGTGCTGGTCTAACTTTTCACCAATATCCAACATTCCTCTCCCACCTTGGTGTCTAGGTAGGGTTACTCGTTCTATGACACTACGGGGGTGATGCTTTTTGGGTTTTGTTATGAGTGTTCGCACATTCCGTTGTAGATTTTTCATGTCCGTTCTACTCCAGTTCACAATCCCAAATGAATACCTAAATGCGGAACATGCATATGTATTAAGAGCTTTAGTCAGGTTCTTGTCGTTAAGATGTGATCGTAGCACTTGCTTTACTCGTTTTGTAAACTCATTTGGAAGATCACTCTTCATTACCGAGTGGTTTATTTTCCTCGCTGGCTGTAATCCCAGGTATTTATAACACTCTTCTACATCCATTGACGCAATTTGCTTGCCGTTTAGGATTTCATATACACCTGGTTGCATCTTCCCTCTAACTACACATAAAGTGCACCATTTGTCAAGCCCAAACCGCATGTCAATTTTTCTGGACAACGCTTCCACGATTTTAAGGAGTTGTTCGAGGTGGTTCTTTGTAGAGGTGGACAAAGGTGTGTTGGGTTATTGTAGCTCGATTATGGAGCCTCAATCTGCCTACTACTCAAATCTCGCCGGAGATCGTCTTTAAGGTCCCAGTGTGTTCAATCCTAGGCCTCAGAGAGATCTAGCTGTTCGTTGCAAGTCTTGTATTGTATGTATCGTTCCGTCTACCTGCTTTGTTATCAATGAAAGTAGTCGGGTCACGGTCAATTAAGCTTCAGGCTTTGGTCACGGTACTTAGAGGATTAAGAGGATTACCGGCATTTGTTGAAACAGATAATGGGTGCAATAAAATTGTCTATTGAATTTATTTTCTTTTTGTGTGTTTGTAATGAAGATATAATAGGTTTGCAAGTAATCAGAAGGCGAAGACCATCATCTCTCTTATTTAAACTATCGTGACGTTTTTCGATCTCGATTGCTTCGCGGATAATTCTCGTTTTGAAGTTGTAAACCGGTGCTATTGTTTTGGCATTGTCGAAATTTATTTTGTGTCATGTATGAATATGATGCATGGCCAGCGCCGAGGAGGGTCAGATTTTCTAACTGCGAGGGTGTGTTCATATATTATATTGTAGATGCGGCTATTTGTTTATCGTACATAAGTTCGGGAACAGTAGGAACAAGGAATTTCGTAAACTCCGTGTGATTCGTTTGGAATCGTATCCTTGGGAGCTTTTATCAGATTTGAGAGTTTTTGCTCTGTTGTGAATACGGTTTTGATATTATGGCTTCTAAAAATACGCCTGATTTTGTCGGTGACACCTTTAATGTATTGTAAAAACGCTGTGTGTGGTTGTGTTGATTCTGTCTGTTCTTGTTGTGGTGTAGTGGTTTTTTGTTGTGCGTTTCTAATGTTTCGTAGTATGTGATTGTTGTCGTCTCCATTTTCTAGCAATGTCTGTCTTAAAAAGTTTAATTCTGTCTGTTTCTTGTTGTTGTCCGTTAGTCTAAGGGGCCGAGTTACTAGCGTTCGAACCACGGAATTTAGTTGCGGTGGGTGATGGTGAGATTGGGCGTTAAGATAACGATTAGTGTGGGTGGGTTTTCGGTAAACAGTGTAAGAAAATCATCTGACTGGATTGTTAGTGATGCGTACATCTAAGAAAGGCGAAGAAAAATTATTTTCTATTCCCATTGTGAACTGGATTTCGGGGTTAAAGTTATTTAGGTAAGAAAGTAATTCGTCTAGAGATGCTTTGCCGTGTGGTTATTGCACCATTATCTGTCTCAACAAATGCCGGTGAAGCTGTTAATCCTTTAAGTACCGTGACCAAAGCCCCTGACTTAATTGACCGGGACCCGAGTACTTTCACTGATAACGCAGCAGGTAGACGAAACGATACATATAATACAAGACCTGCAACGAACTGCCAGATCTCTCTGAGACCTAGGGTTGAACACACTGAGACCTTAAAGACGATCTCCGGCGATATTTGGGGAGTAGGCAGATTGAGTCCCCGTAATCGAGCTACAACAACCCAACCCACGTTTGTCCACCGCTCTAAGGATTAGGGAAATTGAGGCCTTAGACTGTCCTTACATATTTCCTTTACCTCTTGAAAATTACTCCAAAACAGGAGCCGAAACGTCGAGTTTTAATAAATTCTGGACATGGTTCAACCCGAGAACCAAGTATGTCTCACATTAAAGACCGCGGAAATCTTTCCCAACATTTAATTCGCCTCTACGGGGAGGAACTCTTATCTTACACCAAAACTTTCAACAAACTTCTTATCCGCAAATCCCGTCTCCTTTGTGACCTCACCTTTCTAAAACCCTGCCATGATCATCACATGATCCCAAAATCTTTTCAGCTTAAACACCACACCAAATCACATAACATCTCCAACATTTTAAAACGAACAGGCTTTGCTCTCCTTAGAAATTCTATTCACGATACAAGACGACACTTTAACACTACCAACACACTGCTTTGCGACACGTACATAAAAATACACATATTCAAAATATACTCTACACTTTGAGACACTAGTAGGTAACGCGCCACTTGGGCTAGACAGGTAGTGGGAGTAGGAGTGGGGATAACCCCCACTCCTACCCCCTCCTAGTGGGCGGCGTTCATACGCCTAGTGGGCGGAGCCCCACGCCTAGGGCCTTACCCCTAACTCCACCCGTTTCCAAGATGGCTGCTGGCATGTGACATTCAAAAAAGTACGGCTGACAGTTGACATCCCAAGATGGCGGCTGACAGTTTACATTTGTGACACTTGTGAGAATCTCACCAGATTTAGTGTTATTATTTCTAGGGAAATTTTGATGCTTTTAAAAAAACCAGTTCGGATCAGACTAGGTTCGAACCTAGGGAATGCACAAGAATGTCCGACGTGCTAACCTCAGAGCTACGCCAGCTCTTGTTATTTAACTGTTTAAGATTTGCATATATGTGACTAAATGTTTATACTCGTATATAAATCAAATGCAATTTTAATATGTTATATAACCAAAATAGTTTTATTTAATGTGTGCCATAAACACTTAATAATTAAAATGTTCAAATAAAAGCTTATACATTTGTTATTAGACAAACTAACTCATTGGATAGTTTTATTAGATGAATGACTAATTGCTATTTCACAAATGTGCTGTAGAAGAAAAGATATAGCATTATTTACACGAAATTATCTACCTGAATGGCTATTAGCAATTAGTATACATGTCATATGACAAATAAAGTTAAAGGTGAATTTCGTTTAACATAAAATAACACAGATTACAGGCAATAGAGATCGCTCTAGCTCCTTAGCATATTAATAGCAAACAAATACAAGTCAACATATACGAGGGGTGCTGAATAACTAAACAGTTAGCTCGGTTTCTAAGTAAAAATAAGAAAATGAATTTTAAATCAACACAGTCGGTCTGACTTGTTAAAAATAATAGTCTAACATTTTGATCTTATTTGAAAGAGATACAGGTGCCAATTCTGATATATGCTCCTTAATATGGTATAGTGTCAAACAAATACGAAGGGATACTGAATAACTAAACAGTAAGCTCAGGTTTCTAAATGGTATTCATGTGTGGTGTCAGGTTCAAATCCTGATGTTTGCTCAATAATATGTAAGTGTTAAACAATTACGATGGCCAAACACACACACACACACACAATATATATATATATATATATATATATATATATATATATATATATATATATATATATATATATATATATATATATATATATATGTGATCGCTAATATGGTAGTGGAAAACAAATACGAAGGACAACATATACGAGGGATACTGTATAACTAAACTGTAAGCTTAGATTTCTACGTAAAATATAAAAAGATGAATTTTAAATCAACACATTTGATCTGACTTGTTAAAAAGAATAGAGTCTGACATTTTGACTTCATTTGAAAGAGATACATGTTCGAATCCCGATATATGCTCCCTAATATGGTAGGGTCAAACAAATACGAGGAACAACATATACGAAGGGGTACTGAATAACTAAACAGCAAGCTCAGCTCTTTAAGCGGTGGATGTGCATCTACTAAGCAAGGTAATATTGCATTAACATTGCTGAATATTTTCCAAAGCAAGTGTAAGTTTGATAGATTACTTACAGAAAGCCTCCTGCAAGTTTGTTGCAAATGGCAAATCTTCCGCCCAGGGACTTTACATATGTAAGTGCTTCTTTTGTAACGTTACTGCAAGTTTACTGTTGTGAGCTGTTACAAACTTTCTTTATACTTACAAATGTTACCTTACAGCAAGCTTCAATTTTAAAAGGACCTAGCAAAGTTGTAAAATTTAAACTTACATTTGCGACTTATCTGCAACTGTATATATTATACATACAGTGCAAGTTTGTAACTTGGAATAATTCCAATTAATCCACTTCAGCTTTTTTTCAAAAATGCTCGGAGACAGATAATCTTTTCAAAAATGTATTATACAATTTGTGTCAAATGTCATTGATAATTTTAGTAAATGACAATCCTAGCTTTTTGTTGACTATTTCTAAAGTACACATCAAGCGATACAAGACCACCAAATTTCAAATTTTTATGTTGAGTTGAAAGCACTAAAAAAAATTTGGGTTCTTAATCAATGAATAAAAATTTTACATCTGCTGGTTTTCTACAACTTTACATATATGAACTTTAAAAATAGTCAACAAAAACCTAGGGTTGATTTAAAGAAATTATTGATGAAGTCATTTTTCAAATATGGTACATACCGTATATTAAAAGACTGCAACTTGAAATACTAATCAATGTGTCCAAGCATTTTTGAAAAAAAGAAACTGTATTTGATTAAGTGAATTTATTTCAAGTTACAAAACAATACTAAATATGCAATTAGGTATAAGTGTATTTATACATAGTATATATTTCTTGTAAAACTGTAAAAAATGACTTAAGACAATGTTAATTAGAATAAAATCTTTATTACATAAAAAATTAAAGACAACACATTATTTATTTCTGCTGATAGATATATAAATTTTGATAACCATCAAATGTACTTGGTAAGCGACTGCCTTTATAAGTACCGACTATAGTTACTAGATAGAGATAGTTAAGACATATAGCGAGAGTGCAGTTCTAGGCAAAACTCAACGACAAAATAGATAACTTGAACTCGTGATATCGTTATTAATTGACCAATTTCAAAAAATCTTTTTTCTAAATGAATACCAATTAATTGTTTTTGATACTGTTTTACTAAATAACTCTTAGTCGTCTAGGAAAACTTGTGCAACACCAATAACAAAAACGAAGTCTTCTGCAGAATTACCTATTTTGAGCGGCAAGAATTTTTTTAGCTTATAAAATATATGGTAACATATGTGACATAAAATCAAGTCAACATATCAAATACTATTGTGAATAAAGAAATATCTAAAATGGTGCATTCATTTCGATTTTAGATAAAATTTCATTAAGCAAACGTAAGAATATGCAATGGTTAAATCAAGCGCAGGGAAACGAATACATCTTCAATGTGAAAATAGCCTAAATATAGCGACAGTCTCTGAAAGTGTTCACGCATGTCTTAACTATCCCTATCGAGTAAGTATAGTACCGTCAAAATCTGTGTACCTTCAGAAATATTGAGTTAAAATAAAGCAAAATTATGACTACAATTAATTATGTATATATAAAAAAAAGTCTGTGGCTAGTGGAACTTGCATTCCAAAGCTTTTCCCTAACGCACACACACAGCCACACACACTACAAAGAATGAATACAAATAGTATGTAACACTATACACATTAGTTTAGAGCACCAATACATTCATTCGCCTTGTTTTTTGTTTTGTTTTATAACATACACTAGTGCCTACTTTAATCTTGTTAATGGGAGCATCTTAATAGCATTAGGTAGAAAATCGAGGAATTTGATTCCCAAGTAATAAAACATCTGCTTTGTTTTCTCCTTTTTGTGCAACCGTATTTTTAATTCATGCCTACAGCTGGTATTGATGTTGCGAGATTCACCATTCACTGGATATTTTGAATACATATACTGAAGAAGAATATAGCTGTAAGGGTACCTAAGTATCCCATTGCCCTAGAATACATCCGGGCAGCTTTTTCTTGGACCTACGCACACAATGTCCTTATTGCTCTTTTTTGCATGATAAACACATGTCCCGCTGCTGACGAGTTAACCCATATGAATGTTCCATACGATAGGATACGACAATGTGCAAAATAAGCAATCCTCGCAGCTTGATGGGTACTGTACTGTTCCACCGTTCTTATGATGTCAATTGCCCTGGATAAGCCTCGTGCTTCCATAGGTCAATCATCTTTAACGTTTTAAAATGAATTGGTCTGACATAAGGACATAACAAAATTCGTATTTAGCAATTAGGTTTTCTTTTGCGTTGAGTATATTTCATAAAAAGAAACAAAAATATAAATAGGAACAGCCATTTTAGAATAATTCACCAATAGCGACATACCAAAATTTAATTATGCTACTGAAAAGTGACCATTTTTATTGAATTTACACATGTATTTAGTATATAGCTGTTTTAGGAATTATTACCTGACATGTTTGTCGATATACTCCATGGTTCATTATCCACACTGCAGACAACGAATTACTTAATTACACCAAAAATCTAACAATTCATGCTACAATAAGCTTGTTCAATCTTTAAAACTTCCAGAAAAATAAACAGACATAGATCAAATAACAGCTTATGATGATGAAACCATAAATATAAACACAATCCGCCATTAATCGTTAATACCGTGCGCTTTGTCAGAGTTAGTTCGCTGTTGGCGTTGTTGTTGCTATGTTGCTATTGGACGACGATTAATACGATCGAGCATACACGAACACGAATACTGAGCGAATTCAAATAAATGTTTACAAATGAAAACAAACTTTCAGAAACGTTACATTTGTAACTTTACGGAGCTTACAATTGCAGAAAAACAACAAGCCGGCAAAGGAGATGTTACATTTGAAAGTTATGTTAAAGTTTCATTTGTAAGTTTGCATTGGTTTTTTGGCTGCAAACATTTAGAAATGTTGCAAACTTAACTTGCTTAATGGTAAATTATCTAACGTTGCGGTAAGCATTTGTAAGTTACCATGCTTAGTGGGCATGTATGGTTACAGGTTCAAATCCAAATGTTTGTGTGGTTACAGATTCAAATCTTGATGTATGTGTGTTGTTTGTTGTATCTGTATATGGAAGTGCATGTTCGAAACGTCAGCCACCGATGACGACACCACAGGTGTCGGGTCGGGTCAGCCACCCGAGTGGCTGACCCGAACACACCCGCCATCTAGAGGTCTAACCTGAGTTCCTGCACCACCGTTTCTTGTGACGTCACTCGCCTTCACCATCATTTTTAGGACGTCATCGGTGGCTGACCTGGCTGGTTGATTAACTAACCTGGCAGCCTATATTTTTTAATTGCTTAAAGTCCATGTCAGTTGTCACATGGTCGTCGTAGATGTGTTTACAAATGGTTTCGTCTTGTTTGAAGCAAATCAAAAACATTCAGCTTGTGTTCCGCCAAAGAGTAGCTGTTAGACATCTGCTAGACGCCTGTTAGACACCTATTAGACAGCTGTTAGATAGTTGTCTATTCTGTTAGACAACTTATTAGACATCTGTTAGACAGCTGTCTGTCCTCTTAGACAGATTGTTAGACAGCTGCCTGTCCTGTTAGACAGCGTGTTAGACAGCTGTTAGACAGCTGTCTGTCCCGTTACACAGCTGTCTGTCCTGTTAGACAGCTGTCTGTCCTATCTGTCGAATATTAAGAGGAGAAGCACCCGCAAAGGTTCAGTCGTTAACCAACAGTAAAGGTGAAAACAATAAGTTGTGTTGTTTGTGCTGTCTGGTGAATATTAAGATGAGAGGCCTCCGTTAAGGTTCAGTCGTTAACCAACAGTGAAGGTGAAAACAATAAGTATCTGCTAAACTTTAGACTTTAACAAACACGCAACTAAACTTCGGTCATTAACCAACAGTCAGTTGTGTAGCACGAAACAATGGCATTCTTGAATACTTGAAGACACAGTGAAATCCAATAAGAAGCTTAAACTTGATAGACGAAGCGTATGCTTTAGGCTCCAAGATATACCCTGATGATGTCAACGATTCAGAGAAGTGGATCAAAGATCGCATTAAAGATGCTGTGAGCCATATAGTCCATGATGTCGATCCCGAAGACAGGGTGGGGTTTACCTTTAACTCGGAAGGATTCGACAAGGGCACTGTTCACTTGCCATTCAAAAAAGCAAAGAATGTTGTGTTCGAAGATGTTTGGGACCTACGGAGCACAGATATACCAGAGTAAATGACCTGGTTTTCGTCCTGATACTTTCAGAATGACGATAACTCAAGTGAAAACCACTAAGCCTTCAATACATGTCAATTCAATCTCTTAACCCATCATCACCATCATTCAGGGGGGCCACTTGTATGTAGCTTGCAAGCCTTTAATACAAACACATGTCAATTCAATCTCGTAACCCATCATTAACATCACAGATTCAGAGGGGCCACTTGTAGGTAGCTTGCAAGCCTTTAATACAAACACATGTCAATTCAATCTCGTAACCCATCATCAACATCACAGATTCAGAGGGGCCACTTGTAGGTAGCTTGCTATCTCTACGCCCCTAAACGTTGGTTGGTTGGTTGGTTCGTTGGTTGTTTCTAGAAATGATTGGAATCCAACAAACCAAATTTAATACCAAATATTTGCAAAACATATGTACCACATATCATGTCGTGTACAGTCTGAGCTCCACCAATGTCCACCATGTATGAAGCTGTTGGTGTTAATTGAGATGTTGCTTCCGGAACATCTAGGGGTCTGTTGGAACACTTGCACAGCCTGAATACCGTCTGTCCCAAATGTTCCTTCCCTCCACCGATGTTTACCATTATGTAGCAGTTGTAGGTAATAAGAGGGCTCCTGCTGGAACATTTGGGTAGCCGGTATTCCGGCTACCCAAATGTTGCTTTAAATCCCTGTTGAAATAGACAATCAACTCTCTTGTCTTCTTATTTTTTATATATCAAACTTTTTAATTTTTTACACTATCGAAATTTAAATTACATACATACATAAAAGCTAAACCTCAAGACAACTGGTTTGACTAGTCAAATGACTAAGGTTACCCTGAAATGACAGACGAGTTGGCTTACGAAAATTAAAGGTTGCACTTCAAGACATTCAAGTTGTTTTATTAGGTAAACTAGCTCAGTACATGAATGAAAAGAAATAAAACTTGAAAGCTACACCTCAACACCATTAGTTTGAGTGGTCACATGACTAAGGTTACTCTGAAATGATAGAGGCGTGTTGTTTTATGAAAATTGAAGGCCGCTCTTCAAGATATTTAGTTTGTGTAGTTAGGTAAACTAATTCAGAATATAAAAGTTTGAAAACAAATAAAACTTGAAAAGCTACACCTCAAGACCAATAGTTTAACTGGTCACATGACTAAAATTACTCTGAAATGATAGAGTCGTGTTGCTTTATATAAATTGGAGGTTGCTCCTCAAGCAATTTAGTTTGGTTTGTTAGGTAAACTGGCTCAGAATATGAATGTTTGGAAACAAATAAAACTTGAAAACTACACCTCAAGACAATTAGTTTGAGTGGTCACATGGCTACAATTACTCTAAAATGGTTGACAGGTGTTGTTTTACAAAAATTGCAATCTACACATCGTGACATTCAGTTTGACTTATTAGGTAAACTAACATGAATGTGTCAAAACAAATAATTGTTCCTTTTTTAGTGTTGTCCTTTATAACTGGGTATTATGTTCATTGTTTATTAATGTTACCTAAACAGACTTAAGATACATAATAAAATAATGTTAGCAGACAACTGTAAGCATTAAAATCAAGTTTAAGTGATACATGGATACGCTGCTCTAAAACGATTGACATGTGATGGCTTACAAACTTGTAAGCTACACCTTAAGCCAATTGGCTTGAGGTGTAGTTTTTTAAATTTACTCTGAAATGATGGAGAGTGTGCTGGTTTACAAAATTTAAACTCTACACTTTAAGACATTTAGTTTGAGTTGTTAAGTTACTTAAAAATTATTTCTAGTTGGTTTGCGCATGCGCATATACTATATTTGAATTTTACTCATCAAGACGTTTGAAATGATACCCCACATGTAACCTCTAACCCAAACACTAAACAAGTTGGTTTGCGCATGCGCATATGTTATATCTGAATTATGCTTACTGAGCTGAGTAAAATGATACCTCACACTTGCCCTCTAAATCAAAAACTCTAAAAGGTGGTTTGCGCATGCGCATATGCTATATTTGAATTCTGCTTACTGAGCTGAGTAAAATGATACCTCACACTTGCTCTCTAAATCAAAAACTCTAAAAGTTGGTTTGCGCACGCGCATATCCTATATTTGAATTCTGCTTATTGAGACGAGTAACATGATACCCCACACATGCCTTCTAAACCAAAAACTAAAAAAGGTTGGTTTGCGCATGCGCATATGCTATATTTGAATGTTGCCTACTGAGACGAGTAACATGACTCCAAACACATGAGGTTTAAGTTAAAAGCTAAAAATGATGGTTTCCCCGCATCCTGATCTGAATCGAAATCTAAATCTAACCTAGTCACACTCACACACACATAAAGATTTGAACCTGTAACCATACAAACACATTAAGTTTTGAACATGCAGTTTCATATACAGATACAACAAACAACACACCTACATCAAGATTTGAACCTGTACCCACGCAAACTTTCGAATTTGAACCTGTAACCATACATGCACATCCACCACTTAGAATCCTGAGCTTGCTGTTTAGTTGTCCAGTACCCCTTCGTATATGTTGTTCCTCGTATTTATTTGACACTACCATATTAAGGAGCATATATAGGGATTCGAACCTATGTCTCTTTCAAATAAAATCAAAATGTCATAATATGTTATTTTTAACAAGTCACATCAAATGTGTTGATTTAAAATTCATCTCTTTATTATTATTTTTTAAAAGTTTTTCAGTACCCATTGTATATGTTGTCGCTAGTATTTGTTTGACACTACCGTATTAGGGAGCATATATCAGGAGTGTGTGTGTGGGTGTGTGTGTGTGTGTGTGTGTGTGTGTGTGTGTGTGTGTGTTTGGCCATCGTATTTGCTTAACACTTACATATCAAGGAGCAAACATCAGGATTTGAACCTGTAACCACACATGCATACCATTTAGAAACCTGAGCTTACTGTTTAGTTATTCAATACCCCTTCGTATTTGTTTGACACTACCATATTAAGGAGCATATATCAGGGTTCGAACCTATATCTCTTTCAAATAAAATCAAAATGCCAATCCTACTACAGTAGTTCACAACCTTTCAAATTCCAATATAAGTGACGTCGCCATCAAAGTTCTATCCAAAGGTTTTAATTTTGCACAAACCCCTAAATTCATCCCAATAGAAAAGATAATTTCTCAATCAGAAGATAACCCACTTACCGACTGACGAAGTTGAAATTGCGAGACAGGACATTGCCAGGATATTACGTTCTGCCAAAGCTCCACCTTTCTTGTCACGAACGACAGTCAATCAGAGACCTAAACCGAAACACAGAAATTATAATCCTACCAGCAGACAAAGGCAACGCTACAGTAATACTCGACAAAACAGACTATATACAAAAGATGGACAATATATTAAACAGCACAGACTACAAACAATCCCTAACGACCCTACAACTTATCTGGAAAATAAAGCCAAAACTATCATCAACAACTTCCAACTCGGTCCTGACCTCAAAAAATAACTAATCCCCGCGAAAAATCATTTCGCATCCCTAGAAAATACGGTCTCCCAAAAATCCATAAGCCTGATATTCCCCTTCGCCCTATCGTAAGTGCCCACCGTTCACCCACACAAAAACTTGCAAAACATCTAGCTTAAACTCTCCAACCATTAGTAGAAAACGCTACATCCTATGTTAAAAACTCCACTCATTTCATTGACCTTCTTCAACACCATTTCTTAAAACGACATCCTAGTTAGCTTCGATATAGTTTCCTTATTCACTAATATCTGAAACCCTTGACATTCCCTTCTTTCCTATCTTGTTCCTCTTTTCTTTCTCAATTTTCTCCCTCTTCTGGTCTTGATAGTTATGATCCCGAACAGCAATGTAAAGGTGGGTGGCATTGATGACGTCGACGTAGTCAAATTTACCACCACTAACTTCACAAAGCCATTTTTCTTAGTGTCCAAAGTCGTAATTTTGTTGATTTTTAATTTATTGGATAGTTCAATTATTCACTCATTTTGTACATTTTATTGATAATGTAGATATAACTGTATAATTGTTTTCTACGTTTATCGCACTACCTGTTGAGCAGATGTGTAGATTCTCATTAGCTTGGTAGCTGTTTCTCATTCTTTTGGGTAACCATTTTACTAATGATTTTTTCCTATTCGACGATTTTTGCAGATTGAACTCCCCTTGTTTTTTTTTATTTTGATTAGCTGCTTCTGTAAGTTTGCTGCTCCTTCTTTGGAACACGCCTGTAGTAGTTTCTCATAGATATATCTTCCTTCTATACTTTGATGGAAAGTTATTTTTCTCGTATATGGCTAGCTGGTGAACACCACTTTTGGCATGGTAGTGTGCTACGGCTGATCCATAGGTAACTTTTCTGCGTCTAAATTTTTCAATGGGGTCCGCGGTTGTAGTTTAAATGATTTCTCTGTTTTCAATGACTGGACTTGCATAGGTTTCAGTCTGGGTACTTTCTTGGATATTTTCTCGGTGTTATTTCTCTGCCGCTTCTTTTTTGCCTAATTCATATAACAGAGCCGGAAATTCAATAACTTTGCCTAACTCATTTGCCAGAGCTGTCAATTCGAAATTTTTCCCTGGCTTATATGGCGGAGCCGGCAATGAAATAATTTCGCTTAACTCAGTTACCAAAGCCGACAATTCGAAAGTTTTGCCTGAATTTTTCGTTGATTTAACAAATATAGCTCTCTGGCTGTCTTTTTAGCTCTGATGATACCGATTGTATGGATGACCAGCGATACGCAGTCTCACGCATCAAAATTTTAAGACTTGTTTCTGTTCGGACTGAAGTAGTACCGTAAGGCATTGTTGAAAATCCTCGAATGGCCATACGGGGTGATGTATTATTAGGGTAAATTGGAGACTTGGATATTAGAGACTTGACCAACTGTAATAATAACACACTACATGTTTACAACAAAAGGTACCTATTTATTAAAAAATGAAATGAAACATGTATACATGTGATGATAGAAATGTAAACACTTAGATCTAAAACAGTAGGTAACCTTGTATGCTAAATATTTTATATTTTAATTTAAATTTATCGTAAACAGTTTTGTATTTCATGATTAACTGCATTAGCGATTTTTGTGTTGAAGTTTAGATGAATATCTAGGTTTCTAAACTACTTTACTTTAGCATGAAATCCCTATGTCGCATTTGATGACGACCTGAGTTACACAAGCTGATGACAGGGGTTTGTTAAATGGCTTTATTTATACATTCTGAGAGAAAAATACATTTGAATACAAATCAATTTTAGAAAATAAATAATACGTGAGATATTATTGTTCACGTTTGAACAGACGGTGGGTCGTCATGACCCCCCGGTGATCCGCTCTTGGCGGATTTTCATTTTACTTTTGAATTTGTATTATATATTATATTAGTTTATATATATATACAAAGGATATATGGGTAAAATTACATGATAATAATTTGTTAATATAGTTCTAGTTGTTGATCTAGAGTGACCGTCCCACTAAGCATGGTAACTTACAAATGCTTACCGCAACGTTAGATAATTTACCATTAAGCAAGTTAAGTTTGCAATATTTCTAAATGTTTGCAGCGAAAAAACCAATGCAAACTTACAAGTTAAACTTTAACATAACTTTCATATGTAATATCTCCTTTGCCGGCTTGTTGTTTGTAAGCTCACGTAAAGTTACAATTGTAATGTTTCTGAAAGTTTGTTTTAATTTGTAAACACTTTTTTGAATTCCCTGCATTTTCGTATTCGTGTATGTTCGATCGTATGTCATCGTCGTCCAATAGCAACATACAACACTAACGCCAACAGCGAACTGACTCTGACATTGCGCCCAGTATTAACGATTAATTTTTGGAAGTTTTAAAGATTGAACAATCTAATTGTAGCCTGAATTGTTTTAATTTTGGGTAATTAAGTAATTCGTTGTCTGGAGTGTAGATAATGAAACATTGAATATCTCGACAAACATGTCAGGTAAGAATCCCTAAAACAGCGGCGATCCTTGGGACCCGTCTACTTAAGGATCGCCGGTGAATTATTCTAAAATGGCTGCATTTATTTTTTTGTTTCTTTTTATAAAATATAGTGAACGAAAAAGAAAACCTAATTGCTAAATACGAACGTTGTTATGTCCTTAGAAGCAGCCTGGATATGTCTTACCTGGTCAGACCAATTTATTTTAAAACGTTAAATATGATTGACCTATGGAAGAATTAGGCTTATCCAGAGCAATCGACATCATAAGGAACAGTACAGTACCCATCAAGTTGCCAGGATTGCTTATTTTGTACATTGTTGCAGTATCCTATCGTATGGAACATTCATATGGGTTAACTCGCCAGCAGCGGAACATGTGTTTATCATGCAAAAAAGAGCAATAAGGACATTGTGTGCGTAGGTCCAAGAAAAAGCTTCCCTGATGTGTTCGAGGCCAATGGGATACTTGGGTACCCTCCCAGCCATATACTTCTTTAGTATATGTATTCAAAATATCCAGTGAATGATGAAGCTCGCAACATCAATACCAGCTGCAGGCATGAATTAAAAATACAGTTGCACAAAAAGGAGAAAACAAAGCAGATATTTGGTTACTTGGGAATCAAATTCCTCAGTTTTCTACCTAATGTTATTAAGATGCTCCCACTAACAAGATTACAGTAGGCACGAGTGGATGGTATAAAACAAAAACCATGGTGAAGGAATTTACTGGTGCTCTAAACTAATGTGTATAGTGTTACAGACTACTTGTATTCATTCTTTGTAGTGTGTGTGTATGTGTGTGTGTGAGTGCGTTAGGCAGCTTTGGAAGGCAAGTTACATTAGCTACATACTTTTTTTATATATACATAATTCATTGTAGTCATAATTTTGTTTTACATCAATTCAATGTTTCTGAATGTACACAGACATTGAAAATACTATACTTACTGGATAGGGATAGTTAAGACATATGCGTGAACACTTTCAGAGACTGTCACCATATGCGAGCTATTTTCGCATTGAATGTATTCATTTCCATGCACCTGATTTATCCATTGCATATTCTTACGTTTGCTTAATTAAACTTGCTCTAAAATCGAAATGAACGCACCATTTTAGATATTTCTGTTTTCACAATGGTATTTGATATGTTGACTTTATTTTATGTCACATATGTTACCACATATTTTAGAAGATAAAAAAATTCTCGCCTCTCAAAATAAGTAATGCTACTTCGTTTTTGTTATTGGGGTTTTACACATTTTCCTAGACGACAGAGTTATTTAGTAAAACAATATCAAAACAATTAATTGGTATTCATTTAGAAAAACGAATTTTTGAAGTCAGTTAATAACGATATAACGAGTTCAAGTTATCTATTTTGTCGCTGAGTTTTGACTAGAACTGCATTTTAGGCTAAACATGACACTCGCTATATGTCTTAACTATCTCTATCTAGTAACTATAGTCGGTATTTATAAAGACAGTGACTTACCATGTACATTTGATGGTCAATAAAGTGTATATATCTATGTATCATCAGAAATGAAATGTGTTGTAAGTATTTAATTTTTTTATGTAATAAAGATTTTATAATAATTAACATTGTCTTAAGTTGTTTTTTTACAGTTTTACAAGAAATATATATTACGTATAAATACACCTATACCTATATTCAGTATTAGTTTGTAACTTGAAATAAATTCAGTGAATCAAATACAGTTTCTTTTTTTCAAAAATGCTTGGACGCATTGGTTAGTATTTCAAGTTGCAGTCTTTTAAAAAATCTATACAGTATGTACCATATTTGAAAAATGACTTCATCGATAATTTCGTTAAATCAACACCACGTTTTTGTTAACAATTTTCAAAGTTCTTACATGTGAAGTTCTAGAAAACCAGCAGATTTAAATTTTTTATCCATTGATAACTACACAATTTTTTTTCGTGCTTTCAACAAGGTTTATAATAAAAATTTGAAATTTGGTGGTTTTGTATTGCTTGGTGTGTACTTTAAAAATAGTCAACAAAAAGCTAAGGTTGTCATTTACAAAAATTATCAATGACATTTGACACAAATTGTATAATATATTTTTGAAAAGTTTGTAACTGAGAATATTATCTGACTCCCAGCATTAAAAAAAAAGCTGAAGTAGATTAATTGGAATTATCCCAAGTTACAAACTTGCACTGTATATAGAATATATACAATTGCAGATAAGTTACAAATGTAAGTTTAAATTTTACAACTTTGCTAGGCCCTTTTAAAATTGAAGCTTGCTGTAAGTGAACATTTGTAAGTATAAAGTTTGTAACAGCTCACTACAGTAAACTCGCAGTAAAGTTACAAAAGAAACACTTACATATGTAAAGTCACTGGGGGGAATATTTGCCATTTGCGACAAACTTGCGGGAGGCTTTCTGCAAGTTATCTATCAAACTTGAACTTGCTTTGGCAAAGATTCTGCAATGTTAATGCAATATTACCTTGCTCAGTGGGGTGGCTAAAAGAGCTTTGCTCGAAGTCGAAACAAGTTCAAAAAAATTGTTAGTATAGTTGCCGCATCTATCTTGTAGGTTGATTTCTAAATATCCAAGTGACAAAGCGTCGCCCGTCACAAAACTCAAAATCCAACTCCAAATATATATATATATATATATATATATATATATATATATATATATATATATATATATATATATATATATATATATATATGTATGTATATATATATATATATATATATATATATATATATATATATATATATATATATATATATATATATATATATATATATATATATATATATATATATACACACACATTATGCATTATACTTTATGGTTAGACTGGTTACAGGAAGTTTTCTTCATGATGACGTATGTCACAAGACCGAATACAGAACCATAGTTTATATGGATGTTAATTGCACTTGTTGATATTAAATCCATACGTAAACATTTAATATAACTTTATTATTTCACTAACTGAATAAACTATATGATACATTTAACTATAATACACTTTATGATATAACAACAATTACAACAATACACGAGTACCGAGCGTGGAGGACGTGTGTTCACTGTAGCGGTTGGTAGAGAGCAGAGAGAGAGAGATCGCCTGGTGTCTCTTATATGCAGTAGTTCTTGACAGCTGGCTGTCGCATAACGTAACGCAACGTTTAACTGTCAAGAGTATTTATGCAGAAACATAGAGTAGTGTTGACGGAAACACTGCGGTCGGAACCACCGCCACAGTTTACTATAACACGGGTCAAATATCAACAAAGGCAATTTTGGCGTAAATTCCCAACGCTGGTAAGTCAAATCCCTTTGTCCTAAGTTCTGACAGTAGAGTAATACCTATTGAGTACAGATCGACTATACAATCTACAAGGCATACCTACCTATACGTCACGTAAACATTAAAAGACCACAATAACTTCGAAATTATATTTATTAACAAAATAATACACATCATTTTTACAGAAAAAGATATTGTATCTTATAGTTGTGTTAATAAGAATACGGTTCACAATAAAACTAGAAAACATTAAAAAGTCTGGAGCCAGCAAATGGTAGTGAATTTTCATTAAAATGTTTTAAATGTCAAATATGTGTTTTTTCTAAAGAAAGCAGGAATCGAATTTGGTTACCAGTATGACCTATATAGTAGAAACAATGTACCATATATCATCAAAATAACTGTATTGTTTGAAAATTTACAACAATTTTTCAATAATTAACTAAAAATGTTCCGGAAAAAAACTCGTTTATTTAACCTTATAGGTTAATAGCAAATTGAGCAATTCCAATTTGAAACACTGAATAGAAATTCGCTACCATAATGCACTTGCTGCGTCCCGAATTTCTTTTCTTGCAAAGAGACATTATAATTCCGTGGTCGAAATTCGATACATCAAAGTTCAGCTCAGAACTGGCACGGACCGTGGGAATTCGACTCTAATTAAAACAAATCATTGGTTAATCTATTTGAACTGAGCAGATTTTAATAAATATTCGGTACCATAACCCACTTGCTGTGTCCCAAATTTATTTTCTTACCAACATGCATTATAATTACATGGTCGAAATTCGATACATTAAAGGTCAGCTCAGAACTGGCACGGACCGGGGGTATCTGACTATATAATTAATACAAACCTTTATTAAACCTAATAGAACTGAGCAGATTTTCCTGGCTAACGAATTTATCCAAGCCACTTGCACAAGCAAGGTATTCACCAAATTTGATCGTCATGGGCTCATTATTTTTTGAGTTATCGCTGTGACATATATATATATATATATATATATATATATATATATATATATATATATATATATATATATATATATATATATATACGTATAAAGCCTGAAACCGACCTCGGATTTGGGTTCCAGGGGTCCTAAATAGCGCTCATTTGTAGAAATTTTTTCAAAATTCAAAAGTCGCAATCTCCTTATTAGTGATTTTTTTAAAGAAAATTCACTAAAAATTCAAAATATATTTAACCATATCACATCATTCCTAAAATAAATGAATAGATTAATATTTATTTTAGATTGTGGCTAAATACATGGATGTAAATCAGCAGAACTTGATGATTTATTATTATTTACATTACGATGGAGAACATATGCTAGTTAAATTGTCATGGAAATATGTACAAGGTGCTTTTGGAGTACTTTTTATAGGTTACGTCTTCTCTGCAGTAGTATTCATCTTTGAATATAATTACAAGTATAATATAAAGTCTGTAAATTATGTATCTTAGCCTATATAAATTAATAAAAACTGAGAATCTATATCTGAAATCTTTCGTTACTTTATGGGCTGTAAATAGATAAGAAACTAATATCGTGTTTTCTCTTTTTAACGGCTGCCGATCTCCGCGACTATGACCAATCACCTGTGCTAGACAGCAGTTTCACTTTATTAACCTGGACATTTTGTCTGCATTGGAGTTTATTTTTTTACCATAATTACACAACATAAACTCTGTAAATTATGCACTGTGAGCTAAATTAATTAATAAAAACTCAAAATCTATAATTGGCATCTTTCCTTCTTTTCTGTGCTATAAAGAAATAAAAAAATATCTTTTATTGAACTTTATTTCTTTAAGGACGCCCTATCTCCATCGCTATTAAAAATCACTGATCCAATGGTGTGGTTTTACCGCACCAACATGGACGTTTTGCCGGATTTCTCTAATAGGTGAAGAGCTGCGGTAAGATGTAAATCAAAACATTTGCACAATAATCCAAGGTTCTGTCCACTGAGCTTCTGAGCTCCCAAAAAATATATTAAGATGTTTATGGTAAACTATCCAATGTGCGCGATAAATTATATAATTCATGTTAAGAAAGATTTTTATAAATAATAATAATAAAGTTGATTACGACAACATAAGTCTGAACGAATTAAATACACTGATAAATGCTACGGCAGAAATCATTACGGAATGGATAATACCAAAGAAAACATCTAACAGCAACGAAAAAAATACGGGGCGCGAGCCAGTTTGGAAAACCTGTATAAGACAGAAAATAGGAAACCTCAGGAAATAACTGTCACTGCTAAAAGAATGAGGAAAAAATGTTAAGGGGGAGACCAGTAATTCAACAGATTTTAAAGAAATATAAAACTGACACCGAACAAGAATACGTCGTTCTTGAGAAAACTTTGAAAGGAAAGATACAAGCCTGTGCTCAGAGATGAGAAGATATGAAAAACCAGTGAACTTTTTATTCCAGAGCGATGCCAAAGAGTTCTACCGGCGCTTGAATGCACAGACAACAAACGAGAGCAAGCATCCCACAAAAGAAGACATTGAGAAACTTTGGTGTAAATAATGGGAAGGCGGAGGCGAACATAAAGCGACCGCAAAATAAATTAAGAGGGACCGGGAAAGAAGAAAAGAGTCCCCTGCATGGCGTACAAGGAAATTGATGCAAGTATTCCCACTAAACATGGTAACTTCTAAATGCTTACCACAACGTTATATAACTTATCATTAACAAGTTAAGTTGGTTGCAGACACCCTACCACTGACATTTATTGTTAAAAACACAGCTTAAACTTAATTATACACAGTTAAAACACCAGCAATCACTAGTGTTTACATATAAACACGTTCTAGAACGATGTAATATCAATACTATCCGCTAGGGGCGCTGATATTCTTGAAACACGAAATCAGCCGGAGTGTCCTGTGTTGTCATTATAAAGTATTTGATTAAACATAATAAGCACCTTTAGACTAAGTGTCAATTGTCCATTCTGATTTCAAAGCGTTGTAGTACAGGCAATAGAGGAGCCCGTTACTCTTGTCCATAATGCATTAAACTACAGGAGTTATATTTTTTGATAGATATAGGTTCATAATTATGTACTGAATGTAAAAACACAAAATCCTTACAAATTAGGAGGGCGGAAGTGCCGCCATTTTGAGAAAAATCGTTTCGACCTATATCTTATTCATAACTGTGCACTTTAGACCAAAAATGGTAATGACCTTTATTGTAGATAATTGCATTTCTAATTTTTCTTGTTCAATTTTTTTTTGTATCACTCACCGTTTACAGCTTATACGACTATTAGCATTCATTTATTGACATTTTTACCTATATCTTTGTTAATAATTGTTTAAAAAATAAAATGATTATAACTTAACTTTTCAATAGACAAATTTTCTAGAACATTTACTTAATTATTTTTTTCTAAAATCAATATTTTCCGGAAAAACCTGGGCCGATTTTCTTGGCTAACGAACTTATCCAAGCCACTTACAGGGGTTAAGGAGTCGCGGGCCAAAGGACTCCAGGGGGCAAGCTGAGGAAGTGGAAATAACAACATAAACTCCCGATGAAGCTTTCCCCAAGACCGTCATGCGCGGTAAAAATCCGCATCCTGCACGAGGTGACCCTGCTAATAACTAAACATGACGGATCTAGACAAGGAGGTCGAACTAAACTCCCCCAATCTACGGTGTCACGTGACCCGTGCCTATGGATGGATGGCACCAGGGCGATGGTGTCGTGAACGGAACCTCTGGAGTACCAGGCAACCCTCCAGAGTAACCCGCCTTGCACCACACAGGGGGTTCTGATGGTGTGGACAGTATTTCCCCCATTCTCGTGGGAACAACATGAAGATAATAAACACATACAAAACCAAAACCAATGAGGCTCGAGGAGTGGCTCCGGCTACAGACTTGTGCCTTGAGTCTATCCCGGAAACGGAAACGAGCCAGGGGGCGGCAGCGGACTCTGGAGGTCCCACGACCGGCGTAGATACGGGGGATCAGGGGGTAGCTTCGGCCAGAGACCTGTCCCCGACACCCAAGCTGGAGGCTGGGTCCCACCGGAGGGCGGCGAGCTCCGCGGACTCCGGGGGCCCCTCCACCAGTGAGGACTCTACTGTTAGAGTAGAGGGACTGCCCCGGCAGTCCAAGCGTCTTTCCGGGGCGCAAAGAAAGAAGCTCCGGAGGGCGCAAAAAATGGCGGCCGGGACCTGGACGGTCGAGAAACCTGTAAAGGCGCAAGAGGGGAGTGCGGGTCAGAAGAGGACGCGCTCGAACTCTAGCACGCCCACTACAGACAGACGTTCCAAAAGGGCCAGGGTGCCTGTAAAGGCGCAAGAGGAGAGTGCGAGTCGGAAGACGCCGCGCTCTGGCTCTAGCACGCCTACTACAGATAGACCTTCCAAAGGAACCAAGGCCGGAACACCGGCGCAGACTGGCTCTTACAGGGAGGCTGCGGAGGGCCTCGGGATGGCGGTGATTGACAGACGCCATCCTGAGGTCACGCTAGACCAGGGGAAGGCGGACCTGATCCAGGCTGCGGTGGTAGCTGCAGTGGACTCTCTTCAGGAAGGGGAGAGCCCGCCTCAGTTCCACCGGACGCGCCTGACGGGGGGCATCCTCTGGATAACCTGTGCCGGCCCGCAGTCGCGGGACTGGCTGCGGAAAACGATCGGGGGCCTCGGTCAGATTTGGGAGGGGGCGGACTTGACAGCCGTCGAGCCCAAGGAACTCCCAAAGAGACGCAAGGTCCTCGTACGGATCCCTGACACCGTCCCGCAGGAGACGGTGATCAGCAGACTTAAGATCCAGAACCCTGAACTGGGGACGCAACACTGGTCGGTTCTAAGCAGGAAGGCAGAGGAGAAAGGACAGACGCTCGCCTTCTCGATCGACCCGACATCTTACAGAGCCCTTGAAGGAACCTCCTTCAAGGCATTTTGGGGCATGGGAAGGGTTAGCTTCCGCCAACTGGGGAAGCAACTAAGGGTTAATGGGACTTAGGTTCCTTCAGGTCAACCTCCAACACAGTAGGGCAGCCACGGCCGGACTACTAATGGCTCTGAGGAACACGGATGTGGCCCTCATCAAGGAACCGTACTCCTACAAAGGAGAGATCAAGGGACTCGGCGGAGCTACTGGAAAGCTCATATACAGCAGGTCCAGCGAGAATCCGAGGGCCTGCATTTTTGTCAAGGAAGGGATAGAGTTTCTCCCTCTAATGAATTTCTGTTCCAGGGACCTGGCAACGATCAAAATCCGATGTGGAGGAGCGGATGGGCTGAGGGACATTACTGTCGCGTCAGCCTATCTGCCAGGGGACAGCATGGACCCTCCTCCACCCAACGAATTGGAGCAGCTGATGGTGGGTAGCAGAGCAGGTGGATGGCAGACCATCATCGGCATGGATGCGAATGCGCACCATGAGTTGTGGGGTAGCTCGGACACAAACTCTAGAGGTGAGGCACTTTTACAATTCTTTATGAAATTTAATTTAGACATATTGAATAGAGGTAATAAACCGACATTCGTCACAACACGGCGTGAGGAAGTTTTAGACCTAACAGTTTCCACCCAGTTTCTGGGTGACTTTGTTAAAAGCTGGGCTGTGTCTGGGGAAGTGAGTAGCTCAGACCACAGATACATCCGGTTTGAAATCGCCAAAGTCGAAAGAGAAACGGTATGGTACCGGGACCCCCGCAAGGCGGACTGGGAAGCCTACAGGGCAGACCTAGCTGTGGAACTGCGGGGGGTTGAGAGTGCCATAAGGGATTCAATAGACCTCGAGATTGCAGCAGTCCAATTGCGAGACGCAATTACCTCGGCCTATAACGCCAACTGCCCCCTGAAAATGAGGGTGTCCACCAGGAACGTCCCATGGTGGAACGAGGACCTCAGGCAAAGGAGGACGCAGGTTCGTAAGCTGTTTAACGCGGCCAAAAGGTCGGGAGCATGGGATGAATATAGACAGGCCCTATCGACCTATAACAAAAGACTGAGGGACGCCAAGAAGGAGTCGTGGAGGAGGCACTGCGAAGAAGTGGAAAACACGTCCGAGAGTGCTCGACTACACAAGATCCTGTCTAAGGGCCCTCAGACTAACATAGGCTCCCTTAGAACACCCACGGGAGGCTTTACAAGCTCGGGGGAGGAAACTATGGAAATTTTACTCCAGACGCACTTCCCCGGCTGTAACATAATAAACCAATCACCTCCGGACTGGGAACACTCAGAAATAGAGGCGCCTTATAGGCGGGCATCTAGAGTAGACTGGACAGTCGCTAAAGAGGTGGTTACCTGGAGCAAAATCAGATGGGCCATTAACAGCTTTAAGCCATACAAATCGCCGGGATTTGATGGAATAATGCCCATCATGCTCCAACAGGGGATAGATATACTGGCGCCGGTGCTTACCCTCATTATGAGGGCCAGCCTGGCTCTGGGGTACATTCCGAGGGCATGGAGACTGGCCAGGGTTGTATTTATTCCTAAACCTGGGCGTCCAACAGACCAGGCAAAGTCCCTGAGGCCAATAAGTCTCATGTCCTTCTTGCTGAAAACAGTGGAAAAACTGCTCGACCGGCACATTAGGGGCGGTGTACTGGAAGCATATCTTCTACACTGCGGACAATATGCATACAGAGCAGGATTCTCAACAGAAACAGCACTGCACCAACTGGTGCTGAAACTGGAGAATACGCTGGAGAACAAGGAGGTGGCGCTGGGGGCCTTCCTAGACATAGAGGGGGCCTTTAGCAACACCTCGTTCGGATCGGTTCTGGCAGCTGCCCGGGAGCGTGGAATAGAGGAGACCTGCTGCAGGTGGATCGGTTCCATGCTCAGGGACAGGGCGGTGTTCACCTCACTCGCGGGAGGGACTCTGCTGGCGGGGGTCGCGGCGAGGTGTCCGCAGGGGAGCGTTCTGTCTCCCTTGCTCTGGTGTCTAGTCGTGGACGGCCTGCTGGGGAGGCTCTCGGGAGGGGGGTATGAGGTACAGGGCTATGCGGACGACATTGTCATCATAGTCCGAGGAAAGGTCACACAGGCAGTGTGGGAGCGTATGCAGACTGCACTGAAAGTGGTGGAAGGGTGGACGGTTGATCAAGGGCTCGGGGTGAGCCCCGAGAAAGCAACCGTCGTGCCGTTTACGAGGAGGAGGAAGTGTGAAAGCCACAGAACTCTCACTCTATACGGTAGGAGCGTTCCAATGGCCAGGGAGGTAAAATATCTTGGGGTCGTATTGGACTCTAAGCTAACTTGGAATGGTCACATTGGAAAAATACTGCGTAAGGCAGTCATGACCTTAGCCGTCACTAGGCGGCTATATGGAAAAACGTGGGGACTAAGACCTAGTATGGCCCACTGGCTGTACACAAGGGTGGTCAGACCATCGTTAACATATGCGGCACTGGTCTGGTGGCCTAAGGTGACACAATCCAGTGCCAAACAAAAAACTAGGCAAGATCCAAAGGATGGCTTGCCTAGGCATCACAGGGGCCATGTCTTCAACCCCAACAGCCGCCATGGAGGTGTTGCTGGATCTACCCCCCCTACACTTAGTTATTATGGGAGAGGCCAGGCTAGGACTATACAGACTAGCCTGCAATGGTAGACTGAAGATCAACCCAGGCTTCAGGGGCCACTGCAAAATTCAGGAGATCGTGAAGGAACCCATGCTTGAAATGAGGTCAGACTTCGCGAGCCCGCGAATGTGCAGGGAAAACAACTTCACAGTGGAAATCCCTAATCGCGGGGCATGGCGGGAGGAGACGCCGGGCATACCACGGGGCGCGCTCGTCTGGTTCACGGACGGATCTGGCGGGGAGCGTGGGACGGGGGCAGGTGTTTACTCGGATGGACCGAGGGTAAGTCACAGTATTTCCCTCGGAGCCCATGCAACGGTGTTTCAGGCCGAGATGTACGCCATCCTGCACTGTGCGCGGGAGAACAAGAGGAGGGGCTACACCAACAAGCGGATCCTCATAGCCACAGACAGCCAGGCAGCCCTTAAGGCACTAAGTTGTCCACGGGTAAATTCCTGGCTGGTGAGTGAGTGCCGAGACGAGACGAGCGACCTGGCTGGGCAGAATGAGGTGACCCTCATCTGGGTGCCGGGTCACTCGGGGGTCAAAGGCAATGAAGAAGCTGACAGTCTCGCGAAGAGAGGGTCAGCAGAACCATTTATGGGACCAGAACCGGCTCTGGGCGTGTCAAAGAGCACTGCCAGGGGAGCCATTAAGTCCTGGGTCAGAAACCAACACAAGGTGTACTGGGCGGACTGTCCAGGGCTCAGACATGGGAAGTCAATAATTGACGGACCCAGTTCAAAGAGAGTTGTGGAGCTGCTAAACCTTAGCAGAGGACAGCTCAGAAACACAACAGGTCTCTTGACGGGACACATGGCCGTCAAGAAACACCTACATAAAATGGGGCGGTTCGAAGGGGACCTCGCATGCAGACTCTGCGGCGAGGGGGAGGAATCAGCCCAGCACATCTTGTGCGAGTGTATAGCTCTGGACCGGAAAAGACAACTGATCTACGGTCACTCTAGACCGGAGACAGAGCAATATAAAACTTCACCCTACCAATCGCTGTGCAGACTAGTTCAAGGCACAGTGATTTTGGAATGGGTGGAGTAAAACTAGGGGTATGCACAATCAACCAAGGGCTGCGGTGCTATCGGGGCGGCAAGGCCGCGGACGAGCCCTGAGGGAACAAAAAAAAAAAAAAAGCCACTTACAAGAGGAAAGTAGATAGGGAGTCACCTGGGCCCATCCCCTCCACTTTTTACTGCGCATGCGCGTGACGTCATGCGCATGCGCTGACCTGCGCAGACCTGTGACAGTTGACAGCTGACCTGTCAGATTTGACAGGTGTCAAATGTCACTGACCTGACAGCTGTCAGCTGTCAGCTGTCAGCTAACCTGACAGCTGTCAACGTCAGCTGTCACCTGACCTGACATGTGTCAACGTCAAATGTCACCTGACCTGTCAGATGACGTCACAAGCATTCCAAGATGGCTGACCTGTCATAGACAGCCGCAACCCGGGTCTCTATGGAACTGTCTGACCTGAGATGACGTCACAAGCATTCCAAGATGGCTGACCTGTCATAGACATCTGCAACTCCGGGGTTCTCTCTATGGAACTAACCTGAGATGTCGTTACAATCGTTCCAAGATGTCTGACCTGTGTGTTCATAGATATCTACAAGTCAGGTTAGCTCTCCATGTGTGTGTTTGTCTGATTGTTTATTAAGGTTATGTATTTGTTTATTAAGGTTATGTTCGCTCACGTGTCATCTGTTTGTTTATTAAGGTTATGTTTGTATTTGTTTATTAAGGTTATGTCATGTGTGTGTTGATTACCATGCATCTGTTTGTTTATTAAGGTTATGTATTTTGTTTATTAAGGTTAGGTGTTCGTAAACACAGCTGTTTGGTTTGTTTATTGTGTTGTTGTTGTTGTTGTTAAGGTGTATTGAAGTTTGTTAGGGTATTTCGTTTTTGGCGGGAAATTTGAATTTGTTTGAAAATTTCTGTCTGTTGTGTCCAGAGATATGACTCATTGAGCTAGAGAATATTCTATTTGTAAAGTTGTAGAGTGTAGAGAATATTCTCTAGCTCGATGGGAGACATCTGTTGGACACAGTCATTCGGTTTAGTCACACACACATACATATATGAGGAAGATATATTGAGCGGGTAATTTGAAATTTTGAATTTAATTTGAAATATGATTTTTGAAAGAAAAGCGTTCGCCTGAAATTAGATTGAATTAGATTCGAACCCCCAACCATACAGCTTACTAAGATATGCAAACGTCCCTAAACCGATTATGCTATTCAGACATACGATGAAAGTTTGTTATCAGTGGGTATATATAAAACAAAAACCTGTTACATAAAACGAGTTTATGAGGGTGCTGAGTTTGTGTGTGTGGGCAAAGGTGGTATCTCTATTACATTCCAATCTGAATAATAGGAACTGTAATGTTAAAAACAATTGTTTATATTTTATAGTAAAAAGAAATTTAAAAGACGTTCCAATTTACCTATCTAATATCATTTTAATAACAAAAAAAACGTTTGAAGTAAATTATATCAATAAGAAAAACGTATTTACATCTAGATATGTTAATGAGTTTATTTTAATAGCACAATAAAACTCGGGGACTTGGTTTTATTGCCGGCGTGTTTGTTTATGTTAGTGTGTTTGTATTTTGAATGAATGAATCTAAATTTATATAGGGAGTGATCAAAAACACACAAGTAACAAAACTCAATTTAAAACAACTAAATTAAACTTTGATATACGAGGATTGTTTGATAAGTATTGTTTGTATGTAAACATAAATAATATAATAGTATACTTACATACAGCAAGAGACGTCATACTTGTTTCACGGCTTAGTACACACTAACGTATGTTGAGGTCTTGAATGGGGGCCCCGTTATAGAAATAACACAGTTGTTTAATGACATCCACTTGAACCAAACAAAACATATAGACGCTGTTGTTGATTGTTAACACACACACACACACACACGTCATGACAGCTCGAAGTCTTTGCTTAGACTGACAGAGCTGTGTAATAAAAGACAGACAATTGATTGCCCAACAAGTATCATATAGAACCTTGTTTGAGCTTGTACAGCTGTTTAACAAACACGTCATGACAGCTCGAAGTCTTTGCTTAGACTGACAGACAGAAAGGGGTTAATAAAAATGCAACAAAATAAAAATAAAACAACTGTTTTACATACAATAAAAATTTATTAGGATTAATTAAGTTGTACATATTGATACATAAATGACATACTATTATTACATAATGGCTCTAACGATGCCCGTTAGAGGTTTATATTCCATTACACTGTCATGAATAACCAGACAATAAACACGAGTATTTTTTGGGAAGTTGGCGTGACTCATAAACTCCACCTTAATGTCCACCGTTGAAGACTTGATTGACTCGTTCTGGTGCTGACAGTCAATCACAAATAGAGCTCTGTCTTTAAACTCGTCATAATTCAAGATAGGCTCCGACATGTTTTTATAACAGAAGCTTTTTTGAAAATCTGTATACATGTTATAGGCTTCTGCATATTTCGATTTCTCAAAATCCATATTCATAGATTCATAAGGGTAGCATTCTGAATTTAGAAACACTCGAAGGTCCATCATACCAATGTTATCGAAATAGTCTGACCTCTTCTTCACGTTATCCTTACGATCTGTTTGAAATGCTATAATCACATATCGAGGTCTTTCCAAGTTGGTTGCAGTTTTAACAGCCCACACATCTCTGTTGATATCTCTGAGTGCTGGTAACTCGTATATGTCCCATTTGCGGTAGGCGAGAAATATAGAGGTGTCTTTGGCTATTTTATCCATCAGTTCCAATTTCATTTTATCATTGGGAAATACATGTTTTACCTTTAAAAACATATTGGTTACGGTAATTTTTGCTCGTGCCGTACCTGTGCTGTAATAGCCATTGGAATCGTTTCGACTTCTTGTAAAGCGGAAAGTATGTTTGCCACAGAGAACTCCTTTGAAATGATGAAAGAAACTGAAGAGGAACCAGACAGGTATGAGCATGTGAAACTTGTTATCATTTAAGGTGATGTGCTCCGACGACACATTCAGACCGGCGTTGCTAAGAGATTGGGCTTCATTCTTATTGAACGATAGCAGACTTTTGATGATGGTTGTGGTGTATGGGTCTCGCACTCGTTCCACTTCCTTGTTATTTAACTCATAGGTCATGGATTCAAACAGAGCTGCTCCTCCATTATTTGACAGATAACAAGCACCAGTGGCATTTTGGATTGCTACAGGTTCCAGAGCACCTTCGATTATTAGAGCTGACTCGGCCAGACATACGAACGCATCTTGTTGGTTGATGGCTATTTCAATTTCATCGCTGTTACCAAACGATTTAGTTGGTGAATAGTAAGAGCGCAGCTCTTCTCGATCGATGCCATCATCAAACACGGGTTCTTTGAATATTTCTAGTTTTGACGACATGATAACCCAGGCTTTGCAGGAACTCAATATTATCGGGACGAAGCGTACCCTTTGACGTGTCTGACTCAACTGAATTTGATGTGGTAGATGCACTTGCTTTTATATCCTTAAAGACCAACATACTAAGCAACTTTTATAAGTTTCAAGCGAACAGACACCTCTTCACCTTGAAAGTTGACAGGAACTGAATCTTGGTCGACGATGTCGATGCTTATATTGGAAATCTCTTGCTTGTTCACCGACAAGTAAATTAAATTTTTAGGTTCTATGTCGATTGCGTAGCCAGGATCAACCATCGGAGCAAACTCATACAGCGTATGTGAGGGTTGTCCGTTATAATAGGAACCAGACACGATATTGGTTTCGATGCGAATCTGTCTAACATCCACTATATCAACAGGTAAATCAGATTCATAAAAGGTGTCCGGCTGAAGAACTTGTTTTGAAAAGCCCAACATTCGCCCAATCGAACCATCAAATTCAAAACTGACATTTGTATAACACTTTAGTCTGCATTTGATGGTGTTCGGATTAGGTCTCAGAATGAGAGCCTGTTGCTTTTGTTCGTGTGTTGCTGTAGCACCAACAAGTTCATTTTGAAGTAACTCTTCCAAGTGTGTTATTTCATAAGCACCGGTGGGTATCGTGATGGTTCGCCAACCGGTTCCTTCTTTTACATGAAATTTGTTTTTACCTTCATAGATGTTGGGTATGTTGTTGTAGGTGTGAAAGCCTATCAAGGCAACAGCATAATTACCATCCAAAACAATTGGTGGATGGTAGTCTGACGACAGATGGGAGCTGCGGTCTTTCAACACAAAGGTGTGCGCCATGACTGATACACACAGGCTACTGTTTCAGTCTTTTATTGCATTGGTTTTTGCAGATACAGCCCATAACCGGAGCGCTGTTTCTTGAGATACATGCCTTTGTCTCACTTGCATTCATATATATACACACCCAAATAAAATATAGTTTAGTTTAAGTTAAGATGCGTACCAGCAAACACGCTTCTGCCTTACCCATTACAAATATAGACGATGTTGTTACGGACACAGCTCAACAACAACTGAGGCATGGTCCTCTCTTTCCAAACACCGTTCGCTGTATCATATGTGGTCCGAGTGGTTGTGGTAAAACTAATGTCATGCTGAGTTTATTGTTTGAAGCAAACGGTTTAAAATTTGATAACGTGTATGTGTATTCAAAGTCTCTGTATCAACCGAAATACAAGATGTTAAAGGAGGTGATGAATGCAACAAAAGGTGTTGGTTACTATCCTTATAGAGAAAACGATGAAATATTAGATCCGGCAGATGCCAAGGACAACTCTGTGTTTATATTTGATGATGTAGCTTGTGACAAACAAGATAAAATAAGAGCATACTTCAGTATGGGCAGACATAAGAATATTGATTCATTCTATCTCTGTCAAACATATACACGAATACCCAAGCATCTGGTACGGGACAACACCAATGTTATTGTGTTATTCAAGCAAGATGAAACCAATTTAAAACATGTGTACGACGATCATGTAACCACCAATATGGACTTTAAACAATTTAAAACTATCTGCCACCAATGCTGAAAAGATAATAAGTATGGTGTGTTGGTGATTGTGAAGGAAAACGATGTACACAAAGGTCGATATAGAAAAGGATTCGATAGATATATATTATTCTAACAATGGTAGACAGGACAGACAGCTGTCTAACACAGGTGTCTAACACAGCTGTCTAAGACAGCTGTCTAACACAGCTGTCATACAGCTGTCTAACACACAGCTGTCTAACAGACAGCTGTCTAACAGACAGCTGTCTAACACACAGCTGTCTAACACACAGCTGTCTAACAGACAGCTGTCTAACACACAGCTGTCTAACACACAGCTGTCTAACAGACAGCTGTCTAACACACAGCTGTCTAACACACAGTTGTCTAACAGACAGCTGTCTAACAGACAGCTGTCTAACAGACAGCTGTCTAACACACAGCTGTCTAACACACAGCTGTCTAACAGACAGCTGTCTAACACACAGCTGTCTAACACACAGCTGTCTAACAGACAGCTGTCTAACACACAGCTGTCTAACACACAGCTGTCTAACAGACAGCTGTCTAACAGACAGCTGTCTAACAGACAGCTGTCTAACAGACAGCTGTCTAACACACAGCTGTCTAACACACAGCTGTCTAACAGACAGCTGTCTAACAGACAGCTGTCTAACACACAGCTGTCTAACACACAGCTGTCTAACAGACAGCTGTCTAACACACAGCTGTCTAACACACAGCTGTCTAACAGACAGCTGTCTAACACACAGCTGTCTAACACACAGCTGTCTAACAGACAGCTGTCTAACAGACAGCTGTCTAACAGACAGCTGTCTAACAGACAGCTGTCTAACACACAGCTGTCTAACACACAGCTGTCTAACAGACAGCTGTCTAACACACAGCTGTCTAACACACAGCTGTCTAACAGACAGCTGTCTAACAGACAGCTGTCTAACAGACAGCTGTCTAACAGACAGCTGTCTAACAGACAGCTGTCTAACAGACAGCTGTCTAACAGACAGCTGTCTAACACACAGCTGTCTAACACACAGCTGTCTAACAGACAGCTGTCTAACACAGCTGTCTAACACAGCCAGACATCGTGATAAATAAGAAGGCATGTACCATGACTGAGTCAGTATATGTTAAACCACCACACAACCTGTATCGCTCAAACAAATGATTAGACCGACTGGTAACACCAAACAGTTGTAGCACAATGGAAGTGTTGGGTAAGGAAGAGCGAAAAGTTAAGAAAAAGATTTTACAACTTGCTGACAATATTCGAAAAAAACATTTAATGCTTAAACTTAACAGAGCTGAGAATGATGATGCTCTGCAACGTTTATATAAACCACTTGTTGAACCCCTAAGTGAAATATCTAAAAACACAGCAGCACTGCAGCAGCAACAGCCATCGCAACAACCAAAGGCTGAACAAATCAAAGACGAAGTCGATATACCAGAAACGAAACCCCAAGTACAGTTCCTTAAAGATCATGAAGTTTTTGAAGCTGAACCAAGGGAAGAGGCTGAGGCGGCAAGTTCCGATGAGGATATCCCAACATTTGAAGAGCTTGAGGCAAACCTACAAACTGTCACAACCAACCCTGCATATCAAGAATTTTTGGAGCAATATCCTGACCGAGTTCGATATTATGTAGACAAGTATTTTACTGAACCACCAAGGCTCGGTACCATTGATCAAACGTATGGTGCCCGCTACGCTAAAGATACCGGTAGCTGGAGTGTTGGTAACAAACACTTAGACTTTACTGATGCTGAGATTCAACTGGGCCAAAGGAGATACCCGCAAACACAAGGTTTGCTAGAATTGTTATTTATGAAAAGACCCCGGGGGTATACTTATGACGATCTTCAGCACTATAGAGATATTCTAGAAGCAACTAGTGTTTATAAAATGAACTATGATCCTAACGCCCGAACCAAGGGTTGTTCCTCTGAAAAGTATCTGACTCTAATAAAACCAGTGATAAATCCACGAGGTCGTAGATCCTCAACACCTCAAGGTTTTGGTTACACCTACGAGGAAGACGATGACGACAGCAACGTCAGACATCTTAACAAAAAACAAAAGACTGAACTTAAAACTCAGAGTGATAAGAGCAGCGATAGCAACGCCATGAGCCCTAACAACAACATCAGCACCAACAACTATATGATACAAAATAACAAACAAATAGCCTATGTGTATTGGAATGACATAAACGAGTTGGTTGACAGACTTAGACTTTTAGTGGCTTCCCAAGTTGCAGGTAATAATGCTCATAACAACGAAATTCAGTCAATCTTGGAAGAACTAAAAGAAGCTAGTGTTATCACCTAGTAAACCCACAGCCATGAAGAGGCACCAACGACAACAACAACAACAGCACCAACGCAACACTGAACCATCTAATGTTAATAATTCTATAAATGTATTCCAACAAAGAGTTTACATACTTGTACTTAGAATCAAATAAAAGTCTTTGTTAAAATTAATGTGTTTTTATTTTGTAATACAATTAAAAAGTATGTCTTAAAGCAATAATATCCTGAACAAACTTATCTTGTGGTACATCTGCTATACGTAGGTTGTTTCTATGTGCTGTAAGGTATTTCACTTCAGTCTTGATTCTGTTAAAGAGATTTACTGAATTTGGATCGTACAGCTTGTTTAGGATCACTTGGGCGTCGGGGTGTTTATTTTTAAAGTTCCTCACAGCCCTAGGGAAACTTTTCTTTTGTGTTCTTACAGCATGATATGGATAGGGGGCGTCTTTCTCGTTTCTTGCAAGTAAACCAAACACACTTATTTTTCCCAGGTTACTTGGCTTTGGGGATATATCTTCAAGATATTCTGTGACTTTAGCATTTGTTTCTCGCATACGCTGCAACTCATCATTTATCTCCATTAATTTTACTTCAATCGCATCTAGGCTGTCCCTGTATTTCTGATCAAATTCGTTTAGGAAAAAATCATAAATAATTTGGTTGCATTTTTTATAGAACTGATTGGATATCCAACAAGCCAAATTTAATATTAAATCTTTACACACATATGTACCAGATATCAAGTTGTTTTCAGCCTGTCTCCCACCAAAGTCCACCAGATATGTAGCTGTTGTTGGTATTACTTGAGTTGTTGCTTCCGTTTTAAGGGGGCTAGTAGTCCGGCTCCTTGGCGATAACTCTAAGTGGGCTCCCTCAGTTGAAATATTGAGGGTATCGGTATTCAGATACCCTGACTCTTCCTTTAGCAGACTGTTGTAATAGGCAATCAGCTCTTTAGTTTTCTTATTTTCCAACCAATGATACATTTTTTTTATTACTAGTTTTACACAGTTTAGTTGCATTAAAATAGCCAGTGTTTTTATCGATAATAAGTTGAAAGTCTCCAAATAGACCATACCAGAAGTTGTCTTTAATTTGCTGGTAACACACATCACTTAATGTAGCCATTTTGAAACAGATTTGGGTAGAGTAAACTGAAGCACGTCTTTTCTCAACGACAACTGAATTGTGAATGAGCTTTAGAGTGTGTGTACCCACTTTATATATGCTGCCACAATAGCCGTTTTTAAAACCATATTTGTTTTCACAGAAACCTTACTAAATGTGTGTGTGTCTACAAATACGTTGTTTCTTATGGGAAACGTATCAAAAGCTCTATATTAGGCTAAAATACATGTAATCTTATGGGAAATAGAAACGATTTAAGGTGTGAGCAGGGGCCTTTTCTACAAACACAAATAATGTGATGATGTCATCCTTTGGGTTTTGTCTGTATTCTAGACAAGCTCAAACACGAATAATGGGGGTGATTGAACAGATATAACACAAGATAACATTCGCCAAGGTCATCAACTGACAGGTTGTTTACCTTTAAGAGGGCCTCTCTCTTGTGTATATTAAACAGATACACAGACAAGCTCAAACAGGATCAAGGTTACAACTGTAAAACGTTGTTTATCCTTTGTAAGGCCTCTCTCTCTTACATCAGTTTGTTTCCTCAATACAAGAGACAGAGACACTTGTTCAGTATGTGTTAAGTCGTGAAACAAGGATGACGTCTCTTGCTGTATGTAAGTACACTCTTCTTATTATGTCTGTTTGCATTCAAATAACAAATACAAACATAACCTTACTAAACAATCAGATGATTGGTAATCAACATGTATACGAACACCTAACCTCATATGTAAACAACAACTGGCTTTTGTTTTATATATACAACTGCGAACAAACTTTTAACGTGTGCGTCTGTGGAGCTATTGGTTTAGGGACAGTGTATATCTGAGAAAGCTGTCTATGGTCGATTCGAGGTTCATGGGTTCAAATCTAATTTCAGGCGAATGCTTTTCTTTCAAATACACATGCATCTGTCAGTCTAAGCAAAGACTTTGAACTGTCATGACGTGTTTGTTAAACAGCATGTATAAGCTTCAACAATGGCAATCAGTTGTCTGTCTGTCTGTATCCTCAACACAGGAGACACTTGTTCAATAGTGTGTGTATTAAGCTGTGAAAGAAGGCTAACGTCTCTTGTTGTATGTAAGTACAATCTTGTATTATCTCTGTTTGCATTCAAATAACAAATACATAACCTTAACAAACAATCAGACAGCTGGTATTCGACAAACACACATGGAGACCTGACTTGTAGATATCTATGGACACAGGTCAGACATCTTGGAACGCTTGTGACGTCATCACAAGACAGTTAATACCTAACATGACTTGTAGATGTCTCTCTGTACAGGTCAGACGGAACATCTTACGTCATCACAGGTCAGACATAAGACAGTTAATACCTAACCTGACTTGTGGCTATCTATGAACAGGGTTTGCCATCTTGGAACATCTGACGTCATCACAGGTCAGACATAAGACAGTTAATACCTAACCTGACTTGTAGATATCTATGGACACAGGTCAGACATCTTGGAACGCTTGTGACGTCATCTCAGGTCAGTTAATACCTAACCTGGGGCTGTAGCTATCTCTCTCTCTCTCTCTCTCTGGACAGGTCAGACGGAACATCTTACGTCAGCACAGGTCAGTTCCATAGAGACCCGGGTTGCGGCTGTCTATGACAGGTCAGTCATCTTGGAATGCTTGTGACGTCATCTGACAGGTCAGGTGACATTTGACGTTGACACATGTCAGGTCAGGTGACAGCTGACGTTGACAGCTGTCAGGTTAGCTGACAGCTGACAGCTGACAGCTGTCAGGTCAGTGACATTTGACACCTGTCAAATCTGACAGGTCAGCTGTCAACTGTCACAGGTCTGCGCAGGTCAGCGCATGCGCATGACGTCACGCGCATGCGCAGTAAAAAGTGGAGGGGATGGGCCCAGGTGACTCCCTATCTACTGAGGAAGGTATTCACCAAATTAAATTTAAATCGGACCATTAGTTTTTGAGTTATCGGTGTGATATATATATATATATATATATATATATATATATATATATATATATATATATATATATATATATATATATATATATATATATATATATATATATATATATATATATATATATATATAAATTGTAACTGACCCCGGATATGTGTTCTAGGGGGCATAATTAGTGCATTTTTCAAATATTTTTTTTCAAAATTCAAAAGTCGGGGTCTCCTCATTAATGAATTTTTTTAAAGAAAATGCAGTAATAATAATTTTAGAAAAAAAGTTTTAAGTATAAGTTCTAGAAAATTTGTCGATTAAAAAGTTAAGTTATAATCATTTTATTTTTTAAACAATTATTAACAAAGATATACGTAAAAAAGTCAATAAATGAATGCTAATAGTCGTATAAGTTGTAAACGGTGAGTGATACAAAAAAATATTTTACAAAAAAGATGAGAAATGCAATTATCTACAATAAAGGTCATTACCATTTTTGGTCTAAAGTGCACGGTTACGGAGATATAGGCCGAAACGATTTTTCTCAAAATGGCGGCACTTCCACCCTCCTAATTTGTAAGGATTTTGTGTTTTTACATTCAGTACGTAATTCTGAACCTATCTATCAAAAAAAAAAACTCTTGTAGTTTAATGCAGAAAAAAATTCTCTATTGCCTGTATTATTGGTTGAATGATTGAAGCTGATGCTGAAGCGCTGAAGCCACTTCTTACTTTTCTGACAATATTTATGTATTAGGTATTGGTAAAAACAATCAAATTCAACGCGTAAATATTAGAAGTTAAAAAGTTCATATATAATTAATGTTTTTGTCAAATTACTCTATATAAATGATAAGTAACGTGAATGTATTAGTTTGGTTTAAACAAGTCATGGATATCAGATGGATATGTCTATTAGGCATAGAGGGGGTATCTCTTTTATACCAATGCTACATTTGCTTAATAGATTTCGTAGATATCTAATAGATATCTATCTAATTTCGAGAATATACATGGAATACAATGAATTTCATAGACATCCAATGAATTTCCAGTGGATATCGTTTGCTGTGTGGGTATTGATTTGTTTTTAAATTTATTGGTTTAGGTATTCATTTATTTATATTAATTTGTTTTAAATCCTTTTTTCTTTATATTTGGTTATAATATTCTCAAAAAGTTTTTTTTTTTAGTGCTGAAAGTATAAAAGATAGAACCCATTTATAATTTTCACGAAATATTCCGATATATAGATTTTTAACAAGAGACTTGCGAAGTACATACTGGTATGACAACTATTATTATAATATTTATAGATGCTCACAAAATCGGTTCACCATACGAGGCGTGTTTTTTATATTCTAGTTCAACAATCGCAACTAACTGAATTAAATATCAAAGGCACAATATTTACTACAGAAGTTCATGCTGTTTTTCTGTCACCTAAGCTATGCAACATTTATCTTTACACATAATCATTTTCCCCAATTCATCTGGTGGACTCGTATCAAATTCAAATTTAAACTCACTCTCTAACAAGCGGGTTATTATTCACATTATTGGTACTAAACAACTATTAGCATAGGAGGAAAAGGATCATGGCATATCGTTTCGCCGACAGCTCGTTTAGTCGACACTACAATAGAGCGGGGATTCGAGTGAGAATACCGCTTTTTTCAGTATTTGTCTGGCCCACTGGGTGAAAACCTAATATTGATCTCTACTTCATATTTAGTTGCAAAACGTTACATATAAGCGAAATTAAAATAAAATTGCCAATTTATATGCGGGGCAATACGCACTCTTTATATGTTTAAAATGGCTTACCTAATTGCATAGCAATATGATGAGGTTTAGTTTGATTTTTGTTTTGCTTTAATATAACATTGTAAAAATAAGTTATTAGATACAAATTGTTATATATGTAAATATGTATGAAACTCAATTATGACAACTTAATGAAAAGCTCATTTTATAATTTTAAAAAAATCGATCAATATAAGATTTATTCCATATTTTAATTTAAAAAATGTTATTTAAAGTAAAGCCACACATTATTAAACATTTGTTTACTTATTTTCAAGAAAGTTATCTTTGATGGCATCTACTTTTTCACTTTTATAATGCATAGTTGCACAAGTTGCATAGTGAAAATTTATGGATGAGGGCAGAAGGTTAAGCACTTTTTTTATCAATGTATATCGGCAATGAAGAAAAAAACATTGGAAATTGAATATGTGGTCACGCCATTAAATTTATTTGTGTAAAAAAAATATGTTGAGTTAGATATAGATAAATATACCTATGGATAAATCATTGTATTTGAAGAAGATCTAAATAGTTGTAAGCCTGAATTACAATCTCCACACTCAAAGAAAGCATGGAGAATGACAGGCAGTTCTGTTATTGTCGTAAAGAAAATTGAATGATTATCATTCAATTTTTTCATTAAAACAATTTGATTTAAAGACAAACCAGACTTTAACAAACTTTCTATTTTCTTCTTTTATTGCCAAATATTTTCAAAAAAGCTGTCTTACATTATTTTTAATGCTTATTTGCTGCAAACATATATATATATATATATATATATATATATATATATATATATATATATATATATATATATATATATATATATATATATATATATATATATATATATATATATATTATATAGATTTTAATTTTAAATAGGTGTAATGAGATTTAAAAAAAAATGTTTGTGATTATGGGTTATGGTTTTATGGAATGTAATGTGGGTGGTCTATTTTTTAGCACTGTTAAAAATAGCAACGGGTAAATCAGACATATAAATATACTTGCCCCTATTATTTTCCTCGGCTGATCTGCTTTGACTCCATCATCAGTAGTCGGATCTAATTTAGAGAATAACTGCTATATGCAATTAAACCTTACATACATAAATATTCCCCAAAGAAATAAGTCATGGTTTTTCTTTTCAATAATAACAAATACATTTATTCTTAAAAATGAAAATTCTAGAATTTTTAGACTATGCGGATCCTCTAATATTTAATCTATTAACAAACAAAAATTATTTATCAAGTGACAAGATTCTTATTAATTTTATGTTGACAAATATGGCTGAATATTGTTCTTTGAGTTTCTAATTTGATACACTATCCGTCCTCTATGATTCCGCTTTTGAAACACTATAAGAATTTGGTTCTGATTTCAGTTTATATATGAATTTCTGCTATTATCATAAAACATGTATTGCTTAGAAGAAAGATTAATAGCTTATCTATATTGATACTTAGGAGAATCTTCACTTTTGTGGTGATTTAAAATAAATACATAGATTTTCGATACCTTGTATGTGATGGCCGCGTCTATAGGTGAGTTTTGATATTATATTACCAGTATATTCATTTCTTCTTGTGAAATTTTTGTTTGAATCATCTAATAGACTTCTTATGTTACTTTCAGGACTAAAACGGATATTATTCACACACAAATTGATTTAAATATTCATATTTTATCTGGACGGAAAATTGACGCTCTTACTTCGCGTTCTAACAAACAACAACCTCTTAACAAACGGAAACGGATATTCTCCGAAAAATAATCTCGAAGCCTATTTCCTCTTCCTGTATCAAAGTCACAGCAAGCTGCCTGGAAATTAATTTCAATGTTCTGTTCTTCTTGGCCTGAGTTGAATAAACCATCCAACCATTGTGATAAGAAAATTATCATTTCATCTATTGACAGGTATGTCAAATTTAGAAACCCACCAAATTCAAATCCTTCATTTCGGTTCCATTAGCAATAAAACGTTACTAATAAATCTAGATAAGACATTTGGATAACCTAACTTATTACTAATATAAACAATGATTTCACTCTAAAACGCAAAACACTAAACTGTTCTATTCTTGATTAGAAGTCTTTTAATACACCCCTGTTGTCCTTTGGAGTTTTAATATTTCACTTTATATACAATACACATGCCCAGTTTCACAAGGCTTGATTAAATATTTAACGGCCGGTTAGTTAATCAAGGCTTAATACAACCAATCACAGCTTCAAAATATTTAGTTGTCATGGCAAAAACCCGAATCACAACCTATGATTGGTCGTCTTAATCGTTGAAATTACAGCTGAATTTTACACACTCCACGTTTAAGGTGACAATTATATTGATAATGGGTTATCCTGTATATAGATTTGTATAGATTTTAATTTAATTAGGAGAATATGTGTAATTTGATTTTATAGTTTATATATATATATATATATATATATATATATATATATATATATATATATATATATATATTGTGTTTTAAATTTGAATTTGATTATATTGGAATGTATTAATCTACAGTTTACACCTAATTGTCCATGCACAAATTATGTAAATTTTATGTTAATTTTTGTATTGGAGTGTTAAAGAAATACTTAATTTGTGGGTTTTCTGTTTTATTGAAGTCCTTATGTGTCTGTGTAATGTTGGTGGTCTATTCTTTAAGACTCTTAAAAATAGCAATAGATACAGATATATAAATATACTTGCCCTTAGCTAATTTTTCCTCGGCTGCTCTACTTTGACTCCATCTTCAGTAGTCGGTTCTAATTTAGAGAGACTGCTATATGCAATTTATGCAATTAAATCTTATTTATATATTTATAAATATACCCCAAAGAAATATATAAATTTTTTAAATAGTAACAAATATCTTTATTTTATATTGGAAAATTCTAGAATTTTGGCTTAACGGATCCTCTACTGTTTAATCTACTAACAAAGTTTTTTATTCATTAAGTGACAGGATTGTTATTGTTTTGATATTAACAAAATGGCCAAAATATTGTTCTTTCAATTCCTAATTTGATATGATTTCGCTTTTGAAACACTTTGGGAATTTGGTTTTGATTTCAGTTTATATATATATATATATATATATATATATATATATATATATATATATATATATATATATATATATATATATGAATTCTGATATTCGTGCTTTAAAATAACTAAATAAATTTGCGGTACCTTGCGTCTGATGATTGATGCTACATGTAATGTTTTGATGTTATATTACCCGTATATTCATTTCTTGTTGTGATTTTCTTTCTGGAACATCTAATGGATTTCTTATTTTACTTTTAGGACATAACTGGGTACTGTTCACGCACAAAATTCACTTAAAACATTCATTCATTTTATCTGGAGGGGAAAATGACGCTCATTACTCGGCCTTCTTAAAAAAACAACCTCTTAATTAAAGCGGAAAACGGATATCGTCGAAAAATTTAATCTCGAAGTCGCTCCCTGTTCCTGTATTAAAATCATGGCAAACTGTCTGGAAATTAATTTCAATGTTCAAGGTTCTGGTTTTTCTTGGCCTTCGCTGCATAAACTCTCCAGCCATTTTCATGGAAATCATCATTTCATCTATTGACAGGTATGTCAAATTTAGAAACCCGCCAAATTCAAATCCTTCACTCTAGTTACATTCACAATATAAAAGTTCCTAAATCTAGACATGACATTTTGATAACCTAACTGATTCTAAATATAAACAATGATTTTAATTTAACACGAAAAACACTTTTAAATGTTCAAATCTTGATTGTAAGTCTTTTCAACTTCACTGTTGTCTTTTGGGGTTTTAATATTTCACTTCTTATGTAATATACAGAGTGTTTTTTAAAGACATTTTATTTTAAATCATGTAAGTAAAATCTTTTGACCATAATTCTTTGGTTTAAAAATAACTTGTTTTTAAAGTTCATGCTATACATACACCTTTAGGTATGTAGCTTAATTACTCTTTACTAATATTCTTCCAAATTATTTAGGTTATAAATTTAAATTGTCAACAATGATTCAAGTGAATCATTTCTTTTTCAGCTTTCATATCTTATCTACCCAGCACTAAATAACAGTAACAAAGAATATGTCTGGTGATAATGTGTTGTTATTTGTTTTTAATGTGACTAATGTCGTGTAATATTGGTATTTATTGGCCTGGATACAATTTACATAGGAGTACATACACATTTCGTACAAACTGCATCATTTTTACTGTTTATCTTTTAAGGATTGTGCTTTTTGTAACTCTTTTCATTTATTAACTTTATAATCTGTGTTTTTTAGATTGACATGCTGTTAATATGCAGATTATATTCGAATATACCTATTTGACAAATGATACAGGACTGGACCTCAGTATTTTGCACCAAACCACTTTGGCTGAGATCAGTATTCTGCAAGATATCACCTTCGATACACACTTACTTTGCTGCTAGGTTTTCTACAATATTGACATTCAGTGGCAGTGTTAGTGTTTTAACAATTATCGTTCAAAAACTTTAGTATTTTAATTATTGATGTGATATTTTATTTTTTCCAAATATCAGAAGAAATCTGTTAGTTTGACGATTTAGGTTTGCTTTAAAATGGTCTTATAAGTCCAAAACACTGGATCTTTTAACTTAATCATGGGTATACTATGTCAACACGGAAAGGTGTTGAGCAAATTGCCTATTGCATTAACTTTGAACACTTCCGTGATGAAATATACTCAACCAGTATATTATTGTACATCCGCCTAAATGAATTGGTGCATGCAGGGGTTGCATACATTTAGGAGCTGTCGGTCGAACAATACGCACTCAAAAGGATTGCGCTTATACTTTTATGGGCGAGAGTACATAATGAAATTACAAGTATCGGCCGCTAAGTTCCATGAAAATTTTTCTTGTAGTGAGAAAAACATACTTCTATGTTTGTGCCCTGTGACATGATTGTCACATTTAAAAACGTGATTAATCTACGTTGGCCTAAAGAATACAGGAGTCCAGCAGTTTTGAGCGACACTGCCTATACGTTTGCAACCCTCCATACACCTACTTACTTAATAAGAATCTTCAATAGTAGATTGGTCGACTGTAATGTGTAATGTATTCCCTTGATAGGCGTGGTTTAGCTCGAGTAGCTCTAGTCAGAACTGAAATAGGCAAACAGTTTTGCGGCATTGTGTTTTGATATAGTATATACCAATGCATGAATATATTATATTTTTTAGTCTCGTGGGGTCATTTAGATTCACTAATTACGTATATAAATGAGAAAACTCAAATTACCGCTACCTATTTCAAGTAAAAAGAGAAGTAAATTACGCTTAAAAAAATACAATATATTTTTTAGTATTTCTAAGTCCATTTTTAGGGAGACCTAAAAGCCAAACAAAGTTTTTTACGATGTGTGAAGAAAAAACAAGGCTCCTATGAGAGTTGTCCGAACGCGCTGAATTTCAATTATTATCTTTAGCAAATGCGCAATAGTAGCGAATTTTCATAAATCTGCAAGTTAAAATAGTAAGTAAGTATTGAAAAAAAGTAAGCAGGCAACGCGTTTTTGCAGCGAATGTTCATAAATATATTTGAAATGTTATAATAAGTCAATTTCCCATTATTAAGATCTTAACAGTACAATTAAGTGTCTATAATTAAGCAGCATTGGGTACCTACAATATTTTATACAAATAAAACGTAAATATTTAAGTCTGACTGCCTTTTGAATAAGTAGCAGGTTTAGCAAAAGTAAGTACAAAAAATTATAATGTTTGTAGAGTTTTTAAGAGCATTCCAATGCATACCTTTATCTGTCAATTGTCCCATTATTAAGCAGATTTTTTTTGTTAATAATTATTAAAAGTCAAAAAAGGCATATCTTAGTGTATACTGCACCACGAACATCTTACAATAAATGTTGTAATAAAAAAAGGTACTGAGCATGGCTTAACCGAAATATAACGCGAGGATTGAAACAGCCGGGATGTCTGTTGTGGAGAATATATCAGCCAATAAAACCGTCCGGATCGCTTCGCGCCAATTTCAAAATGAAGTATAAGTCCCGCTATCTCATACGTTTTGTAATTGACGAGGCAGATTCATTAAACAACTGTTTTATGTCTGTGCCTTTAATTTGTAGATTTTTTTAGAGTTTATTTGTTTGTTAGTGTAATAGAAACACATATCAGCGTATAATGCGTTATTATTTACTATATTTGCCAAGTAAAGCAGCATAAGAATATGATGACTGTGGAGAAAAGAGTAGGTAGGTAGGTAACTTATATCATGGAAACAACTATTAACCAATGTCAAAGTTTGTTGTGAAAGTGTAGGTAAATTATGTTTAATGTCAGACATCTGTAATGAAAAACTAGGTATCAAATTATTATCTTTACCAAATTTCAAACTACATTTAGATCGTTAGAGTAGGCCTATAAAAAGTTCGCAATTTGTTTCCAGACTATGATGGCTTACTAGAATTATTTGTGAACACTATCTATTTTCACGGGTTAGCGCTCAAAATCGAAAATAACCTTTTAATGAGAATGAAATGTAACATTAAGTAACTACTTAATGATTCAGTTAGGTATAAGAAAAAACTTCAGTGTGATGTCAGGATAACTCCAGGCGAAACCTTGTTCTTCCTTTAGACTTGCTCCTACATTTATTTGATTTATTTTCTATTTTCAAAACAAAAAGAAATCATTGCCCTTGAATAATATAATTTTAAATTTCGTGCGTCTTTGTACTTATTCTACTTGACTTTCTAATATTGACCAAATCGCCTTCCAAAACACTAGTCTGACCAATGACACAATAGATAGGTCTATGAGCCTGACTTTGTGCCATGTTGCCAAATGTAAAAGTTATCAACGATTTTTGTGACTAGTCTATGACCTAGCGTCCTTCAGTTTTTGCTGTTTTTAAAATACTAAATTTGGTATTCTTCTGGCAGCTAATTTATAGTAAAAAAATTAAGTTTGAATAAGCTAATTGTTCTTTAACTCAAAAACATCAAATTTGCGGTGATAGTATTATAATCTCTATACTAGAAACCTATGTACCAAATTTCATTCAAATAGCTTTATATTTTTTCGAAAAAACGAGGTCCCATTTACCTGGCGAATGAACTTATTCAAGCAATTTGTACAAATAATATACCTGCAGAGACATAAATATCATACATACATACACACACACACGCGCATATATATATATATATATATATATATATATATATATATATATATATATATATATATATATATATATATATATATATATAATTCGGTAAGTCAACGAAATGATAAAGTACGGCGTTGCGCCCTATACTAATGGTATAGATATAATTAGATTATGCTTCCGCCTGCCTAAAGCACATATTTAGAAAACATTTATCAATATACAACCTGCCCCAGCGGTCCGTCGCGAGCTTAACATAAGTTTTTAAATAGGACACGGCATTTTTTAATTCATTGCTACCATTGTCTGTAAAGTTTCCTCTATGTATTGACCAATAATATCGTTTATGTTATATATGGACCGATTCCGAAATATGTAACTTTCTCAATTATTTTCTCTCAAAATCGTTATACGTTTTAAAACTAATATCAGGTCAGGTCATTGTTTTGAAGATTTTAGAAATAAATAGTAAACGTTATTATTTCCACACCACTCGGATAACTACTGGGATAATAAAGCTTCTATATAGTGTTCAATATCGTCCGACATATTTGGATAACTTTATATATATATATATATATATATATATATATATATATATATATATATATATATATATATATATATATATATATATATATATATTATGAAAGGCAATCTGCCTACTCCTTAAAGCGGGGTGGCTAAGGGTAGGTTTAGTTGTAGCTCGATTACGAGGCCTCAATCTGCCTACCCCCAAATCCCGCCAGTGATCGTCTCTTAGGTATCGGCACAGTATAAGGGAGACCTTAGATTTCATATTTTCTTAACTTCTTGAACATGGCTCCAAAACAGGAGCCAGAACGTCGAGTTTTCGTAAATTCTAGACGTACTTCAACCCAAGAACCAAGTATATCTCACACTAATGACCGCGGAAACCTTTCCGTATAAAGTTTGAAAGTGAACCCGCATACAGGTTTTATGGGAAGGGGGTAGTTCTCATTCATTTTAGGAATTTTTTTCAAAATTGTAATGCAGGGTCTTTGAAATAATGAGCCAAACCACCTTCTAAAGACTTACCGACTATATTAAAAGCCTTTGTTTATTTTTCGAGTTATCGTCGTGACACTAATACACACACATTATATATATATATATATATATATATATATATATATATATATATATCTGTGTGTGTAAAATAAATCAAAAATCAGCTAAAATTGCAAATAAACAAGGTAGGTACAGACGTGGAGACTATTTCTCTGCTGCCTTGCAAATGTTAGTTTTATTTTCTGTAACCGGTTTCGCTGCTTGATAGCTTTCTCAGACAAAAGATGTCAAGCAGCAAAACCGGTTACAGAAAATAAAACCAACAGTTGTGAAGCCAAAGAAATAGTTTCCACGTATTTATTTAGTATGGAACGGTTTCACCAAGTAAGGGCATTAACAGTTGATGAAAACAATTAGTTTTTTTTTCTAATGGCTTTTCCATAATTTTTAGTATTCTACGACGAATTATTTACAGTACCTATCTCTATTCATTAACCTATAAAGAAAAGTCATGAAGTGCGTGTTGAAAGTTAACTGTAAGAAAAATCTTCGGTTTTCTGTTTGTTTAACCGCATCCCAGTTTCCAACAATAATATGCTTTTTAAAAAAATATTTTATAATTTAACATTTCCATGATAAAAAGTTGGCATTCAAGTTATAACCTATATTCTTTATTTATTTTTTTTAAGTTTTAAAATAAACTGTTATTAATTTAAATTCACTAATAGAGAGGTATCGATGGTGAGACTTGACAAACATTTTTTCAAATGAGTGCGAACTAGGACCCTTAGAACCCATATCCGGGGTCTGTTTCGATTTTTATATGTTTATATATATATATATATATACATATATATATATATATATATATATATATATATATATATATATATATATATATATATATATATATATATATATATATATATATATGTATCCATCTGATAACTCAAAAAACAAAAAATAATTAACCAATTTCGATGAAACACAGCAAGTGCCTTTTTCATTAATGGCTTGGATGAGATCGTTATCCAGGAAAATCGGGCAGGGTTTTCCGGGAAAATGTTGAGTTTTGTTTAGAAAAAAAAATTCTCCGAAAATTACAAAACTGTTTTAATGAAATTTAATGGATATTTTGCCATGGGAGGGACCGTAGTACGTACTAAAATTCAACTTTCTACGTTTATAGAAAATTGAGTTATTCAAATTTTGAATTTTCATTCGAAAAAAATTTTTCCTCCGAAAATTACAAAGTTATTTTAATTATGTTCTGACTACACTGTTATACAGATCAGTTATTTAGGGTCGAAGACAGCAGGTAGCAGGTAGCCATTTACGATCGTTTGATGGCCTTCTATACAAGTGTTGGCTTTTATTTCGAACATTCTTCTAAATCAGCCCTTGCCCTTAGAAATAAATAAGCAGGTAGGTTAACTTAAAAACGCAGGCTTTATTATAATATAAACTCGTATTTGCTCAGGGCTTCAACTTTGTTTTTTTTTCAAAAGATAAAATAACTATATATAAATAACAAAATAAATAGACAAGGGTTACATTGAATGTTACACAGATGACATGATAGCGATATTATTAGAAACGGAAAAAGAATTACAAAGGACGTTGAGTGTGCTAGATGTTGTTTTAAAAATATCAAACTAAACATTAATACGACGAAAATAAGGGTACACAAGATAAGTAGAGGACAGCGAAAATAAATACAAAGCTTAAATATGCAACAGCTTGAACAAGTAAAATGTTCATGTACTTTGAAAGTATTATTACGGATGATGATAAATTTAGCAAATCTGAGGAGAATCCCAACATTCAATAGGTAGACAACATACCTACTTTTCTGGCAGATAAACATTCAAATTTGGGTATAAGGAAATGGTTCAAGTCAAACGTAGAGCATAGCATACCGTACTAGTTTTAGTGACTCATACACTGTTCCATGCACAAAAAAATGGGAACGCAGTAAGTGCGTTTTGGTAGCGAATTTTCATTAAATGCTTCAAATTTCAATAACTCAATTTGCTATTAACCTAAGGTTCGTTGGCTAGGAAACAAGTTTTCTTGAACACATTTAAGTTTATTTTCAAAAAATTTTTGTACATTTTCAGGCAGTAAGTTATTTTGATAAAATATGGTACATTGTTTCTACTATATAGGTTACACCGGTAACCAAATTGATGCCTGCTTGCATTCAAGAGGCATAAGGCACTGGCTGCGTCAAGGCTTTTTTCTTACAAACATGCATCATATTTTGATAAAAAAGACAAAAATGCAATAATATAAGGGATATGTTCGGAAGAAAAATTATAGGTATCATGAACGACTTATGTGTCATCCCGTGATTGTCAAAATAATTGTATAAGATGCAGCTCAAGACACTCTTATAATTAACGTATACAATTTTTTCTCGTATCTTGTAGGTATAATAGCAATTATATAATTGAGCTTTACCGTAGAAATGCGCCATCCTGCATATATGTAAACAGATAAAAACTGAAACTAAACCCGGATATGGATTCTAGGGCGCCTAGCTTGCACTAATTTGAAAAAATCTTTTTAAAATTCAAAAGTCGCGGTCTCCTCATTAACGAATTTTTTCCATGAAAATTAGCTAAAAATTATAGATCGATAAACCATAAGCTTAACTAAAGCCACTGCCAAAGCATCAGAGAAAGTCTCTATTTGAAATGAATATTCTGTAAACATTTATGTAAAATGAAGGACAATGACGGTTGAAGCAAAAAATTAAGGGTTTGCAGAACCCTCTCTTTGCGACATTTTCTTTACATAAACCGTATTTCTTTTAGCTTGTTTGCTTAAATGTTGCCAATTTTGTCGTTTCAAATCGCGACTTTGACGTTTTGAAGAAAACCCCATTTTTTTCCTTTAAATGCCTATAACTTTTTTGCCTTTTGCCGATTTTCTTGGCTAACGAACTTAAGCAAGCCACTCGCAAAAGGAAGGTACATATGGAATTTGATCAAAATTGGTCCATTATTTTTTGAGTTATCGGTGTGATACAATCTAAAAGTCGGGATCTCCTCATTAGTGAATTTTTTTAAAAGAAAATTCACTAATAAACTAAAGCTTCTGCTCATATACACAATCCTCAAGAATATAGGATAAACTAAGTGAAGATTGGAACATGTGATGAGCACTGATAAGTACACTCGGAGAACCAAAACCACCGCAACACATTTTTAAAGCCGAAACGATCGTTTCACTCACAAAGACCTAATGATAATCTGCTACTGAAATGTTGTAATGCATGTGAAGTAAAGTTGTACTTTGACCAGCAGGTTACAAAGAGAATGGAACTTTTCCCCTTTCACAAGTATGTGTCTTTCAAATAATGTTATCCGAAAGTTATTATGTTGCAGTGTTATGTTCAATAAAGCTTTTCCTCTTTCATTAACCATTTTATTCTCCATCCTCTTCCACATAGCATACTTATTAACATTTCTGACATATTCCATGTCTACATTTCAAATACATATGAATTGATGAACATTTACATCAGGTCCAAATTAAAATGTTTATCAGTGTGAAGACAAGGCTTTTTGTTTATTAAATGGTTACTTTGCCATCGAGATCCTTCTTGCCAGTTCTCATTGTATCATCAACAGTAATAATACTTTCAAGGTACATAAATATTTTTATTTCGTCAAGTTGTTGGCCATCCAGCTTTATATCCATGTCCGCAGTTCTGTCCTTACATATCTTTATTAGTTTTCTTTTCGCAATATTAATTTTTATTGACTGTATGACAATTTTTAACGTCGGTCTATTCCCGCAACTATGGCCAATCTCCGACGCCAGGGAGCAGTTTCACCTTACTACCCTGGAAATGTTGGCAAACCTCGGCCCTTCTATAAGAAGGGTATGGATCTTTAACGTGCCCAACATCGCACGGACACGTTAAAGATCCGTACCCCTACTTGACCATTGTCGCGGACTAGACCGATGTTAAAAAAAGTAAGTAATACAATCATCTGTGTGTGTAAACTGTAAACTGAATATTTATTTGATTTAATTATTTTCACTCATCTAATTATTCATTCTGGAATAGGAAGTGGCAACGCTGTGTGAAATTCACACAACAAAACGGCTTCGCAGCATGCGCAGCGCAAATATGTGCGGTGTGCGGTTAATGTATTAAAGTCTCAGAATGTCAGAATGTGCTACACGTTTCTGTATTTCTAACCTAAGTAGGTACACTTCTTTTTCAAAAAACAAGGGAACAGCGAAGCAACAGAAAGACAAGTTGTATTATTTGAACTGTGACCTGGCTCTTTACTTCAGATTTTAAAATGGGTAAGTCAGTTGTAAAATTTGTTAATTAGAATCAAAATATAAGTAGTTTTAAATAAATGTGGGAAACTATAACTCCATTATTTTCATTTGTAATAAAAATGTCTTGTTTTTCAAGTCTTTATATATATATTAGGTAGCCTATCGAGTTTTACTCTTGCAGTTGTGATTTCTTTATCAAAAAATAATGTTACAAGAAATGACTCTTAATTTTCTTAACATGGATGTTCTTCAAAATGTTAGGTTTACCTATTCAATTTCACTTCTGCTTGTATAAAAAAAAAAGTCTGAACGGAGCAAGTGCGCTATAGTAGCGAATTTTCATCAGTTTTGTTATAATGTACTATAAGTGAAGAGAAGTATGCAAAAATTGAAGTTGTAGGAACAAGAGCCAGCAGGTAGATATATTTGTAAAGTAACCAGTGTGGTGAAAAAATACCGGAAGTCTCTAGTTGGCCTAGAAGCTTCACAAACCATGATCTACATATAAAAGAAATATTTTACGTTGTTACCTCTTGAATAGCGAAATTGTCTTTATGAAAATCCGCTGATATTGCACAATTTATTACAAAATTAAGAAATATGTGGTAAATTCAATATTCTCATGCAACATTTTTTTCAATTTCAGAGCAAGCACAAACAGAAACCGAGCAAAGTGACAAGGTTGTTCAGATCTTATCCAAGGTGAGCCAAGCAGTTGATGGCTTGAGGGAACACCTGGTCCCTCTGTATGGTTAGTGTTAAATTTCAAAGATTTATATTATGTTGAATATAATTTTGATTTTGTTGAAATTTTGTTTGCAATATACAGGCACTTGCCTAGCCTGATGCTGAAGAAGAAGAGTTTGAAGTTATATCATAAATGTTTTATATAGATGTATATAATTTACTGTTTATAATAAAAGGCAATAAAAAAGTTTACTTTTTGTATGCTCTTACAGAAGGGTCCTGTAAATATTTATGTTGTCTTGCAACCAGAAGTAAAGTGTTACCAGAAACAGGTGCAGCATCAGTGGTATCAAATGAAAGCAGTGGTATTTGCGACTGTTGAAACAGACTGTGGAAAATAATTGTTAGTAATACATATACTGATAATATTAATCATCCATAAACTTTTTAGTTTTATAAATTTTTGTGTGCATTTTTTGCGTAAGTTACAAACACATTTGTTTTTATACTATGTTATGTGTGGTGTGTGTTGGCATGTTTTGAATTCAAAGACATGAGATGGCAACTACCATTACCTACACTATAACCATAAAAGTATTGAGCTAAGGACTGAGGTATAATTTTTTTAATCATTTAATTGTACACTTACAGTAACCATTTTCTAAATTTTATTTCGCAATAGATTTATTGTATATTGACTCTTAGAAGGCAGATAAAGGTACTATGTCTGGTTTCAAGTTTTTATTAAACTGTTTTAGCATTTGTGCCTAATCAAAAGGTCTTTTTGTAAGACTCATACAGTTTATATTACATATATATATATATATATATATATATATATATATATATATATATATATATATATATATATATATATATATATATATATATATATATATATATATATATATATATATATATATATAAGAAAACTATTCATATTTGGTCTGTTAGTGGAAATTCTTAGTCAATATAAAAAAAAAAACATGGTTACAAAATGTTAACCTTAGGGTCTATAGAAAATGAAAGTGAATCATCTCAAGAACCTTTACCAAAAATTCAATAACAATTGTTTTCCTTCCTTAGTGAAACTGTTCCATATTAAATACAGACGTTGAGACTATTTTTTTGGCTTCACTAACATTGGTGTTCTTTTTTGTAAATGAAGGACATAGCAGTGAAACTGGTTACAGAAATGTTAAAGAACATCTAGAATTCAAAAGGGCCACCTCTGTTCCCGTTAACTTAGGTGCTGGCTATGTCCTTCATTTACAGAAAAGAAAACAAATATTAGTGAAGCCAGAGAAATAGTCTCAACGTCTATATTTAGTATTGACCTAGGTACAATATTTTTTTTGTTACATTTTTAACTGTTTAGAAAAGTAACTTAAAAGTTTTACTAGATGAAACCTGAAATGTTCATATTTATTTTTTAGCTTCATGTACCTACTTGGCTGATATTTTTTAATTGATAGTACTTTATAACTTCATTTTTTTGTTGTAATTTTAATTAAGCAGGTATAACTTTTACATTTTTCTTCATAATTTTAATACTTTTATATTATTGTATATAGTAAGTATATTTGTTCATCTAAATTCTACACGTGTTTTACAAATAGGTATAAGCTTATACACTGTAATCAAAACAATTGTATTCACTTATAATGCTTCAACTTACACTATCAAACAATTTTATACCTATTGTCATTTTAATGCTGTTAGCGAAAATTTTATTATGAAAAATTCGCTTTAATGTCCCTTTCTTTAGTTATCATTCCGTAACTGCTACCAGTATTTAACTTGCTTTAAGAGGGAGCTTGCTTTTAATTGTGACCATATAATGTTAATTATTTGATCACAATTTATCACTATAATTTTGACATAATTTTACATCACTAAAACAGTCAGATTTATATAATTTTATATTAGCCTAATAATGTATCTTTAGCAATATTCATTATTAATAAATCAGGATATTTATAAAACTCTCTGACATATCGGATAATTTACAGTATATCGCAGCACATGATTACGCTCTCGATTTATGCCAATAAATGAGCTTGTTCACATGTAATGCATGTTTATTGCTTTTAATGTAGGTAAACCTTAAAAATAGTATTACAAACATTCAATGATAGTTGTATTTTATATTTATATAATAATATGTACCTTAATTCTGAGTCTTGTGTGGACCTTGTGTTCATGTCTCACGGGTGCTATGCAGATGCAGGAAAACTTCACTTTATAGTGAGTCAGATTTATGAGAGGATAAATTTGACTAAGCAATTACAACTTGTGGTTTACCGTTGACTTCCGAACAAAATTTGCCATGTTTTCAGAGGTTCTAGGGTTCATTTCAGTGCTGGAGTCGAACCTGCTACCTTTAGAGTATCTGAGATTTTCACCACTACACCACAGGCAATGACCTTATACCCACATTAAATTATAAATATCGTTTGTTCTAAAATATAACATATAGAAATAAGAAAATAGTTTGTTTCATTTTTATATAATTTTCAGTTTTTACGTTGTGTCTTACAGTTTATTTAATTCAAATATGATTATGTTTTTAGTGTACATAATATATTATGTTAAAAATTTAATAAATCTTAGGCAACCATGTATTTTTTATAACTAACCAAGTTTACACACTTTGTTAATTGTAATGGACTTTTAATTTGGATTTATTATATTTATCAAATATGATTTGACTTGGAAATAATTAATAATTAACAATATGTTACCAGTCAGTAATCTTCACCACTATGCTATATGTTGTTACCTTTATATTTAGATAAAGATAAAAATTTGTTCTATTATAAATCATAACAATTAGAGGTGTGCAAACCGAACTATAAACGAACCCAAGCAAAAATGTTGCATCGAAGTTCGAACCTCTCAGTATGTCTAAGGTTCACAGTCGAACATCGAACTTCTTTAACATTGAACTAACTACAGTTCTTCAATGTTCACATATATTTTCCTTAAATACAAAAATTAGGTACATTGTAGCATACAATATTTGGTACATAGAAAGAAAAAAAAGGAAAGGTTTGACAAAATTTGCAGGTCGATTGGATGAAAATGCCCTCTGATGCTGATGTTTGTTTTTAAGATGAGCCGGTGTTGAATCAAAAATACAAAAAGGCACATTGAACACTTTTTTTATACTTCTACATCTATAATAGCTAAGCTCAATTATAAATATTTTGTTGTTGTTTGGTATTAGCTGGGCAGTTTTAGCAAATTTGAATGAGTGGGTTAAAAGTGAGCATATATATATATATATATATATATATATATATATATATATATATATATATATATATATATATATATATATATATATATATATATATATATATATATATATATATATATATATATATAAGTAGATAGTGCGGCACCTGGGCTCATCCCCTCCACTTTTTACTGCGCATGCGCGAGTCATCATGCGCATGCGCAGACCTGTGACAGTTGACAGTTGACAGCTGACCTGTCAGATTTGACAGGTGTCAAATGTCACTGACCTGTCAGCTGTCAGCTAACCTGACAGCTGTCAACGTCAGCTGTCACCTGACCTGACATGTGTCAACGTCAAATGTCACCTGACCTGTCAGATGACGTCACAAGCATTCCAAGATGGCTGACCTGTCATAGACAGTTGCAACCCGGGTTCTCTCTATGGAACTAACCTGAGATGACGTCACAAGCGTTCCAAGATGTCTGACCTGTGTGTCCATAGATATCTACAAGTCAGGTTAGCTCTCCATGTGTGTTTGTCTGATTGTTTATTAAGGTTATGTATTTGTTTATTAAGGTTATGTTCGCTCACGTGTCATCTGTTTGTTTATTAAGGTTATGTTTGTATTTGTTTATTAAGGTTATGTCATGTGTGTTGATTACCATGCATCTGTTTGTTTATTAAGGTTATGTATTTTGTTTATTAAGGTTATGTTCGTAAACACAGCTGTTTGGTTTGTTTATTGTGTTGTTGTTGTTGTTAAGGTGTATTGAAGTTTGTTAGGGTATTTCGTTTTTGGCGGGAAATTTGAATTTGTTTGAAAATTTGTCTGTTGTGTCCAGAGATATGACTCATCGAGCTAGAGAATATTCTATTTGTAAAGTTGTAGAGTGTAGAGAATATTCTCTAGCTCGATGGGAGACATCTGTTGGACACAGTCATTCGGTTTAGTCACACACACATACATATATGAGGAAGATATATTGAGCGGGTAATTTGAAATTTTGATTTTAATTTGAAATATGATTTTTGAAAGAAAAGCATTCGCCAGAAATTAGATTTGAACCCCCAACCACACAACTTACTCAGAGAGATACCTGTCGCTAAACCAACTATTCCACAGACACACACGTTAAAAGTTTGTTCGCAGTTGTATATATAAAACAAAAACCTGTTGCATATGCTAATTTAAAACGAGTTTATGAGGCTGATGTGTGTGTGGGCAGGGGGTGGTATCTCTATTACATTCCAATTGAATAATAGGAACTGTAATGTTAAAAACAATTGTTTATTTATAGTAAAAAGAAATTTAAAACACGTACCAATTTACCTATCTAATATCATTTAATAACAAAAACGTTTGAAGTAAACTATATCAATAAGAAAAACGTATTTACATCTAGATATGATAATGAGTTTATTTTAATAGCCTAATAAAACTCGGGGACTTGGTTTTATTGCCGGCGTGTTTGTTTATGTTAGTGTGTTTGTATTTTGAATGAATGAATCTAAATTTATATAGGGAGTGATCAAAAACACACAAGTAACAAACTCAATTTAAAACAACTAAATTAAACTTTGATATACGAGGATTGTTTGATAAGTATTGTTTGTATGTAAACATAAATAATATAATAGTATACTTACATACAGCAAGAGACGTCATACTTGTTTCACGGCTTAGCACACACTAACGTATGTTGAGGTCTTGAATGGGGGCCTTATAGAAATAACACAGTTGTTTAATGACATCCACTTGAACCAAACAAAACATATAGACGCCGTTGTTGATTGTTAACACACACACACACGTCATGACAGCTCGAAGTCTTTACTTAGACTGACAGAGCTGTGTAATAAAATACAGACAATTGATTGCCCAACAAGTATCTTAGATAATCTTGTTTGAGCTTGTACAGCTGTTTAACACACACGTCATGACAGCTCGAAGTCTTTGCTTAGACTGACAGACAGAAAGGGGTTAATAAAAATGCAACAAAATAAAAATAAAACAACTGTTTTACATACAATAAAAATTTATTAGGATTAATTAAGTTGTACATATTGATACATAAATGACATACAATTATTACATAATGGCTCTAACGATACCCGTTAGAGGTTTATATTCCATTACACTGTCATGAATAACCAGACAATAAACACGAGTATTTTTTGGGAAGTTGGCGTGACTCATAAACTCCACCTTAATGTCCACCGTTGAAGACTTGATTGACTCGTTCTGGTGCTGACAGTCAATCACAAATAGAGCTCTGTCTTTAAACTCGTCATAATTCAAGATAGGCTCCGACATGTTTTTATAACAGAAGCTTTTTTGAAAATCTGTATACATGTTATAGGCTTCTGCATATTTCGATTTCTCAAAATCCATATTCATAGATTCATAAGGGTAGCATTCTGAATTTAGAAACACTCGAAGGTCCATCATACCAATGTTATCGAAATAGTCTGACCTCTTCTTCACGTTATCCTTACGATCTGTTTGAAATGCTATAATCACATATCGAGGTCTTTCCAAGTTGGTTGCAGTTTTAACAGCCCACACATCTCTGTTGATATCTCTGAGTGCTGGTAACTCGTATATGTCCCATTTACGGTATGCGAGAAATATAGAGGTGTCTTTGGCTATTTTATCCATCAGTTCCAATTTCATTTTATCATTGGGAAAGACATGTTTTACCTTTAAAAACATATTGGTTACGGTAATTTTTGCTCGTGCCGTACCTGTGCTGTAATAGCCATTGGAATCGTTTCGACTTCTTGTAAAGCGGAAAGTATGTTTGCCACAGAGAACTCCTTTGAAATGATGAAAGAAACTGAAGAGGAACCAGACAGGTATGAGCATGTGAAACTTGTTATCATTTAAGGTGATGTGCTCCGACGACACATTCAGACCGACGTTGCTAAGAGATTGGGCTTCATTCTTACTGAACGATAGCAGACTTTTGATGATGGTTGTGGTGTATGGGTCTCGCACTCGTTCCACTTCCTTGTTATTTAACTCATAGGTCATTGATTCAAACAGAGCTGCTCCTCCATTATTTGACAGATAACAAGCACCAGTGGCATTTTGGATTGCTACAGGTTCCAGAGCACCTTCGATTATTAGAGCTGACTCGGCCAGACATACGAACGCATCTTGCTGGTTGATGGCTATTTCAATTTCATCGCTGTTACCAAACGATTTAGTTGGTGAATAGTAAGAGCGCAGCTCTTCTCGATCGATGCCATCATCAAACACGGGTTCTTTGAATATTTCTAGTTTTGACGACATGATAACCCAGGCTTTGCAGGAACTCAATATTATCGGGACGAAGCGTACCCTTTGACGTGTCTGACTCAACTGAATTTGATGTGGTAGATGCACTTGCTTTTATATCCTTGAAGACCAACATACTAAGCAACTTTTATAAGTTTCAAGCGAACAGACACCTCTTCACCTTGAAAGTTGACAGGAACTGAATCTTGGTCGACGATGTCGATGCTTATATTGGAAATCTCTTGCTTGTTCACCGGCAAGTAAATTAAATTTTTAGGTTCTATGTCGATTGCGTAGCCAGGATCAACCATCGGAGCAAACTCATACAGCGTATGTGAGGGTTGTCCGTTATAATAGGAACCAGACACGATATTGGTTTCGATGCGAATCTGTCTAACATCCACTATATCAACAGGTAAATCAGATTCATAAAAGGTGTCCGGCTGAAGAACTTGTTTTGAAAAGCCCAACATTCGCCCAATCGAACCATCAAATTCAAAACTGACATTTGTATAACACTTTAGTCTGCATTTGATGGTGTTCGGATTAGGTCTCAGAATCAGAGCCTGTTGCTTTTGTTCGTGTGTTGCTGTAGCACCAACAAGTTCATTTTGAAGTAACTCTTCCAAGTGTGTTATTTCATAAGCACCGGTGGGTATCGTGATGGTTCGCCAACCGGTTCCTTCTTTTACATGAAATTTGTTTTTACCTTCATAGATGTTGGGTATGTTGTTGTAGGTGTGAAAGCCTATCAAGGCAACAGCATAATTACCATCCAAAACAATTGGTGGATGGTAGTCTGACGACAGATGGGAGCTGCGGTCTTTCAACACAAAGGTGTGCGCCATGACTGATACACACAGGCTACTGTTTCAGTCTTTTATTGCATTGGTTTTTGCAGATACAACCCATAACCGTAACGCTGTTTCTTGAGATACATGCCTTTGCCCAGTCTCTTGCATTTTGGCTTAAATTTCAAGCCACTCCCTCTCCTACCCATCGCGATGGCTTCCATTGTTTTGTTGTGTCGTTCTTCCTCCTCTAGTTTCTGTTTCGCAGACTTGGCATCGTTCACGGCTTTGGCAATACCTGCAGCACCGCCACCCAGAGCTCCTAGTGCTGACAGCCCACCAAATATAAGAGGCAACAGCGGAAGGAAGCCACCGCTTTTAGGTATTGGAATAACTCGAGGTTTCTGCACATTCTTACGTCCACCAATGTTTCTAACGATTGTATGAGCTATATCAAACACTGCGTTCGCTGTTGGAATAAGGTTTCTATCTTTTATAACTTCCTCAATCAGACTTAGTATGTTTTTAAATGGGACCTTCTTCTTTGGCTTCGGGTTGATTACATAAAACCCCTCATCAAGTTTTCTGTTAACTTTCATGGTGTTTGTAACGCTAGCAACGTTTCAGCAAAACCTGTATCTGTCTTTGTTAATAACAACCCTCACTCTGTGACACCAACATGCATACTGACTGGGTGTCTCACTTGCATTCATATATATACACCCAAATAAAATATAGTTTAGTTTAAGTTAAGATGCGTACCAGCAAACACGCTTCTGCCCTACCCATTACAAATATAGACGATGTTGTTACGGACACAGCTCAACAACAACTGAGGCATGGTCCTCTCTTTCCAAACACCGTTCGCTGTATCATATGTGGTCCGAGTGGTTGTGGTAAAACTAATGTCATGCTGAGTTTATTGTTTGAAGCAAACGGTTTAAAATTTGATAACGTGTATGTGTATTCAAAGTCTCTGTATCAACCGAAATACAAGATGTTAAAGGAGGTGATGAATGCAACAAAAGGTGTTGGTTACTATCCTTATAGAGAAAACGATGAAATATTAGATCCGGCAGATGCCAAGGACAACTCTGTGTTTATATTTGATGATGTTGCTTGTGACAAACAAGATAAAATAAGAGCATACTTCAGTATGGGCAGACATAAGAATATTGATTCATTCTATCTCTGTCAAACATATACACGAATACCCAAGCATCTGGTACGTGACAACACCAATGTTATTGTGTTATTCAAGCAAGATGAAACCAATTTAAAACATGTGTACGACGATCATGTAACCACCGATATGGACTTTAAACAATTTAAAACTATCTGCCACCAATGCTGGAAAGATAATAAGTATGGTGTGTTGGTGATTGTGAAGGAAAACGATGTACACAAAGGTCGATATAGAAAAGGATTCGATAGATATATATTATTCTAACAATGATAGACAGGACAGTCAGCTGTCTAACACAGGTGTCTAACACAGATGTCATACAGGTGTCTAACACAGCTGTCATACAGCTGTCATACAGCTGTCTAACACACAGCTGTCTAACAGACAGCTGTCTAACACACAGCTGTCTAACAGACAGCTGTCTAACACACAGCTGTCTAACAGACAGCTGTCTAACACACAGCTGTCTAACACACAGCTGTCTAACAGACAGCTATCTAACACACAGCTGTCTAACAGACAGCTGTCTAACACACAGCTGTCTAACAGACAGCTGTCTAACACACAGCTGTCTAACACACAGCTGTCTAACAGACAGCTGTCTAACACACAGCTGTCTAACACACAGCTGTCTAACAGACAGCTGTCTAACACACAGCTGTCTAACAGACAGCTGTCTAACACACAGCTGTCTAACAGACAGCTGTCTAACAGACAGCTGTCTAACAGACAGCTGTCTAACAGACAGCTGTCTAACACACAGCTGTCTAACACACAGCTGTCTAACACACAGCTGTCTAACACACACCTGTCTAACAGACAGCTGTCTAACACACAGCTGTCTAACAGACAGCTGTCTAACACACAGCTGTCTAACACACAGCTGTCTAACAGACAGCTGTCTAACACACAGCTGTCTAACAGACAGCTGTCTAACACAGCTGTCTAACACAGCTGTCTAACACAGCCAGACATCGTGATAAATAAGAAGGCATGTACCATGAAGGAGTCAGTATATGTTAAACCACCACACAACCTGTATCGCTCAAACAAACTATTAGACCAGCTGGTAATACCGACCAGTTGTAGCACAATGGAAGTGTTGGGTAAGAAAGAGCAAAAAGTTAAGAAAAGGATTTTACAACTTGCTGACAATATTCGAAAAAAACATTTAATGCTTAAACTTAACAGAGCCGAGAATGATGATGCTCTGCAACGTTTATATAAACCACTTGTTGAGCCCCTAAGTGAAATATCTAAAAACACAGCAGCACTGCAGCAGCAGCAGCCCCAGCAACAACCAAAGGCTGAACAAATCAAAGACGAAGTCGATATACCAGAAACGAAACCCCAAGTACAGTTCCTTAAAGATCATGAAGTTTTTGAAGCTGAACCAAGGGAAGAGGCTGAGGCGGCAAGTTCCGATGAGGATATCCCAACATTTGAAGAGCTTGAGGCAGACCTACAAACTGTCACAACCAACCCTGCATATCAAGAATTTTTGGAGCAATATCCTGACCGAGTTCGATATTATGTAGACAAGTATTTTACTGAACCACCAAGGCTCGGTACCATTGATCAAACGTATGGTGCCCGCTACGCTAAAGATACCGGTAGCTGGAGTCTTGGCAACAAACACTTAGACTTTACTGATGCTGAGATTCAACTGGGCCAAAGGAGATACCCGCAAACACAAGGTTTGCTAGAATTGTTATTTATGAAAAGACCCCGGGGGTATACTTATGACGATCTTCAGCACTATAGAGATATTCTAGAAGCAACTAGTGTTTATAAAATGAACTATGATCCTAACGCCCGAACCAAGGGTTGTTCCTCTGAAAAGTATCTGACTCTAATAAAACCAGTGATAAATCCACGAGGTCGTAGATCCTCAACACCTCAAGGTTTTGGTTACACCTACGAGGAAGACGATGACGACAGCAACGACAGACATCTTAACAAAAAACAAAAGACTGAACTTAAAACTCAGAGTGATAAGAGCAGCGATAGCAACGGCATGAGCCCTAACAACAACATCAGCACCAACAACTATATGATACAAAATAACAAACAAATAGCCTATGTGTATTGGAATGACATAAACGAGTTGGTTGACAGACTTAGACTTTTAGTGGCTTCCCAAGTTGCAGGTAATAATGCTCATAACAACGAAATTCAGTCAATCTTGGAAGAACTAAAAGAAGCTAGTGTTATCACCTAGTAAACCCACAGCCATGAAGAGGCACCAACGACAACAACAACAACAGCACCAACGCAACACTGAACCATCTAATGTTAATAATTCTATAAATGTATTCCAACAAAGAGTTTACATACTTGTACTTAGAATCAAATAAAAGTCTTTGTTAAAATTACTGTGTTTTTATTTTGTAATACAATTAAAAAGTATGTCTTAAAGCAATAATATCCTGAACAAACTTATCTTGTGCTACATCAGCTATATGTAGGTTGTTTCTATGTGCTGTAAGGTATTTCACTTCAGTCTTTATTCTGTTAAAGAGATTTACTGAATTTGGATCGTACAGCTTGTTTAGGATCACTTGGGCGTTGGGGTGTTTATTTTTAAAGTTCCTCACAGCCCCGGGGAAACTTTTCTTTTGTGTTCTTACAGCATGATATGGATAGGGGGCGCCTGTCTCGTTTCTTGCAAGTAAACCAAACACACTTATTTTTCCCAGGTTACTTGGCTTTGGGGATATATCTTCAAGATATTCTGTGACTTTAGCATTTGTTTCTCGCATACGTTGCACCTCATCATTTATCTCCATTAATTTTACTTCAATCGCATCTAGGTTGTCCTTGTATTTCTGATCAAATTCGTTTAGGAAAAAATCAAAAATAATTTGGTTGCATTTGTCATAGAACTGATTGGATATCCAGCAAGCCAAATTTACTATCAAATCTTTACACACATATGTACCAGATATCGTGTCGTTTTCAGCGAGCGCTCCACCAATGTTTAATACGTATGTAGCTGTTGCTGGTGTTACTTGAGATGCTGCGTCCGTTTTTAGGGTATTGGTATTTCGACCCTTTGGAAGCGACTCTAAGTGGGCTCCTTCGGTTGGAATATTTGGCTTTTCGGTATTCCGATAACCCAATTGTTCCTTCAGCCGACTGTTGTAATAGGCAATCAACTCTTTAGTTTTCTTATTTTCCATCCAATGATATAATTTTTTATTACTAGTTTTACACAGTTTAGTTGCATTAAAATAGCCAGTGTTCTTATCGATAATAAGTTGAAAATCTCCAAATAGACCATACCAGAAGTTGTCTTTAATTTGTTGGTAACACACATCACTTAATGTAGCCATTTTAAAACAGATTTTGGGTTAGAACAAACTGCAGTAAGTCTTTTCTCAACAACAACTGACTTGTGAATATGTTTAAGAGTGTCTGTGTGTAGCCTATTTATACATATTACCCACAGTAACCGTTTTTAAACTGTATTTGTTTTTACATGGATGATGTCATACTTCTAATGACTGTATTCTAGACAAGCTCAAACACGAATAATGTGGGGTTATTGAACAGATATAACACAAGGTCATCAACTGACAGGTTGTTTACCTTTAAGAGGGCCTCTCTCTTGTGTATATTAAACAGATACACAGACAAGCTCAAACACGATCAAGGTTAACAACTGTAAAACGTTGTTTATCCTTTGTAAGGCCTCTCTCTCTTACATCAGTTTGTTTCCTCAATACAAGAGACAGAGACACTTGTTCAGTATGTGTTAAGTCGTGAAACAAGGATGACGTCTCTTGCTGTATGTAAGTACACTCTTATTATTATGTCTGTTTGCATTCAAATAACAAATACAAACATAACCTTACTAAACAATCAGATGATTGGTAATCAACATGTATACGAACACCTAACCTCATATGTAAACAACAACTGGCTTTGTTTTATATATACAACAGCGAACAAACTTTTAACGTGTGTGTCTGTGGAGCTATTGGTTTAGGGACAGTGTATATCTGAGAAAGCTGTCTATGGCCGATTCGAGGTTCGTGGGTTCAAATCTAAGTTCAGGCGAATGCTTTTCTTTCAAATACACATGCATCTGTCAGTTTAAGCAAAGACTTTGAACTGTCATGACGTGTTTGTTAAACAGCATGTACAAGCTTCAACAATGGCAATCAGTTGTCTGTCTGTCTGTATCCTAAACACAGGAGACACTTGTTCAGTAGTGTGTGTGTGTATTAAGCTGTGAAAGAAGGCTGACGTCTCTTGTTGTATGTAAGTACAATCTTGTATTATCTCTGTTTGCATTCAAATAACAAATACATAACCTTAACAAACAATCATATGACTGGTAATCAACACGTGTGTGAACATAACCTTAATAAACAAATACAGACAGTAGTGTGTGTGTGTGCGAACATAACCTTAATCAACAAATACAAACATAACCTTAATAAACAATCAAAATGGCTTGGTAATCAGTCTGTATACGAACACCTAACCTTAATAAACACATACATACATAACCTTAATAAACAATCAGACAGATGGTATTCTTCAAATACACACATGGAGACCTGACTTGTAGATATCTATGGACACACAGGTCAGACGGAACATCTTACGTCATCACAAGACAGTTAATACCTAACCTGACTTGTGGCTATCTATGGACACAGGTCAGACATCTTGGAACGCTTGTGACGTCATCTCAGGTTAGTTCCATAGAGAGAACCCCCGGAGTTGCAGATGTCTATGACAGGTCAGCCATCTTGGAATGCTTGTGACGTCATCTCAGGTTAGTTCCATAGAGAGAACCCGGGTTGCAACTGTCTATGACAGGTCAGCCATCTTGGAATGCTTGTGACGTCATCTGACAGGTCAGGTGACATTTGACGTTGACACATGTCAGGTCAGGTGACAGCTGACGTTGACAGCTGTCAGGTTAGCTGACAGCTGTCAGGTCAGTGACATTTGACACCTGTCAAATCTGACAGGTCAGCTGTCAACTGTCGCAGGTCAGCGCATGCGCATGATGACTCGCGCATGCGCAGTAAAAAGTGGAGGGGATGAGCCCAGGTGCCGCACTATCTACTTATATATATATATATATATATATATATATATATATATATATATATATATATATATATATATATATATATATATATATATATATATATATATACTGTTTCTTGATTGTTTTAACTGTTTTGGATCATTGTAAAATAAAGTATGTTTAATCTAATGTTTTCGGAAGGCAATCTGCAATTATAGTCATAAATTGTGAAAATTTACTTTACCAACCAGTTGCGAACACTGCCATTATAATGTTGTAACCAAAAAAAGGCATTGGGATGCTAGGATATATAAAAATATAATAATTCAGTAATGTTAATTAGCTGTCTCAGTGTCTCACAAACTGTCAAAGATATGAATGATATTTCCTGAAATTACGCTATCGACTCAATGGGACTGATACGGACTTTACAACTTCGCTACCTTTGCCAGCATTGGATGCCTGTAAAGTTCAGCTTCAAAGTATTCTTTAGCAACGAACTCCAACCTATTTTGAAGGATTATGTATTTCGAACTAGTTTAACATCGCCTAGCGCAAACAATTTTTCGAACCAAAGGTTTGGTTCAAGTTAGGGTTCGGTTCGAAATTTCGAAACTTTGCACACCTCTAAAAACAATACATATGATAATAAATAAGAAAAAATTGTATATTAAATATATGTGTTTGAAACTTTTTTCGTTTAAATGTTGTTTTATTTTCTTTTATAAAAACTGAAATATATATTACGTGATAATGTATTTTTTTTACCGAAAACCCATTTCTCTGTACTTCATATATATATATATATATATATATATATATATATATATATATATATATATATATATATATATATATATATATATATATATATAACATCTGTTGTTAATTTCCAAGGATTTTTTTTTTATTTCCTTCATTATGTAATTAAGTATGTATATTATTTCAAAATAAACTATTTTTAACAATATTTCTCCCCAATCATACATTAAAAAAAACACAATTTTGCAGCAAATTAGCGTTAAAAATAATGTTAAAAGGAAGGTGTCATCAAGGAGAGGTTGTTTGAAAATATTTATATGTTTTCCCCTCAACCATAAACTTGGAAAAACAAGTTTGCAGCAAATGAGCATTAAAAAATATAGAAAAGTAGGTGCCAAAGAGGAAAGATTTAAAAAAATATATATAAACAATTTCTTAACTATAAACATTGAAAGACAATGTTGCAGGAAATGAGCCATAAAAACCAATGTTAAAAAGACTATCATGGCAGCCAGCTTTTTTGAATTTATTAAACATTTCCTCATTAACCATACATTTTGAAATACAATTTTGCAGCAAATAAGCATTAAAAATAAATGCCATCAAAGACAGTTTTTTTTTAATATTTAGCAATAATTAAAAAACATTAAAGTTAATTATAATGTGGTTTTGCTGTTAATTAAAAAATGAAACTAATCTTGTCAATGAATTTTTTCATTACAAATATTTTTATAGGAAAATGTCATTGCAATTTAAACTATTAATACCTTCTACAAAAACAATTATTTACCCTTATATATATTTATTTGTATCTAAATAACTCAAACAATTCAAAATGCAATTAAATAAGTCTCCTATAAAACATACATTTGAATGTCTACATTAATTACATAATATTTATGTTCTCTATATAGTTTCTGTTATGGGAGGAGTATAAGAAATAAGAACACTCCCATTGGTCTGTCTATGATACTTCACACAGTCAGCCAGACAAATACTGAAAAAATGATCTTTCTGCCTGTCTGGAGTCGATCTATTGTTGTGTCGCGGTAAAGAGTGTCGCGCAGAACCACTGTCGCGCTAATCGACGACCTCGGAATACAGCAACTAAGCCAAACTTTACTAATCATTATTTCCTCATACATCCACATCCTGACAGTAATCTACGTGCATTTATCTGTATCTTTTATATTGCATTTTCGACTAAAAAGTTAAAAAAACCAATTACTTGTTAAACCATGGTATATCTATTTATTATTACTATTTAAGAGGATTCAGTTTAAATAATTCCCCTTGTCCATGTGAAAATGAAACTGACATATCAGTAAATTAGCTTTTGCATTTCCCACTACAACTATACTTAAAAAAACTCTTACTGACTTCTTAACTGAGAGAAAGTGTTTATTTCGACTAAATATTACCACTTTGCTAAGCACAGATAACAGACATTTTTTTGGGGGGTAGATGTACAAATGTTAAATTAATTTGATTACACAATCGCAGACAACTATTTCATACTTTTGATTATGTATTTTAAACTGAACTGTCTTTCTGGCTGTCGATCTAATTTCAAGGGCTAACCCACACAACAAAACACAAATGTCGAATAAAAAATTTGAAAATTTTCTATAATTAATATTATTTAAAATAATGTTAGCTGACTTTTCTATTGTTAGATTCACTTATATAAAAGAAATTTTAATGACAGTTGTCGCTCTGAAACAGTATGTTCTGTTACATTTCTTGTTATAATATACAATTAAACTTCACAAACACGTTTGTAACCGTTACATGGCATGGGAAGCTCAATAAAGTATCACTGTAACATTACACTGTTGCCTAAAACTGACACAAATGTACTTTACAAATGGAGCAGATTCAGGTAACAAATGAAATATTGCATACCATCAAGTATTATACATAAAAGCTATGTAACATTTTTATGTAACACACACATTATACAAATTTCATAGCGCTCTATAGTTTTAAAGCACACACTTATAATAACGTAATATTTTTATTCTACGCATAATCAGATAATTATCAAACCCAGCTAACGAAATGTTAATTATGAAAACCTGAAATATTATTTTGACTTTAAACCTCATCAATAATTTATTTTATTATATTTATGTAAATAAAATAAATGGAAAATAAGTAAAAATGGAAATTGACAGTTAATATGTTCCTGGCATTTTCGTTGTTTTGTTCGGGAAACTGTGCAGAGCGAGTCCGAGTGCTAAGTTGACGTTACTGTTTACCTACTTATAGATTATGAGGTTATGCTATGCTGATTTTGATTTTCCCTGTATTTGTGATTTATACTGTGTTCTTATCCCTTATACAAAAGGTAATGTGAAAATTATGTGGTAAGTATTGTATTTTAGTTTTCTCCTATTTCTTGAAAGATTACAGCAGGTGTTTATAAGGTTTAAGAACTTACGTTTTGTGCATGACTTATCAACAAAAGTGACGACTAATTGTGAAGAATTACATTAATGTTGGTGTTGATTCCTTTACTATTTTGAATGAATAATAGGTATTCCACATTTTGAATTTATTATTGTGTTATTCTAGCGTTTTATGAGTGCATGCGAGTTAAACTATGTTTCAGTTGCGGTATGCCTTTCTGATCATTATTAACGAAAAGGTGGAAATGACTGTACACAGCAAATTTTAAAAAACTCTGGACGCAGCAAGTGCGTTATGGAAGTGAATTTTCATTAAAATGTGTTTAATTACAAATTTATTGCTCTAATGCGAGCACGCATCAATTTGGTTACCGGTATAGCCTATATAGTAGGAACAATGTACCATATTTTATCAAAATAACTATTTGAAAATGTACAAACATTTTCCGAAAATAAACTTTAAATGTTTCCGAGAAAACTGGTCTCCTAGCCAATGAACCTTTGATCTAATAGCAAATTGAGTTATTGAAATTTGAAATATTTAATGAAAATTCGCAAACAAAACGCCCTTGCTGCGTTCATACAAAAATTTTCCAAAAATAAAGTTAAATGTTGGTTTCCTAACCAACAAAACTTACGTTAATAGCAAATTGAGTTATTGAAATTTGAAGGATTTAATGAAAATTTGCTACCAATACGCACTTACTGCGTCCAGATTTTTTTCTTACAAACATGCATCATATTTCGATATGGTGGTTCACTCTTAATACAAATACGCATACCAAATTTGGTTGCCCTCACTTAGTTATTTCCGGAGATATGAATTTTTTCTGAAAGAAAACACACAATTTTCCGGGAAAACCTTGTCCGATTTTCCTGGCTAACGAACACATCCAAGCCACTTGCAAAAGGAAGATACTCACCAAATTTGATCAAAATCGGTCTATTCTTTTTTGAGTTACCGGTACGATATATATATATATATATATATATATATATATATATATATATATATATATATATATATATATATATATATATATATATATAACACGGATCTCCCCATTAGTGAATTTTTTAAAGAAAATTCCCTAAAAAAAGAAAATTTGAATCACCAACGACTATAATTAATGTATAATTTTTTTTCCGTATCTTGCATAATAACGGTTATATTGGGCTTTATAGATTTTTTACGAAAATTCAACAAAAATGATATACCATTAACCGATAAACTCTATAGCCAACACTACTGCCAAAGTATCAGAGAAAGGGTCTATTTGAAATGAATTATCTGGGAATATTTTAGTAAAATGAAGGACAATGACGATTGAAACTAAGACTTCAGGCTTTGTAAAACATTTTCTTTCTATAGCTCATATTATTTTCAGGTTCAGTGCCTAAATATTACCAATTTTGACGTTTAAAATCGCGACTTTGACGTTTTGAAGAAAATCCAAATTTATTTTTCTTTAAATGCCTGTAACTTTTTTGTCCTTTAACCTACAGAGCTAAAATTTGGTTGTCCTTTGTTAATTCCGAAGATATAAAATTTTTTCGATTTTTTTCGAAAGAAAACACAAAATTTTCCGGGAAAACCTCGGCGGATTTTCCTGACTAACGAACTTATCCAAGCCACTCGCGAAAGGAAGGTACTCACCTAATGTTATCAAAATCGATCCATAATTTTTTTAGTTATAGGTGTGACAGATAAATATATAAACATATATATATACATACATATATATATATATATATATATATATATATATATATATATATATATATATATATATATATATATATATATATATAAACATATAGTCTGAAACCGACCTCGGATTTGGGTTCCAGGGGTCCTAAATAGCGCTCATTTGAAGAAATTTTTTCAAAATTCAAAAATCGAGATCTCATTAGTGAATTTTTTTAAAGAAAATTCACTAAAAAGGCTATTCACTAATAACAAGTTCAGAATTGATTGTCGCTAGATCAACCCAAGAAATATAATAAGCTCAACGTTATAAACATTGCCAAAAGTAATTAGTAGTACATAGTTAGTTTTGCATGATCATCTGAACTTAGTCATTAAATTTGCAACTGTCGTTACCTACTAATAGCCAGTTTGAATTTACAGGAGCTGAGTTTTTCATGCAAGCTATTTTAAGCTATTTTAAAATTAAAATGGAAATTTTAAATATTTTTATGCAATAAGAATGTTTTATATTATATTGTTTTCTTAAAAGTGTTTAATACTATACTAATTATGTTTTCAATATTTTTTTGTTTTGTTTTCTTAAACTATTATTGTGTGTGGTTATATAGAAAAAGCCCCACTCCTAACAACAAAATGTAACATGTAATGTTGATGAAATTGTCAATAAATATATCTGATATATATGCCCAACTATGTTACATAGATATATCATGAGATTAACTATATGCATGACATTTCGTGTTACATGTAACTTACAAGTTCATAACAAGTTACATAAATATTACTTTTGCAAATAACAAAATATTATTTCAGTGATGTGAATGTTACATAACTGTGTTTATTGGGTTTAGGCAACCATATTCTAAGAGCAGATGAAAGGTTTTCGAATCCCAATATAAAAACGTAAGGCCAATTTGTTTCTAAGTTTATTGAATACATCAATGAAAAGAATTATCACGGCTATAAATACAACAAAATTTATATTAGTCAATCTTTAAATTATTCTAAGAAGATTAAATAAAATGTGTACTAAAATCAAGTATAGGGGAAAAATACCCATAATTCTGTTGCTCCTGTTCAGGTTGTTCTTTAGTTGTATTAAATAAAATAAGCGGTTGCAGTCTATTTTTTTTTACTAAATCAACAGGTCTAACTGATCCAAAGAAATCAGTTATTGGAACTTCATGTGGATTTCTTCTAAAAAGGTCTTTTCTAACACCAACAGTTGAAATGCAAACTAATTTTGGACAAACATTTAACTGAAAACAAAAAGTAAAAAAATTAATTGTGGTTCTGTAACGAGTGATATACTAAATTTACTATTTACATTGTATAATTTATAGACAACTTACAAATTCGCCCATGCTCTTCTTGCTGCTCACATTGACAATTTCCAGGAAATCTAGGGCATAGTATGTGTATCGATCAATAATATAAACGCCAATTGCTGGATCTACATGATGCTAAAAGAATGTAAAACAAGATTTAGTTAAGGGAACATGATACTGTCAAGTAAGTAGTATGACAAAATCTTACTGCCCTAATTTATATTTATTACTTAGAGAAGTTTAGCCACCTATGAAAATAAACTGTTATTGAATGAAACATGAAGTTTCAATATGGTTGGGTAAATGTTAGTATTCTTCAAAAGTGTACTAAAAAGACAATTCAAGGTTAATCAAGTTTTGTTGTTAGAAAGAGTTTGCAAATTGCTTGTACACAATGGAGACGTAAGATAAATAGAGCCATCACAACAGACCAGCATGCAACAATGTAACGTTCCAAGAGCCCAGAGCGCCGAGTCATCATAAATATCAGAAGGCACCTTCAAATCAGCAAGATAGAGGACACCTTGGGAACGACGCAGTACAGTGAAACCCAACCGTGGGAAGCTGAGTCAACAAAGATGGAAAGTCACCTCTGAATAACAATAAAGACACTCCCAAGTGAAAATGTTATAAATAGCCAGCCCGCCTTCAGCAAGCTGTTCATTTGTTTCCTATGTTACTCTGCAAATCGCGTGCTAATCTTCATATATCGCACTATGTTGATATTTTATATTATTCATTATTTTCTATTTTGTTTTATGTCTTATGTATTAGTTGTGTAATCAATCAAATAAATTGTTTTAAAAATCAATACGTTTACTTAGCAATATGTCTAATTAGCAGTCGACAAATATTAAAATTGGCGTCCAACGTGGGACCTAGTTTGGTTAAGCCTCGTTTGGCTAGGCTCTGATTGGTTGGGCTTCGATTGGTTAGGCCTCGATTGGTTATGCTTCGATTGGTTAGGCTTCGATTGGTTAGGCTTCGATTGGTTAGGCTTCGATTGGTTACGCTTTGCCGCTTTTCAGATATTTTTTTCGCAGCCATTCACTTCTTGTAGGAAATAACGTTTTTTTCCCTCAGGCTCGTCCGCGACTTCGCCGCCCCGAAAGCACTGCAGCCTTTGGCTTATTGTGCATGCCCTTAGTCTTTTTACTTCATTCATTCCTAAATCAATGTGCCTTGAACTAGTCTGCACAGCGATTGGTAGGGTGAAGTTTTATATTGCTCTGTCTCCGGTCTAGACTGACCGTAGATCAGTTGTCTTTTGCGGTTCAGAGCTTTACACTCGCACAAGATGTGCTGGGCTGATTCCTCCCCCTCGCCGCAGAGTCTGCAAGCGAGGTCACCCTCAAACCGCCCCATTTTATGCAGGTGTTTCTTGACGGCCATGTGTCCCGTCAAGAGCCCTGTTATATTTCTGAGCTGTCCTCTGCTAAGATTTAGCAGCTCCACAGCTCTCTTTGAACTGGGTTCGTCAATTACTGACTTCCCATGTCTGAGCCCTGGACTGTCTTGACACCTTGTGTTCGATTCTGACCCAGGACTTATGGCTCCCCTGGCCGTGCTCTTTGTCACTCCCAGAAGCGGTTCTGGTCCCATAAATGGTTCTGCTGACCCTCTCTTCACGAGACTGTCAGCTTCTTAATTGCCTTTGACCCCCCGAGTGACCCAGCACCCAGATGAGGGTGACCTCATTCTGCCCAGCCAGGTCGCTCCTCTCGTCCCGGCACTCACTCACCAGCCAGGAATTTACCCATGGGCTACTTAGGGTTGTCTGTGGCTATAAGGATCCGCTTGTTGGTGTAGCCCTTCCTCTTGTTCTCCCGCACACAGTGCAGGATGGCGTACATTTTGGCCTGAAAGACCAATATTGGCTCTGAGGGAAATACTATGACTTACCCTCCGTCCTTCCGAATAAACACCTGCCCCCGTCCCACGCTCCCCGCCGGATCCGTCCGTGAACCAGACGAGCGCGTCCCGTGGTATGCGCAGTGTCTCGCGGTCGGAGATTTCCATGTAAAGTTGTTTTCCCTGTAGATTCGCGGGCTGGCGAAGTCTGACCTTATTTCAAGCATGGGCTCCTTCACGATCTCCTGAATTTTTCAGTGAATTTTGCACTGATTGTGTAACCTTTCCTCGGACTATAATGACAATGTCGTCCGCATAGCCCTGTACCTCATACCCCCTCCTGAGAGTCTCCCTAGCAGGCCGTCCACTGCTCTGTATGCATATTGTCCGCAGTGTAGGGGATATGCTTCCAGTACACCGCGCCTAATGTGCCGGTCGAGCTGTTTTTCAGTTGTTTTTAGCAAGAAGGACATGAGACTTGTTGCCCTCAGACACATTGCCTGATCTGTTGGACGCCCAGGTTTAGGAATGAATACAACCCTGGCCAGTCTCCATGCCCTCGAAATGTACCATAGAGCCAGGGTGGCCCTCATAATGAGGGTAAGCGCCGGCGCCAGTATATATATATATATATATATATATATATATATATATATATATATATATATATATATATATATATATATATACCCTGTTGGAGCATGATAAGCACTATTCCATCAAATCCCGGGGATTTGTATGGCTTGAAGCTGTTAATCGCCCATCTGATTTTGCTCCAAGTAACCACCTCTTTAGCGACTGTCCAGTCTACCCTAGATGCCTGCCTATAAGGAACCTCTATTTCTGAGTGTTCCCAGTCCAAAGGTGTGTGAGTGTGTGTTTTGTTTCTTTAACGTCGGCCTATTTCCGCGATTATGGTCAATCACCGACGCCAGGGAGCAGTTTCACCTCACTATCCTGGAAATTTTTCCGAACCCCTGCCATTTTGTGAGGAGGGTAGGAACCTTTAACGTACCCAACATCGCATGGACACGGGACTGACGGTTTACGCCCCCTCCAAAGGGCGGAACGTGCAGACATTCAACTTGCTCAAATTCAATGCCAGAACCTCGGTTGATGTTAATGCTACAGTTTGTACTGAAAAAGTGAAAGGAGTACCCTGGGGATCGAACCCAGTACCCTTCGGTTCAGAGGCACACGTTCTTACCCCTGAATCACCGAGATTCTTCAGTCCAAAGGTGATTGAATTATTTTGTTACAGCCGGTGAAGTGCGTCTGGAGTAAAAATTCCATAGTTCCCCCCCCCCCCCCCGAGCTTGTAAAGCCTCCCGTGAATGTTCTAAGGGAGCCTACGCTGGGCTGAGTACCCTTGGACAGGATCTTGGGTAGTCGAGCACTCTCAGATGTGTCCTCCACTTCCTCGTAGTGCCTCCTCCACGACTCCTTCCTGGCGTCCCTCAGTCTTTTGTTATAGGTCGTTAGGGCATGTCTATATTCATCCCATGCTCCCGACTTTTTGGCCGCGTTAAACAGCTTACGAACCTGCGTCTTCCTTTGCCTGAGGTCCTCGTTCCACCACGGGACATTCCTGACCCTCATTTTCAGGGGCAGTTGTCGTTATACGCCAAGGTGATTTCGTCTCGCACTTGGGCTGCCGCAATCTCGAGGTCTATTGAATTGTCTATGGTACTCTTAACCCCCCGCAATTCCACTGCTAGGACTGCACTGTAGCTTCCCAGTCCACCTTGCGAGGGTCCCAGTACCATACTGTCTGTCTTTCGACTTGGGCAAGTTCAAACAGGATGTATCTGTGGTCTGAACTACTCACTTCCCCAGACACAGCCCAGTTCTTAACAAAGTCACCCAGAAACTGGATGGAAACTGTTAGATCTGAAACTTCCTCATGCCGTGCTGTGACGACGGGCGGTTTATTATCTCTATTCAATATGTTTAAATTAAATTTCATAAAGAATTGTTAAAATGACACCCCTAGAGTTTATGTCCGCGCTTCCCCACAACTCATGGTGCGCATTCGCATCCATGCTGATGATGGTCTGCCATCCACCAGCTCTGCTACCCACCATCAGCTGCTCCAATTCCTTGAGTGGAGGAGGGTCTGTGCTGTCGCCTGGCAGATAGGCTGATCCGACAATAATGTCTCTTGGCCCATCCGCTCCTCAACATCGGATTTTGATCACTGCCAGGTCCCTAGAAAGGAAATTCATTAAAGGCAGAAACTCTATCCCTTCCCGGACAAAAATGCAGGCCCTTGGGTTCTCGCTGGATCTGCTGTAGATGAGCTTTCCAGCAGCCCCGCCGAGTCCCTTGATATCTCCTTTATGGGAGTACGATTCCTGGATGAGGGCCACATCCGTTTTCCTCAGAGCCATCAGTGGTCCGGCCGTGGCTGTCCTACTGTGTTGGAGGTTGACCTGAAGGAACCTAAGTTCCATCAATCCCTGGTGGCTTCCCCAGTGGGCGGAAGCTAACCCTTCCCAGGCCCCACAATGCCTTGAAGGAGGTTCCTTCAAGGGCTCTGTAAGACGCCTGGGCGATCGAGAAGGCGCTAGTCTGTCCTTTCTCCTCTGCCTTCCTGCTTAGAACCGACCAGGGTTGTGTCCCCAGTTCAGGGTTCTGGATCTTCAGTCTACTGATCACCGTCTCCTGCAGGACTGTGTCAGGGATCAGTACGAGGACTTTGCGTCTCTTTGGGAGTTCCTTGGGCTCGACGGCTGTCAAGTCCGCCCCCTCCCAAATCTGACCGAGGCCCCCGATCGTTTTCCACAGCCAGTCTCGCGACTGTGGGCCGGCACAAGTTATTCAGAGGATGCCTCCCGCCAGGCGTGCCTGATGGAACTGAGGCGGGCTCTCCCCTTCCCGAAGAAAGTCCACCGCAGCTACCACCGCAGCCTGGATCAGGTCCGCCTTCCCCTGGTCTAGCGTGGCCTCAGGATTGCGTCTGTCAATCACCGCCATCCCGAGGCCCTCCGCAGCCTCCCTATACGAGCCAGTCTGCGCCGGTGTTCCCGCACTAGCCCTTTTGGGATGTCTGTCTGTAGTAGGCGTGCTAGAGCCCGAGCGCGGCCTCTTCTGACCCGTACTCTCCTCTTGCGCCTTTACAGGGTCCCCTACCCTTTTGGGACGTCTGTCTGTAGTAGGCGTGCTAGAGTCCGAGCGCGGCCTCTTCTGACTCGCACTCCCCTCTTGCGCCTTTACAGGGTTCTCGTCCGTCCACGTCCCGGTCGCCATTTTCTGCGCCCTCCGGAGCTTCTTTCTTTTCGCCCCGGACAGACTACCGGAGCAGTCCCTCTGCCCCTACAGTAGGGTCCTCAGTGGTGGAGGGGCCCCCAGAGTCCGCAGACCTCGCCGCCCTCCGGTGGGACCCAGCCTCCAGCTTGGGTGTCGGGGACAAGTCTGTGGCCGAAGCTACCCCCCGATCCCCCGTATCTACGTCAGTCGTGAGACCTCCAGAGTCGGCGGACGCTGCCGCCCCTTGGCTCGTCTCCGTTTCTGGAATAGACTCGAGTCTGTAGCCGGAGCCACTCCTCGAGCCTCATTGGTTTTGGTTTTATTTATATTTATGTTCTCCATGTTGTTCCCGCCAGAATGGGGGAAATACTGTCCACACCATCAGAACCCCCTGTGTGGTGCAAGGTGGGTTACTCTGGAGGGTTGCCCGGTACTCCAGAGGTTAGGCACTTTTGGTTAGGCACGTTTTATTGGGACCTTTGGTTGGGCATCTTAGTCGTTTTGTTGGGCTCGTCTAATTGGTTCAATTTCGCTGCCTTGGTTTGTGTTTGCTAGGTTTGGAGAAATAGATACTGATTGGTCATTCGCTTTGGAATTTGCAGTTTTTGTGTGTGTAAATATGAAGGGCAAATTGGACATGAACCGACTTAACCATTCAGAATTTGAATACGAATTAAAGTGTAGCGCTGTGTGGACGATCATACCGCACGGGGGATGAGGAGTAGGTGGTCTTTTTTTCAGGTTGGAGCGACCGTCTGATGTGAAGTATCCGAGTCATTCCTTTTCCATTGATGACGATAGTGGCATTTTAACACCTAAGATAGCGGAAATCGGGACTATGGTGGGCACGTTCTCTGATTCTGATACTTTGCCATCTTATTTGAAAGTATCCACCAAACTTTTGCATTATTTTGGTATGGCGGAAAAGTCTATAGCGACTACGGACGAGGAACGGAACCCGCCGACTAATTTTCAGGTCTCTCTTTTGGGATTGCGTTCACAGTTGAGGTCCAAGGCTAGGAAGCATTCTAGGTCTTTGCGGCCTGAGGGTCCCAGCGTTCTTGATACAAGTTTCCTGGGTGGTAACGAGGATTCAGTGGCTTCTCCATCTGAAGAGTCTTTGGATGGGGATGCGGCAGAACCCCTTTTAGCGAATAATGCTTCTATTCGGGAAACCCCAGTGGCTGTGCAGTCGCGAAGTGTGTCCGTGTCCAAGTGGAGCTTTGCTAGATTCACTGGCGATACGTCTTGAATGTCACTAAATGCTTTTCTGGAAGAGATAGAAGAGCTGCGAATTTCCAGAAATGTATCTAAGGAGCAATTACTTCACTCTGCTTCTGATTTACTTGTGGGGAAAGCCTTAATTTGATATCGGTCCATTAGGTTGAAGGTGTCAAGTTGGTCAGGCTTAGCGCCTGAACTTCGTCTGCAATTCCTGCAGATTATAACGATAAAAATTCTTCAATGAGATCAAGAGGAGGACTCAGGGTCCCAGCGAGAATAGGGGTATGTACCTGGCTATTATGGACAACATGCGCAGCAGGTTGACGATACCAGATGGTGAGAAAACACGCCTCAATATCTTGTTGTTCTCCCTTTATCAGTCAGTTGGGTCTTGTCAGTGTGGAATGAGTCAATCATCTGTTAGAGTTGGGTAGGAAGCTTGAAGCTAAGAAGGAGAGTATAGAAACATTTACTCCCCCGACACGTGGTAGGTCAGTGTTGGCTTACATTAGTAATGACCCGGTTTCGATTTCCTCGGCTCAGTTGGACATTGTGTGCTTGAACTGTCAGAGCTCAGGAAATAGAGCTGTTGACTGCGATAGACCACGCAGGAAACATTGTTACAGGTGTGGTACCCCCAATCACACATCTTTTAAATGATATTAATGAGGTAGTAGTGAAGTTCTTCTTTTTTTTTTTTTTGGCAGAGTTTTGATATATATGTATTTATCAGTGTGTATGTACGTATATATGCATGTGTTTTGTGCTTATCAAGTATTAAATACATTATTGATTGTTTTTGGGATCTGCAATATATATAACTGTTTATCCTGTACCGATTGATTTTGCGAGTTTGTTAATAAAGATATCAACCTTCTTAGTTTTAGTCGTCTTCTTTTTTTACATTTACTCAATTTAATTGTTGCCTAGTCAATTGTAGATTACCTAGTGTACCACTTTGTGGTACTACTTTGTTGGGATTCTAGCGTTTCTTGTCCTGTTGTTTGCAGGTATATCTGTGTGTGCACCTTCGTACCACTTGGTGACCTGGGTGCTATGGTCAGTGGCGCCCATCAACAATTAGTTGGGATTGGTAGTTGGTTCTTCTTCTTATTACATATTTTTGGACCCACCCCAACTCCACTTGCACTGCTCGGCATACAGCATCGCTCTTAAGCGAACACACATACATGGGTATGCAGGCATACAGACTATTGGGGTGTTGCTTATACTTTGGTTATTCTACTTAGCAGCCGAAGTTGTATTTTTATTTGTTTGCTGTACCAAAAAAGTGTGGCAGTATGTGTATCTTAACTTGGAAGTTTTCAAGAGAAATAAGGATTATCATAATATTAAGACAAGAATCTGTAATAATTTACATATGCCAGTTGCTAGGCTTAATATTGTTAGAAAGTCTCCAAAGTTAATGGGCCCTATTTTGTATAATAAACTGTCTGTGAATATTAAGGAGTCTTCGTCTGTTTCACAGTTTAAAAATAAATTGAAGCAATTTTCTTTAGTGGATAGCTTCTGTTCATGCTCGTTGTTCTGTCACTTTTAAATTCAAATGTCGCGCGCTACACTGACATAGAGTAAGTGTTACTAATGGTTTCCGCCAGAAGACCAGAGAGGGGGAAGAAGAATGAGAGAAGGGAGAGACGCTTGCATCCCTCTGCCACTTGTTTTTGAGTCCTTGAAGAGGCAAGAGGTCTCGAGAAAGCGAATTGCTTTCAACCCCTTGAAGAGACACGAGGTCTCTAAATATCCATTTTGTTTGTGAGTCCTTTGGGAGACACAAGGTCCCTAGAGGTGTTGTGTGTGAATACAGAAAAACGAAGCTTATGTTCCTGCATTATTGGAGAATAAAGGTAGGTAACTTTGCTTATTGTCAGTGCCCTATTTGTTCTGTTTTTTTTTTGTTATTCATTATAAAATAAATACACGTGGTATTTACATTTGGCCCATCGACCGGATTTTTATAGTTGTTTTGTTTTGTTATTAGTTGATACAGTCCATTTTTTGAAGTAATTTTACTTGTTTCCTTTAGTCTAGTAAATTTGTAATTGTTTATTGCCGTGTTGAGTCATTTAATTTCAAGGTGACGTTATTGCTTGTATATAACTAGGTACATACTCGAATTGCATATTGTTGAAATCACGTTTGCATATTGTTTAAATCGCGTTTAGGAATTTTTTTGCGTTGAACAATGGAGTTGATTCAGCTAAAAAATAAGCGCGAAAGCGTTTATAGACGAGTAGAAGCCATATTGCACGTGGCTCAACAGGTCAAAATAGACGCAGTAGTGGATTTAGATAGGTTGAATAGATTTGAGGTTCGTTTTGAGGCGTTGAATGAGTTGGTCAATCTATTTGATTCATTGCATTTGGACATCGTGTCGGTAGTTGATCGATCAGAGTTGGAGAGCGAGCATGAAATGCAGAACAAATTCGATGAACTGCAATACTCTATAAAAACTATCTATCGAGAACTGAGAGGTTATGCAAATAAAGCCGCTGAGAATCAAGCTCGATCCGTTTTTCACGGTAGTTCGAAATCGAGTCGAGCATCGAGTAAGTCGCGGTGTTCTGTCAAATCATCGAACGCTCGATCTCTCAGTGAAAAGGAAGTAACGAACGCAAACGCGATTATGTCAACTTCAAATTTAAACAGACATTTGAGGTTACCGAAAATCGAAATGCCAAAATTCGATGGAAATTGGAAAAACTGGCCAACCTTTTATGATCTGTTTAAAACAATGATTCATGAGAACGAATCATTGTCAGATATTGAAAAGTTCCAATATTTGAGTGCTTCGTTAGTGAAGGATGCAGCTGGCCTCATCAAAAATTTACCGCTAACGGGAAGCAATTATGGGATTGCATTCAAGTCTCTGGTCTCAAGGTATCACAATACCCGGGTTTTGTTGACCAATTATTGGCAGGGTATTGTACAGGCCCCCAAAGCAAATAGTGAATCTGCTTCTTCCCTACGAACGTTGTTGTCTGTATTCAGTGAAAATTTGGAAGCGTTGAAGCAGTTTGAACATGACATGTGGGATTTCACTAAATTCAACATGTTGCTGCAAAAGGTGGATATGAGTCTTAAGCAAAAATTTGAGCTTGAGTTTTGCGAATCGGACATTCCCAGTTTTAGTAGTTTATGTAGATTCTTGGAAAAGCAGTGTAAAGCAATGGAGACAACTGCCTTAACTTCCAATTATGTGACTAATAGAAGGCAGCATGTTTCAGCAACCACTGCTAGGCCCGCTTCGTCCTTTGTTACCAGCACAAAGCTTGTATGTGCTTATTGTAAGGAGGAGCACCCCATGCTCAAGTGTGATGGATTTCTATCTTTATCCTCTCATAAACGGTATACGTTCGCAAAAAAGAATAATCTTTGTTTTAACTGTTTATCAAACTCGCATGCCAGCAGGGAGTGCAAGTCATCAAGTTGTCGTGTATGTAATAAACACCATCATACATTATTGCACTTCCCAAAAGCACCGGCATCGGGAGATGAGAGTGACTCAAACAAGCCACCTGTGGAAGAGCCACAAGGTGCAGAGCAATTGCGTGTGTTGGCAAGTGTGGTAAAAAGGGAACAGTCCGTGTTACTGGCAACTATAATGCTATTAGTACGAGATAAAAATGGAAAGGTTAGGAGATGTCGAGCTCTCCTGGATTGTGCGAGTGAGGCTAATTTCATTTCGCAGCAGTGTGTTGAAAAATTGGGGCTCAACACCTCATCTCGTTCAGTGATGGTTCAAGGCTTGAACCAAATGAGCTCGCTTGCTAGCCAAGGCACTCTCAAATGTTGAGTAGAGTCCATTTATGAGCCAACAAAGTTAGAGTTGGACATGATTGTGATTCCGAACATTTGTTCCAAGATCCCTTCTGCTAAAATTGAGCAGTGCCACTGGCAACATATTCAGAACTTAGAGTTGGCAGATTCAGAGTTTGGTATACCAGGGGAGATTGAAATTTTGTTGGGTACTGACGTTTATGCTCATGTGGTTAGACCTGGAATAAAGAGAGGGCCTCGAGGTGCACCAGTGGCCATCAATACTGTTTTTGGTTGGGTGCTTATGGGCAGTGTAGAACAGTCAAAGTCTCATTCTGTTGTGAATAGTTTATGCACGTTGGTCGACTTGGATCATACCTTGAAATAGTTTTGGAGCTTGGAACAGGTACCACAAGGTTTAGTTATGTCTCCGGAAGATAAAAAATGTGAGGAAATCTTCAAGAAGACTCAGCACCGAAATAGTGCTGGGAGATATATTTTAAATATGCCCTTTCGTGAGGGTACTCCGTGTTTGGGAGAATCTTTCAGTGTTGCATTGAGGCGGTTTTACTCCCTGGAAGCACGTCTTAGTAGGGATCCAGCGTTGCACAAGTCCTATTCGGAGTTTATCAGGGATTATTATGAGTCTGGCCATATGTCTCTGGTATCAGATGTAGCGGTGGAACCATCTGATGCATACTATATTCCCCATCATTGTGTGTTGCGTCCTCACAGCCTTTCGACCAAACTGCGGGTGGTATTTGATGCTAGTTCCAAAAGTACGAATGGTGTATCTCTGAACGATACGTTGTTAGTGGGAGCGAAGTTGCAGACAGATATTGCCACTGTGTTGTTGAAATTTCGCTCAAACAAAATTGCATTTACTGCTGACATTCGGCAAATGTATCGACAAATTTTGGTTGTAGATAATCATAGGGATTATCAAAGAATTCTCTGGAGGTTCTCAAAGGGGGAACCTGTACAGAAATATCGCCTTAATACTGTCACATATGGGGTCTCCTCAAGCCCACACATGGCAATCCGAACAATGATGCAGCTTTGTGATGATGAGGAATCATCTTTTCCATTGGCAGCAAAGCTAGTTCGGTCCGATCTCTATGTGGATGATGTAGTCAGTGGAGTCGACTCATTGTCAGAGGCTTTTGAGTTGCAACGGCAATTGATTGGGTTGTTTGCTAAGGGGGGTTTTGAATTGAAGAAGTGGGCCAGCAATAATTCGAAACTGTTGTCCACAGTATCAGCTGATAGTCAGCAACCTCGATCGTTAGATTTAAATGATCCATCAGTGTTGAAAAGTTTAGGATTGCAGTGGTGTCCCATAGGTGATACATTCTCTTTTAATGTTGAACCTATTGATCGTCCGTGCACAAAACGAAATCTTCTTTCGGAATTGGCAAGAATTTATGACCCCCTGGGTTTTTTGTCTCCTGTTACCCTGTTGGCAAAATATCTTATGCAGTGCTTGTGGGAGCAAAAAGTGGGATGGGATGATAAGCCCTCAAAGGATATTGTTGGTCAGTGGTCTCAGTATAAATCACAACTCAGTGCGCTAGCAGGTTTATCAATTCCCAGAGGCGTAAAACACGATAATATCATCAGTACAGAACTCCATGGGTTCTGTGATGCATCGGAGCGAGGGTATGCTGCAGTTGTTTACTTGAGACAAGTATCAGAGGAGGGTCAAGTTTGGATCAATTTTCTGTGTGCCAAGTCCAAGGTATCACCTTTAAAAAGAATATCGATTCCACGTCTCGAATTGTGTGGGTGTTTATTGTTGGCAAAGCTTCTGGAATTTGTGTGTCGGGTGTATGAAGGTCGTTTTGAGTTTAACTCTATGTATGCTTGGTCAGACTCTATGGTGGCACTTGCCTGGATAAAATCATCTTCCAATAGGTGGAAGACCTTTATTGGGAATCGAGTAGCAAGCATACAAGAGAAGATTCCTCCAGAGTCATGGCATCACGTAAGTGGACAAGAAAACCCAGCTGATTGTGCATCGAGAGGCATGTTACCTTCTGGGTTTTGTGAGCATCCACTATGGTGGGCGGGACCCGCCTGGCTAAAATTGGCAAGAGAAAATTGGCCCAAGTCGTTGCGTTTTGAGCCGCCAGAAGAGTGCCTGGCGGAGCAACGAACTCTCCCCGTACTAGTTACTTTGGCAAATGAGGAGTGGCTCAGTAAACTTTTGAATCGCTTTTCGCATCTACGGAAAATTCAGGGTGTTGTTGTATATTGTCAGCGGTTTGTGCGAAATTGTAGGGTGTCTCCATCTGACCGAACTACTGCATCTCTGACAGCCACCGAATTACAGGAGGCGCTTCATATGCTTATCAAATGTGCTCAAGGTGAAGTATTTCAAAGGGAAATAGCATCCTTGGTTAAAGGTGAGAGGTGTGCGAGGGCAATAAATAAGTTAGCCCCCTTTCTGGATACAGAGGGTATCCTCAGGGTGGGCGGTCGCCTTCGTCAAGCTGATGTTCCAGTTGAAGTGAAACACCCTATATTGTTGCCCCGCTCACATCGTCTCACCGAGTTAATCATTGCACACACACACCATGTCAATCTTCATCCTGGTCCTCGCACATTGCTTCATTTGCTTTCGCAACAGTTTTGGATTTTGTCCCCTCGGAGAGCTATTCATCATGTTTTGTCAAGGTGCTATCGTTGCTTTCGAGTGAATCCTACTCCCATGGCACCGATGATGTCTGATTTGCCAGTTGCCAGGGTTTCTCAGTTGAAGCCGTTTTCACACAGCGGAGTTGATTTTGCAGGTCCAGTTTTTGTGACACAGGGCAGATATCGAGGTGTCCGAAAGGTGAAAGCATATATTTGTTTGTTTGTGTGCATGGCAACGAAGGCCCTCCATTTGGAAGTAGTGTCTGATCTTTCAGCTGAAGCCTTCTTGGCAGCTCTTCGGAGGTTTGTGGCTCGCAGAGGAAGATGTGACAATTTGTATAGCGATAGAGGTACCAACTTCGTCGGCTCAAATAAGCAGCTCTTAAACTATGCAAAGGGGGCAGCAGATGCTTGTACCATTAAGTGGCATTTCAACCCCCCATCAGCTCCGCATTTTGGAGGTCTGTGGGAGGCAGGAGTGCGCTCAGTCAAGACTCATTTGCGAAGGGTGATCGGTTTGCAGATTCTGACCTTTGAGGAAATGTCCACGTTGCTTGCTCAAGTGGAATCAGTTTTGAATTCTCGACCATTGTGTAGTGCGAGTACTGATCCAAATGATCTGTTAGCCCTATCCCCAGGACATTTTCTTACAATGGAACCGTTAGGTGCTCCTCCTGATGCTGATTTGACTTTGTTAAGTATGAATCGCTTGTCACGCTGGCAGCTGGTGCAAAGGATCCACCAGGACTTTTGGCGCCGCTGGAAGAACGAATACCTGCATACACTGCAGCAGCGTGGTAAGTGGGATACTGTGCAAACGTCCCCCCCGATCGGAGCTTTAGTTGTGATTAAAGATGAGACTTCGTCACCTCTTGTTTGGAAGCTCGGACGCATTATGCAACTATACCCAGGCCGTGATGGTATAGCTCGGGTAGCTCAAGTTCGCACTAGTAGTGGCACTTTTGATAGGCCTCTGACGAAGTTATGTCTGTTGCCATCGCAGTAATACGTCTGCCTTGAAATTTTTTTTGTACAGTTAATTATAAATCCAATAGCTTCAGTTTTTTGTTTTTTGTGCTTATTGTAAATTTTTGTTTTGTTTGTTTATTTGAGAAACAATATAATTGTGAAAATAAATCCTTATTTTGGTGGGCGGAATGTTCATGCTCGTTGTTCTGTCACTTTTAAATTCAAATGTCGCGCGCTACACTGACATAGAGTAAGTGTTACTAATGGTTTCCGCCAGAAGACCAGAGAGGGGGAAGAAGAATGAGAGAAGGGAGAGACGCTTGCATCCCTCTGCCACTTGTTTTTGAGTCCTTGAAGAGGCAAGAGGTCTCGAGAAAGCGAATTGCTTTCAACCCCTTGAAGAGACACGAGGTCTCTAAATATCCATTTTGTTTGTGAGTCCTTTGGGAGACACGAGGTCCCTAGAGGTGTTGTGTGTGAATACAGAAAAACGAAGCTTATGTTCCTGCATTATTGGAGAATAAAGGTAGGTAACTTTGCTTATTGTCAGTGCCCTATTTGTTCTGTTTTTTTTTTTGTTATTCATTATAAAATAAATACACGTGGTATTTACAGCTTCTATACAGAAGATGAATATTTAAAGTTTTAAAAAATTTGTTGTTTTAATATTTTATGAACTATATGTTGTATTGTTGAGTATTTGATAAGATGCGGTAATGATGTCCTATGAAATAAAGAATTTGAACTACAAGTGACTTACTGAAAGTGAGTCTTCACCCACAAGACTGCTACCAACTGCTAAAATATTAGGTGAATAAAACCTTTCATACATTGAAGCTGCCTGGCATGTATCAATCATGAAGAATATTTCGTGATACCTACAAAAAAAAAACAGAAAATTTGTTAGCAAAATACTACACAATATATTAATTAATATACAGCCTGCTCAATGGCTGAGGATTTGAGTCGGTTTCGGGTAGAAATTACTCAATTTTACCATTGCATAAACTCAACTTAGGCCAAATATGTCTGAGCCCAATAAACTATATCTTGTGGAGTTGTACCAAACGTGTTTGTTATTGGTGAATGTTCATAGACAAAATGCGCAGAAAGGTTCGCGACTTTTAAATTGTGAAAATATTTCTTCAAATGAGCGTGAACTAGGTCCTCTAGAACCCATGCCCAGGGTCAGTTTCAAACTTTATATTTATAGTAGGTTTAGATGGTATGTAAGACCTCCTCACCCTCAGGTCGGTGCATGCGCGAGTCTGGCAGGTTACTGCTCTAACCTGACATCATAACGAAACAAAGGTGGCCGTTGTATAGTAGAAAGGAAGGGGTCTAACCTGAGATGACATAATCCAAGATGGCGGATTTATATTTAAAAATAAGTAATTAAAATTTAAAATGTTTCCTATGACTGGTCAAAAGAAAAAGAGCTACCATTTTGATTATGCGGAAAATGACATATGCAACTATGAAACAAAAAGCAATATGGCGGTTGGGCATGCACAAACCAAACTTTTCTAGTTTCTGAGTTAGAGGCTGTAAGGTTGTTTCTTTGAATGCCAGGATAACTCAGTCAAGAAATGTTTCACTCTGTCTATTTATTTAAGAATTCCTAAAAACATAAAAATATTTACACCATATACCCTATTTACACTCGATATAATCTGGAAAATAATGCCTGGTCAGTTCTTCCTACTGCGGACGGAATCCTGGATAGTTCTTCTGGACAAGACTCCTTTTTAGAGTTCTCTAGTTACAGCCTAGCTAGCCGGCGGTGACCTTTCGGTTGCCTTTTTGTGTGGGACGAAGGGGTCATGTTGAATGTGTCTCGCTTGCTTACCACACACGACTTAGCACCTGGTACTAAACAACTTTGGCATCTTTGCCAGATCAGTTGATTATAATCGCGAATCAGCGCCGCTTATAAACGCCCTGGTCGGACAAAAAATGGGGAAGAGGGGCAGTTGCGGTTCAGCCTTCGGCGCTTAAACATATGAATCAACAACTGGTGCAGGCGGATCAGATTAGCTAAATCGTACTGTGCTATTACACGTAAGATTCAACAGCTGTCCGTCATAGCCGGCAGATCATTCACCACACTGCTGTATAGCAGGACAACTCACCTATGGTGACTGAAGACGGGTTGGCCGGTGGACTGGTCGGGCTACTGCTGGAACCGGCTAAATGCACGAGAAATTCCAGAACACTCGTAGAATACTCATTTTCCTTTAATTCTCAATCTCCTTTGTGACGCCTAAATTCTATTTAAAATTCACTAGGTACAATAAAACTCTATAAACATCCGTTCGATAATTTCCAAAGTGAATATTATCAAACATCAAAAATAAACAAACGCAATCGATATAAGTTACCGGTGAGTAAGGTGGCGGCTAGTCTTCCAAAAGTGGAGACGGGTGTGGTTCTTAAACAAGATGTTATAAATGTGTGTGTGTGTGTGTGTGTGTTTGTGTACTCAACATCTTGAGAGCTTAGGGGAAAGGCTAGAACAAGCACAAACTACTAATCTAATCAACACTAGTATTAATACAGGCATGAGAGAGTATGCAGAACAAACAATACCAATTACGATAGGATAATTTTCTGGTTTTTATTATGTCATATAAACACAAATTAAAGGTCAAAAATATGCACTAACAAATGGTTTGGTATGAAATGGGAATAAACATTTAAGCCAACACAGACAATCTGGTTATCAAAATTATCATAAGTGGTTATTATATCATATAATTATCAATATCAAAGTCAAAGTTACTCGCTAAGTAACATACAATATTATTAAATTAAATCCAAGTGGAATATACCAGATGTGTACATTTAGCTTACATGCGCTTACCAGCTTTTTTAATCAAACGACACATTTAAAATAACAACACTCTGGATGACGCAGTAAGAAAACTATAAGTTCACTTCTATAATAATAAAGAATCAAATTATTCTGTAGTACACTCAAAAAGGTAAACAATTATATAAATACATGTACTCTATAACTCCGAATGTGACACATTTACCAAGATCTAGATGTCTTTATACATCTGCTATCAATAAAAACCTACTCTCTACATTAGATGGCTAGATAAAAGAAACATTGTAATATTTTAATGCTGTTAAAAATGTAGCAGCTATCAAATGTCTTTCTTATCACCACAAACTTATCGGACATATGACTCTGTGTCCATGGGACTTCTAGCTGAAAATATACTCTACCAGTTGCCAATAGTTTTGAACACTTATAGGCCTTGGAAACTATAACGTCTGGAATGCCACTACATCCTGGATGTCACGACGATGTCGACCAGTTTGTCTATCAACTCTTTTCAACGACATTTGAATCTCTAAACCCATATGATTTGACATTGAATGAAACCACATCTATAACAAAAGCTATGCTGGTACCAATTTTAGTTACACAATTAACTAGCCAGAAGTATGAGGCACAAATACTATTAAAATTCGCCAGGTACAGGGATACGTCTAACCCAGTAGGAAACTAGTAATGGCCTGATACTAAGATAAAAATATAAATAAATTAAAAAGTTCGGGACGCAGCAAGTGCATTATAGTAGGGAATTTTCATAAGAATTGTACACTATTAGTAAGGAATATTATTAAAACCAATTCTTTAAATTTAAAGGGACCTTGGAGATCGGTTTAAGAGGTCCCAGTTAGCGATTATTTGAAAAAATTTATATTGTCTATGGAGCTAGAAAATGAAAAGTATGAAAATTCGCCATAAAACATAAATTAATTGAAACGGAGAATTTCTCACCTATGACAATATTTATGTATACCGAAATAAGACAAACCTAGTGTGATCGCACGGAAAGCGAAATCGGTGAGGAATAGGTACGGCCCCGGACGGACTGGTGACGGCGCACTGTTGTAGGCCTACTGCCAGAACTAATAATACCTTTCTACCTCGTGCCATGTGGCCTTTTATATGATTTTGGGAGCAGGTAAAAATCTCCGCATGGATTGGAATTTTATTAATCTTATTAAGGCTTGATAAGATAATAAACACAATATACACGTTTAATTAAATATAAATTGCTTTAAAAATATTTCACGGTGAAAATATTTTACCAATTATTTATATTACTTGTATTTTGTTATTTTGGATTTAAATAATTAATTAATTAGACGTCATGCGTTTTATAATATCACAATAGAAAATAACGCTTCATTACACACACCCCTTACATTTCCAAAAAAATATTTTTTTTAGACTTGCTGGAATGGAATACTGGAAAACTTAACCCATCCTTAACTTTAACTCACTAGTGTCCAAAGAAGTCTCTTTATCTTAATCTAACAACCTAATCCTAATTCTATCACAACACTACAGTACACTCAAACCTGTGTCTTTAACACGTCTTTCACAAATGGGGTGCAATCAATCACCTTATGGTCTTCTTCGAGGGGCACTGCATACCGGCGGCCGTGCATGGCTTCAATAGCTTGCTGTTTGACTTCGGCGGGGTCTTTCGTTGGACGCAAACGTATTGTCTCTTCCAGGTGCTAGTTCAGACGGCGCGTAGTATGACTTCAGATCCTTAATGTGAACATGACGAAGCCACTTAATGTCCATTCCGAACAGAATGTCAACTGGTAAGGAGGGTAAGTAAAGAAATCTGCGCTTTATTATGCGTGACCAATTTTTTAATTCAAGGTCGTACGCCTGTGGGATACTTACGAAGTTGCCATCTTCAACGCGGGTGATTACATCCGGAACGGTCGTTAGTGAAATGCCTAACGCCAAACAGTTCATGATGACTTTATTCTCCAGGAATGAGGGAGTGGTCCCGGTATTCATTACTAACTTAAAGGCCTGTTGCTCAATAACTGCCTGGATAAAAGAGCGTTTGTCATTTTTCGCGGTTGTTTCCGGGGACTCAATAGATGTAAACTGCAAGTTCCACGGTCACTCAAAGCTTCGTTATAGTTTTCCTGTCTCGATAGACAAGGACAATCTCAGGACAGGATGTCTTGTCGACCGCAGCGTGACCAGAAGATGCGGGCTGTTGGTGTTTGGCACTGACTTCTCGTGTGACCAGGGCGGCCGCACCTCCAGCAGATACTGTTAACATTATCAAATCTTACGGTTCTGCAGGCACGTGGCGGCGTAGCTTTGAAATTGTTTGCACGTTGTTCACGGTAATGTTATCTGGTCGGCATAACAGTGTGGTACTGGTTACGGGGCCTTGGCGATGATGCTCTGAGCTGGGATGTAGCAGATTTTGTAGTTACAGGTTGGGGATTAGATATGAATTAAACAATGCCGCTGTTTACCCAACCCTATATTTTGGACCAGAAACTATTTACAATACATACATACATACATACATGTGTGTGTGTGTGTGTGTGTGTGTGTGTGTACAATTAATGTGTGCGGTTACTAACATTAGCGAGAACTCGGCTATCTATAAAATGGCAAGAGCTAGCGATTGGTGAAACATACGGAATCGACAAAGTACATACGATATGAGCGGCGGTTTACACAGCGCCAGTCAAGGTAAAAGTGTTATTCAAAATATATCAGGCAAAACAACGGACGCACGGGGCGGAAAGTAAGAATTGAAGAGACAGGATATAAGTTCCTGGATAACCTATGCAGACTGTGAATCCTCAGCATCTCCGCTAGGATCAAACCAGGACACAAACATCTTGATTACTTTAACAAGCTGTGAATCCTCAGCGTCCTCACCAAAATAAGACAAGAGTTCCTAATGTATGGGACGGAAAGCTCAGAGCTAGATAAAGTGCAAGGGGTGACTGGAAATGGAAGGGTTACTTACAGTGACCTAGATAGGAAGTGAATCCTCAGTGTCCCTATCAGGATCAATCCAAGATGGGAATATCTTGATTATTTAAGTGAGTTGTGAATCCTCAGCATCCCCACAGAAATAATACAAGATATTGTAACATACAGGACCATATAGAGGTGCAGTGATAGGTAGCAATATACTGAAATATCCCGATTGCTAAAATTTGACTGAGCAGAGGAAAATTAAAAGTCTGAAAATTCGCCACAAGATATGAATTAATTGAAACGGATAATCTCACCTATGACAATATTTCTGTACACTTAAATAAGCCCAACCTGGTGTAATCGGGCGGAAAGCGAAATCGGTGCGGAATCTGTACGGCCCCGGGCGGACTGCTGACTGCTCACTGTTGGAGCCTTACTGGCAGAAGTAATACTAACTTTCTACGTCGTGCGGTGTCGTCTTTTATATGATTTTGGGAGCAGGTAAAAATCTCTACATGGATTGGAATTTTATTCATCTTATCAAGGCTTAATAAGATAATAAACACGAAATACACGTTTAATTAAATAAATTGCTTTAAAAATATTTCACAGTGAAAATATTTTACCAAATGTTTATATATTTGTATTTTATTAATTTGCATTTAATTAAGCGCTACGCGTTTTATAATAGTACAATAGAAAATAACGCTTCATCACAAAATATATATATATATATATATATATATATATATATATATATATATATATATATATATATATATATATATATAACTGTTTAACTGACCTTAGGGGGCCTAATTCGCGCTCATTTGAAGAAATTTTTCGAATGTCTTACTATCGATACTTAGTTAATTTTCTCAATGGAAATTCACTAAAAGGGAAAACCAACCCTGCCATACCTAAAGGTTATGTGAACATTAGCATACGGCACGGTGCTATAGCTACGACCTCATCTTCGCTATCACACTCTCTTAATAGCACCTCGGAACATTCTGGCGGTAATAGATGGAAATATGTCCCTCTCTATCGCAACCATATCGAACTCATATAAAAACAAAATACATTTCCACATCTGAAATGTCATGTTGTAAATTACTACGACATTCAACAAATTATTTAAATGATGGAACGAGATACACTGGCAAAAATGCGACCAGTTATAAGGGATCCTTGCATATCGACCATCACGTCGAATTATGGACAGCCAAATAAAGATGTTGACGTTTACATTCAATTTACCTCGCAAAATATTACCACAATTAATATAGTAAACAACTTAATAAACGTGTACCCATAATAGCTATGTCCAAAACAAAGCTGGAACAACTACAGATGACCCACTTTACTTATCAACAGATTATGTTTAAGAAATAAGCTAAAAGGTTCGAAAAGACTTTAAAACTTGGTTAAAAAATAGTGTCAACGCAAAATAAGCATATACAGGATATTCGTAAATACATAATCCTTTACCTGTAAACTGGGGGTGTTAAATAAACTGAAAACGTATATAATTGATGTTATTATGGTACAATTGTTCTAAAGCAAATTTTACACGTAACGTCTTTTATATTCAGCAGTCGGTGATAAAAATGTAGATAAATGGTGATGACTTATTTTCAAGTGGTTTATATATATGGGGTATATAGAGGTGTACTTGTATTCACCTTGCTATATCATCCTCTTACTTGGGTCAAGAAAAATAAAAGCTTTCTTTTTCATTTCCAGGTTTCATGATGCACTAGTTGACATGCCAAATCTGAGGAATCACCACACGGTTAGGTACTGTCTTCAGTCTTGTTCTTAGGGCTTCTTGCAAGCTTTAGCTTCTGACTGAAACTTAATTTTGTATAAAAATACTTAAAATTGATTACTATTTACCAGTGAGTGTCAAATGTTCACGTATTCTACCACTTGTGTCATATGCGTGGTCCACTACATTTATTGCCCGAAAATGATGATGCACATATTTTAATACATTTAATATAAAAATCCCCCTTACATCGAGTAGCTTAATATAGTCGTTATTATAAAGAAGGTTCGTACTGGACGTAGAATCCTTATGAAGAATGACTCTTAATATATTAAGTTGAGTAACCTGAAGCGCAGCTAATGTATTGCCGTAGCATGAGCTCCAGAAAATAATACCATACCTTATAAAAGACTACGAGAGAACTGTAAACTAGTATTAAGTTTTTTGTTGTTAAAATATTTCGTAGGGTATAGAACTTATAGACAACATTTTCACCGTTACGTTTATATATGCTACACTTTGAGACCCAGTTAGTTTACAGCCATCATCATGCATACCAATTGATAGATTAGAGGGTGTTTTTCCGGCAGTTGGTGAGAAAGCCACATAGGATGTTTTTGTTAGGTTCAACGCTAGTAAGTTACTGTCTAGTACCTCTTTTACATAATTGATTGTTGCCTCGGCTCTATCAAACAGTTTCTCCCATTGATTGCCTACAAGCACCAGAACTGTATCATCTGCATCTGGGTATACAGTCCAAAGTAGTCTTCAATTATATCATTTACGTAAATAGAAAACAATATTGGACCCAATATACTTCCCTGTGGTACACCACACGTAACAACTCGTCTTTCACTCACACTGCATTCTCTCATAAAGGTAGCTACCAAAAATGACAGCGTATGTCCACTTACCTCATCAACTCCAAATGTTATTTGTGTTTTTAGGATCTTATACTTAATATCCGGTAGGAGGTTTAAAAGAACTACGTGGCACCTCCCTTTAGTAGGATCTTATTTAAGAACCACGCCCGTCTCCACTATTTAAGAGCTGGCAGTCACCTAACTTACTGTTAACTTTATATCGATTGTTGTTTCAGTGTTTGAGAATTTACACTTTGGGAATTATTGAATGGATGTTTAGAGGTTTATTTTAGTGAGGTTTAAATCTATTTTAGGCGTCGCGTGTTCGTGAAAACTCCGGATATAGGTTTGCTGTGATCAGACCCTGCTTACAGACCAATGAGGTCCACACAACAGGCCAAATATAACAATAGTGAATAAGTCCTGCAAGCAAGTGACGCTGATTGATGTGACCATTCCGAATAGAAATAATTTGGGATCAAAGTACAAAGAGAATATCATCAAGCACTAAGACCTCAAGATGCAAGTCTGAGTAGTCCCAATAATCATGTCAACTGGTGTTGCTCTTCTACAGAACACCAAGAGACTGGGCCTTGGAGACCACTTTTATAAGGCTATGCAGAAAGAGGTAATCCTTTAAACTGCCCACATCATGCGGCGATTTCTAGGAAATGAGAAGTGTCGCGTTGTAGTTCAGGGCCCGACAACTTGGAAAGTGCCCCAGCTAAGTTCAATCACTTTGGTATCTATTTGAGATACCTAAGAGCAGTGAATCTTCCCTTATCCTTCAAGCTAATAATCAGTCATAATAATAATAAAACAAGCACGCATGCACGCGCCCACCTACATGCACCCCCACCCCTTCACACGCACGCACGCACCTCTTGTCGACTTAGGTAACAAACTATTTCTCTATTACAATCTAAGTAAGATAGTAAATCTTATTCACATCGGTAATAATATGTAATACGTTAAACGCGTAATAGTTGAAATCCAGCACTTCAAACGTTTTTTAAACATTAGTACATTGTCCTATTATTTAATTACTTACCTTTGTTTTTGCCACATTTGTTCAAGTGCGTCAGCCATCTCTTGACTTGTAATTTCTTCAGAATCCTGAAATTTAAGAAAACCGTCGCCTCCATGTCCCGTTAAATAAACAAGTACATTACTTCCTTCATCTGTCAGTAGCTGCTTTGATCTTGATGTGCCAGGTGGAAGTCTTCCAGTCAGTAAACGCACAAAATTTTCTACCGTTACCTTGAATAAATAGGAATGTGTTTAATTGATAATAAACTATGCTTTTCACAAAACTACACAATGTCTTCAAGTGATCGACTTTAAGAGTTTGGGATTTGAGCAACACAACAGCCTACAACTTTTTAATTGCAAGTGAAAACTAGTATCTCCGATTAATTACACATTATATAAGAATTTAGCAGCTTAGTTGTTCTCAACATCTCTGGTAGAAAAAATATCTGTTTCACGATATATATCAACTTAGAGAAATGATTGGTCTTCTAACGTTTAAAAAAAAAAGCCTGGACGCAGCAAGTGCGTTATGGTAGTGAATTTTCATAGAAATGATCTGGCACAAAATATTTTATTATAACTTTTTTTTCTTGTAACATAGAAATCTAAATTTTGGTGTATAGTTTACTTTTTATATCGTAAACCTACCTACCAAATTTGATTATCATAGATTTTTTATTTTTTAAGATAAAAATTTTTTTCAAATGAAAACTCAAAATTTTTCCGGAAAACCTCGTCCGATTTTTTTGACTAACGAACTTGTTAAAGTCATTTACAAAAGGAAGGTACATGCCAAATTTTATCAAAATCGGCCTATTATTCTTTTAGATAAAAATTTTTTTTGAATGAAAACTCAAAATTTTCCCGGAAAACCTCGTGCGATTTTCTTGACTAACAAACTTGTCAAAGCCATATACAAAAGAAAGGTACATGCCAAATTTTATTTAAATCGGCTTATTACTTTTTGAGATAAGAATTTTTTTTGAATGAAAACTCAAAATTTTCCCGGAAAACCTCGTCCAATTTTCCTGACTAACGAACTTATCCAAGCCATTAACAAAAGGAAGGTACATGCCAAATTTTATCAAAATAGGCTTATTATTCTTTGAGATAAAAATTTTTTTCGAATGAAAACTCAAAATTTATCCGGAAAACCTCGTCCGATTTTCCTGACTAACAAACTTGTCAAAGCCATTTACAAAAGAAAGGTACATGCCAAATTTTATTACAATCGGCTTATTATTTTTTGAGATAAGAATTTTTTTCGAATGAAAACTCAAAATTTTCCCGGAAAACCTCGTCCGATTTTCCTGACTAACGAACTTATCCAAGCCATTTACAAAAGAAAGGTACATGCCAAATTTTATCAAAATCGGCCCAGTATTTTTTGAGTTATCGGTGTGATACATATATATATATATATATATATATATATATATATATATATATATATATATATATATATATATATATATATATATATATATATATAAACATATAAAAATTGAAACTGACCCCGGATATGGGTTCTAGGGGTCATATATCGCGCTCATTTGAAGAAATTTTTTCAAAATTCAAAAGTCGAGATCTCCTCATTAGTGAATTTTTTCTAAGAAAATTCACTAATAAAGTGAAAATTATGTTTATGTTCTCTATAATAGGGCTTGCATAGTGTTTTATAGTGTTATAAAATTTTACAAAGTTACTATTTCAACTGTAAAAAGTTGAAAAAGACAGTTGTTTTTGTTACCATCAACAGTTTCATTATTATTCCTCATCTTCTTCCGCTGTTTAATATTATAAACACCCTACCAGTAATATAAAAGCGGAAGACCAAAGCGTGGTCGGATGTTGTGGGCCATATATTAATGAAAGAGGTCAGAACTTTGCATAATAGCGGAGGGTGTATGCAAATATATGAATGTGGAAAACGCAAGGATAGCATATCGTGATACAGACGCATAGAGAAACATTGTTAGGAAATAGCATAGGCTTTGTGGTGTGCCCACCCTTTTATGGCAGTGCCGTAACGGGTGGTAGTTTTTTTTTAAGGGCATATCCGACGCCGTTCAAGGTTAGCCATTGGTCCTTTTTAACCTCCCTTTGATTAACCCTGTTACCGACTCGCGAGTTAACATAGAGCTTCTTACACGAAAGTCACGTAGACGATATCAGGTTAGATTTCCATGCAACAGTTTCCATCATTGACAATTTTGGTATCAACATATTCCAGGAACTTCTACCGACCATAGAGATAGTGAGCAGTAAGAGTTCATCGACAAGCCAGGCAAGCATGTTCTTGTGAGGACCTCTAATGGACACTTGTCTGATTATTATAAAAAGCTGTTCTTTAATTTGGAGTTCTTTAAAATTCGGAGTGGTGTAATATATTTTTTTAAAGCAACCCAAGTATAAATGTTAATTGGCGCAGTCAGTGATGGATCTCCCAGCAACCTAAGGTATTAAAATAATATTGGTTCCTTGGTTTTTCAACAAGAACAAATAGCGATCTAGTTCCTATTACTACTTAAGTTGTATATGTATATATATATATATATATATATATATATATATATATATATATATATATATATATATATATATATATATATATATATATATATATACTTTCATAAGCATCCAACTGACGCGACTGCCTGACATTTTTTATTAACTTGAGATTTTCTTTATCTACATGATTATTATCGCAAGTATGCTGAGCAATACATGATTTATCAAAGTGCCATATTTTAGCCGAGCCAAATGTTCTTTAAATCTAGTTTCAATAGTTCTTTTAGTTTGGCCAACATATTTCAGTTCACAATCCTTACAACCTATTCCTTAGATTCCCGACACTTCTGTGGTTTTATCTTTATCCCTTAGGTTACCTAGCAAATTGTTTAATGTATTCTTTGTAGAAAATGTTAGCTGTAAATTGGATATATATCCAATATCAAGAAACTCAAGAAATTACTTTATTTGTATCGAATGAAGTTATTTTTCAACTTAATTTGGTTAATTATGCCTATAAACTTATCAATATCAAATATATATATATATATATATATATATATATATATATATATATATATATATATATATATATATATATATATATATATATATATATATATATATATATATATATTTACCTGCATATGACAAAGAAACAGAGAAAACAACGAAGAGCAACTTACAGTAGTAATAGGAACTAGATGACCATTTGTTCTTGTTGAAAAACCAAGGAACCAGTATTCTTTTAATTCCTTAGGTTGCTGGGAGATTCCTCACCGACGGCGCCAATTAACAACATTTATACTTAGGTTGCTTAAAAAAATATATATTACACCACTCCAAATTTTGACGAACCAATTTAACATAAAACTACGGCTTTTTATAATAATCACACAAGGGTCCGTTAGAGGTCCTCACAAAAACATGCTTACCTCTCTTGTCCAGTCATGACCAGTTGTCATAAAGGGCTGGCGTTTTCATGGCAATTATAAAATCAGAGCTAACATGTTACTAGAGATCCATGTTTTACATTAACATTTAGACTTTTTCCTAGATAACTTAGGAATGGTGAGCGAAGAACATGGAGAACGCTTTCATCAAGATATGGATTTAGAGCCCAGATATCAAGGCTTCTGTGATGAAAATCTGATGGGTGATTTTTGCTGGCAAATTTTCAGGAAAACCAATGTAAACTGTACAAAAAGAAGAATGTAATTTCAAAGTTTTGTTTGCTTTTGTTGTATCTTAATGTATAATGATGATTGGATAAATATAGATGTATTTCAGTTGTCTGTATTGCTACGGTTCCCTGATACTAACTATCTGAAAGGTGGAAGTCACCACAATTCCCTCAATAAACAGCGGAGGCCTAAGCAATGCTTGAGCATGGAGACATTTCAGGGGGGTTCGGGTGTTCGGTAACACTCTGAGTTCTATACAAGTCCCAGGGACTTATTTTAATCGGCGCCAGCAACTATTCCGCAACCCGTTGCAAAATTCTGGATGACATTAGTACTTAAGAGGGTAATTATTATGACTCAGTGACTATTATCACAATGAACGCACAAGGTGCCAGTTCAATAATCAATGTATCAATCACAATGCTGAAAAACCAGAAAGGTTAGCAGTACTAAACTGCTTCTATAATCAACAAGTCATTTACTTCTATAGCAATTCTGTAACTTGATGTCAATGGTGCGGTGAACAAATAATAATGCCAGGTATAATATTGACCCATATATTCACACATCAATTTAGCAGCAGCATCACAAGCATTATGCTTTAATAAAAACAATGTGCTGTTGTAATAGCATGGACCTATATAAATATATACATAATACATGGGCAATCACTGGTGCATAATAACATCAGCTGTTAAATTACTTTTTCGTGAGCTCACCAAAAACTGCACATTCGGTATAACAATTTAAATAGGGTTAAAATGACCTACTTGAAGAGCCAGAATAATCGAGAATAATGTTACCTACGTAACAAGTAACCCAAAACTCCAGTAATAAGTTGCAAGGCCCGTGAAGCGTCCTTACAAGTGAAACAACAACAGATTCACTAGCTGTTCTAAATCACCAGCTAAACACAGAGGTGAAGCGCACTGTGTGGATTAATGTCCTTATGACCAAAAGATTAACACATAAGTAGTAGTAAGTAAGCAGACTTGAAATAATAACGTAACTATTAGTGTGGTTATATATCCAGTAACTAGTGACAGATTAATACATTGATACATTAAATTGAACAACACTATGGAGATATCAACCAGGTTTAACTAACATTAAAGGTAGGTCATGACTGATGATGACGTTACAAGTCTTCAAAGTAGGTTATCTGACTAGATAAAATATATCGCACAAAAAAAGGATATTTCATAGGCAATTCACGGCACTACAATTAATTGCACTGATAACTGAAAGTAAAACACATGAGATGGTTATTGTATACTCATCTAGTCTCCAGAGACTGGTCCTCGACACCCTAGACGGAGTCTTCCAGCTCACCCTAACCAGTTGACATGACCCTAATGGTGAACAAAGTGGACACGTCTAATACGACTCTCTGGCTAGCATCCAATCTATAGGTGGCTCCGTGTCTGCCGTCCCAAGGACGTTTACTTGTAATTATACTGATATGGAAGCGACCCTAAGAATGTTCGAATTACACCGACTGTAAGCACAAGCCTGATGCACAATAAGCCAAAGGCTGCAGTGCTATCGGAGCAGCTAAGTCACAGACGAGACCTGAGGAAGAAAAAAAAAGCACAAGCCTGCCTATACAGATGATTACATAATCAGTGTCACACAAAATAGCTTCCACGCTGCGGCTACAATAGCATGTACCAGCGCAACGACCAGAGTCAGAAGTGGCACAAAAACAGAATCTCTTCCAACGGATATTCTATCCACACACATGCGCTAAACTCAGTCATCCCAACCTAAAGACATCGACTCATACCGTTTCCCAGCTAATAACCATATAATGTAACCACCTGTTAGCCAGAGATAAAAAGAGACGCCACTGTGTATTTACCATAGATATTAAAATTATATGAGCAGGGTTATTGAAGGTATCACCTGCACAAGGATTACGGACGAACACAGACACACTCTATATCTCACTCACGTGAGATCACGTTAATTACATTTTAAAAACCTTTAAAATGATAGACATATTAATAAGAAAACAAGTTACAACATCTGGGTCGTAATAGTATCTAAAAATATAAACGTGATGGAAAAAAAATTGGTATTTTTGAATTCAGTGCTCTTAAATTGGTTAACTAAAACTAGTTTTAGTTGATGAGCAAGACGCTTGTAAACTAGTGTTATTAGTTTTCACCTGGATATAAATGTCACTATATGAATTTGGAATTTTTACATGTATGATGTATGCAAAGTATTAAAATGGAAAATATGTACAATAATCATTAGAACAGATAACATAAACAATAATCCCGTAAGTGTAACAGCCGTACTGGATATAAAATTCTCGGCAGCAACCGCATATCGTGGTTCCTAATGCAAGTTGTTTTATATATATTCATAATATGGAATACGAACTAGGAAATACCTACTAAAGTAGATATACGGGTATGACCAGATATACGGGGACGCTTACTACTTGTAGTATTGCCTGCAGAGTATGGGTATCTAATACCTGTAGACAAGTGGATACTAAGTAATGATTACTTTTCTAAACAAAGATTCAATGATTTAGGTATTCCAAAGTACCGAATACAAAGTATTCGTTACTGTATTACCCGCCAATCACTACTTCCAAGCCTTGCAAAGTAATATGAAATAGATATACCTCGTATCCCCTATAATCCACTTCCACATCATCCCCATAAACATTAATGTTTTGATTAGCATTGTTGAAAACGGTTGCAGGTCTAGGATTCCTTGGGTTGCAAGCCATATCATCAGCAATCATAAGTATAATCTGGCTGTCTGGTATTCCTAAACGTTTAACACTTCGATATATCGAAAGGACATTGGCAACATGGCGATAATTAAACCAAAATCTACTGGTGTCAACCAAAACTGCCCAGTTGTTAGTGTGACCAATGTCTGGAATTTTTTTGTGTAACTGAAACAAAAGCACAAAATTAAAAGTTGTTACTATAAGTATAAAAGCAGATAGCTGAAAATATTTTTGTTAAAAGTTTCAGTCTTCACTAATTTTTTACTGTTTTCATTACACGGTATGTATACATATATTACAGGTTAAAAACTATATTATTTACAAGAAATACATGATGAATTATTATTAACTTTAGGTATTTTACAGACAAAAATAGTTTTTTAAATTTATTTCACTGATACTTGAATGCGATCGTATTTATCATACCATTATAGTGGTTGTAACAAATTTGTTTACTATAAATACATTATGTTTACATTTCGCAAAACATCAAAATGGATGTTATTTTATTAGTAGTATCTAACTGACACTGTACCTGGTTTGTTTTAGATGCTATAAAAAATAAGAGTAAAATCTAATAAATTAACATATAAAATTTTAAAAAGTCTGGACGCAGTAAGTGCGTTATGGTAGCGAATTTTGATTTAAATGTTTTTATTGTTAAAGGTATTTTTTAATAAAAGAGATCAAATTTCATAAATTGTATAACCTTTATAGTAGAAACCATGTATCATAGTTGATCACAAAAAATTATTGTTTAAAAAAGTACAAACATTTTCCGAAAATAGTTAAAACTTTTCCGAAAAAAAGTGGTCAAATTTTTCTGGCCAACCAACCTATTTAGGCATTTACACAAAACTACAACTGCCAAGATGTAAGTATTCAAAAATTTTTAAAAAATTACATGAAAATTTGCCAACCAAACATAACCCTTTCATTCTTTTAACCTAAATATCTTAATTTTGGTAAACAGGATACACTTGTAAGTAGAAACCTGCGTACCACGTTAAATTGCTTTGTTATATTTTAAGATACAAAAAATTCTAGAAAGAAAGCCCAAAACTTTCTGGGAAAAACTGTTCCGAATTTCCAGGCTAACGAACTTATCCAAGCCACTTACAAAGGGAAGGTACCTGCCAAAGTTCATAAAAATTGGCCACTTTTTTTTTGGGTTATCGGTGTGATACATACATATAGCAGAAGTAAACCCAAGAAGAAAATTAAAACTGACATTTATTGAAATAAGTATTCATGGTAGAAGTTTGGGAGAATGTTAAGGAAAATTGTGTCAATACAACCACCAGAATAGCTTATTTTTAAGATGCAATGTATAATTTTATTTACAAATGAATAAGTAATATTGAGCTAGATTATACATTGTAACATTTGACAAATAAGTTGATAACTTGTGCTTGTCCAAGTCACAATTTTGATAGGTTTATCCAAATAGAGTAATCAAAACTTGTAAAGATGACATTGACTACTAAAATTTTGACATACCAAATAGTTCATTTTGCTTCCTTAATAAATCTGTTCATCGTCAACCCCATTCTCTGCATTTACTTCCCAACGCTCAAAAACCATTTAGTAACACTTTCTGCATTGAATCATTATTTTTTGTCCTTGTTATTTGAGAAAATCCAAATGCCAGTTTAGAGAAAATTTTAAAACATTGTTTGACATAAACATGCGTTACTAAGTATAAGTATATATACATACATACATACATACACACACACACACACACGCACGCACGCACGCACGCACGCATTGAGAATTTGTGGCATCTTCCATTCTACGCACGCAGTAACTAGCTAGGGTGTGTGGGTTGTACATAGATATGATCACAGGTAGCTTACCCTCCATACAGTTGGAGTAACAACAATATTTCAAATATGGCATCGCTGTCACAAATATTGGTTTTCCAACTATGTGTATCCTGGATGCCATAAATATGAGGATTCTGGTGATTTGTGAAACTATGATGCCATAACTTAGAATGCGATGTTGACAAATTACAAGCTCCGTCGCAAAAGCTAATGAAAATTGTTGCTAACTAGGTAAAATGTATTTTGTTACATTTAAATCGTTCTTGCACTTTCGTGTCAATTTTTTGTTTGGTAATATACTTACTCTATCTTAAATTCTTATCTTAATTAGGCGGCGATCAGTTTAGCTTCTAAGGCATAGAATGGTAAATTTTAACGTTTTTGAAAAGCATTCTTTATAACTTTATAACTAAAAAATAGTAAAACATCTGGCTAATAAAATTGAAAGTGTTAAAATATATGACAGTATATAAATATGATCAGCCAAAAACTAATTCAGACTGTAATCATTGAGATAACAGTATCTCCGTTACTAAGCGTTTTCTGTAAATAATTTAACTGAAATTCCCCTAATTTTCTGTTGCACTATTAAGTCATGGAAAATACAAGAGTCGCAATACCCTGATATAATGACGTACATTTATTTGTTTGGTCTTCTAATTCGCTTAGCAAAAATAGTTTTCCAAGTAACTGTCTTTCCTAACCTCGTTTAGCATTGTCTTTACTGCTTCTCAGTTAATACTATGCCATGGAAGGTCAGTTTTTTTATTTTTATCTACTAATTGTTTTCTATTATGTTTACACTGGTTCTGTTGTCTCAGTTTACCGATGATTCATCTATTATACTATAAGCAAATCATTACACCTTTAAAATATTTTTTAAGTATAAGTAAAAATTAGTTTTTTTTCAGCAAAATGTTCCGTCTCTTACATTTTATTGATACTATTTACTTTATATGTCTTACACAACATAATAGTAAAAACAAAAGGAAACAAAGTACTGCGGTTAGGTGGTCAGATGGCAGGTTCTATGAAGCAACGGTATTAACTACGTCCAAAGGAAGAAGTATGGGCATCAATCTAAGCAATACAACTCCAAGAAACTATCCTGGACATTTTACTGGCCCCTCGCCTTCCTGGGTAGGGATATTTAACGTGCTCAACATCGCATGGTACACGGGACTGACCACTTAACGCCACCTCCAAAGGGCGAAACGTGCAGACATTCAATTAGCACAAACACAATGTCACAACCTCGATTGATCTTAATTTACAGTATGTAGGTTCTGAAAAATAATTTGACGCTTCTGCTGGGAATCTAAGACAGGAACTTTGGGTCCAAAGGCACACGTCCTTAACACCGGACCATCGATATTGCTAAGCCAAATCTTAGACTACCCATAAGATGGTTTAAAGGTCTTCAGAGTGCGGCTCTGCGTCATGGTTATAAGCGAAAACATCAACCTTAATAAGAATCAAAAATCGATTATGTGCGTATGTGTATATATATATATATATATATATATATATATATATATATATATATATATATATATATATATATATATATATATATATATATATATATATATATATATATAAATGCACATACGCACATAATCGATTTTTTGTTGCTGTTTTTTTTTGGGGTCAATAACATTCTGAAAGGATTTTTTAAACGACTGTTTCAAAAAAATTCCACAATACAATATATCTACTTTGACAATGTCAAATATATATAATAGTTCAGTTTGCTTTAAATTTAGCTACTGGACCCACTCTCACTGTACACTGATTTATGCAGCAACTGCTAAAATATAGAAGGCTAAAATGAACACATCAGCGTTAAGGTTCGATTATAGCTTTATTTTGTAGAAGGCCCAAGATATGCTACATATACCTACTACATATACAATGCCAGCAAACTTTATATATATATATATATATATATATATATATATATATATATATATATATATATATATATATATATATATTTATTTATTTATTTATTTATTTCAACAACACACCACGAGGGCTTACAGCCTAAATACTATCGTACCGTGGGTGTCGACAAGAAGGAAAGAGGCAACTTGTTAATTCGGGACTTGAAGGTTTGGAGGTTCGGGGGAGAAGGAAAAACATGTGCCGGCAAGGAATTCCACAACTTGGAAGTCCTCGGGACAAAAGAGCGGGCATAACAAGATGTTCTATGTCTGGTGACCTGGACAGTAAAAGGGTGCATTCGCTCTGTTCCCCTGGTAGATCTGTTGGGGGCAGCAGGTGGAGGAACTATGGAAGAAAGCTCCTCTGAGCAGTGCCCGTGCAGATATCTATAAAAGGGAGAGAGGTTACCAACGGCACGTCGGTGGGCAAGGGATGGCAGCCTTTGGGTGAGGGTAGGGTCACCGATGAGACGTATAGCTCTCTTCTGAATGGAGTCCAGGATAGCGAGTGTAGAAGCGGCAGCAGCACCCCAGATGTGGGAGCAGTATTCGAGGTTTGGTCTTATTTGTGAAGCATATAAAGTATAGAGATTAGCTGGTGAAAAGTATTTGCAAGCCCGGAAGAGGAAACCTAATTTCTTAGCAGCCGCTTCTGCAATTGATGTGACATGTTGGTGCCAATTGAGATTTCGATCCACAGAGATGCCAACAAGTGAAAAGGACTCATTACTTTGAATAACTTGGTTGTTTATTGTGATGGGTCTAGGGCTGCTGTATCTCTTATGAGAAAGAAAGCAAGACTGTGATTTGGTGGGGTTGAATTGTACAAGATTTCTACTTCCCCAGTCTAATATTTTTTGGAGATCCACGAAGATAGAACCCTCCATGAGTCTGCGATCCTCATCTAATTGGGCTAAAGAGACAGGCTTAGAATATTGTATATTTGAGTGGAGGGTGCTGTCGTCCGCGTAACTGTGAACTGGGCTGGATGTGCTAGAGAGGAGGTCATTGATGTGGAGAAGAAACAAAGTAGGGGCTAAAGCTGAACCTTGAGGAACTCCTGCATTAATTGGATACAGTTTAGAGGAATGGCCATCCACGACAACAGAAATGCTCCGGTTGGAGAGGAAATTTGCTGTCCACGTACAGTTTTGGTGGTAGGCCATAGGCCGGTAGTTTATTAAGCAGCGCTGCGTGCCAGACCTGGTCGATTGATTTGGATATGTCTAGAGCGACAATCTGGGATTCGCCGTGTAGTTCCATAGACGTGTTCCAAGAATGGGTGACAAAGGAAAGGAGGTCGGCAGTTGATCTACGCTGACGGAATCCATACTGCCTGTCGTGGATTAGACTGTGTTTTTCAAGAAATTTTAGTAATTCGGTGTTTATATACTTTTCCATCGCTTTAGAGATGACTGAAAGGAAATAGGCCTGTAGTTGCTAGGAAGCGCTTTCGATCCTTTCTTGGGGACGGGTTGTACTCGAGCAGTTTTCCAGTTACTACGGAATATGCCTCTATTGTAAGATGTCTGAAACAGACGAGTCAGGACAGGAGCAAGTTCTGGTGCGCTTTCCTGGTATTAAGAGAAGAGAGCATCTTTCGTACCTTTTTAGTTTTGAAAATGATATCCGTCATTTTATGCGCGACTTTGGGGACTGTTGGTGGTTGAACATGTGGAGGTGGGTTGTGAGTAGAATTGCCGGCGAACAACGAGGCAAAAAGTTCGCCTTGTCCAGGGCGGTAGAAACAATTTCATCCCCTGAGACAAGAGGTGGGAACGTGCTCTTGCTGAAATTATTCCCAATAGATTTAGCAAGAGTCCAGAAGGGTTTGCTGCCGCTGGAACTTAAGAGGACTTTGTTTTTGATGTGGTTATTAAACGAATTTTTTGCCTCAGAAAAAATGCGGACATAGCGGTTTCTTGCGTCGTTAAATGCTTGACGGTTTTCTTGACTGGGATTGTGTAGAAGCTTTTTGTGAGCTTTGACCTTTTCAAGTCTGGCCTTGTCACAGGATTTAGAGAACCAGGGCTTTTGAGTGGCTGCAGAGGTTTTCTGTGTACGTGGAATAAATCATTCCATGCCAGCTTGGATAATTTCGGTGACGTTTTGTGAGATATCAGAGGGGTCAGGATGAGAGAAGCAGAGAGACGCCCATGGAAATGAGGAAAAGTAATCTCGCATTTCGTCCCAGTTCGCGGAGTTGTAGTGCCAAACGATACGTGTGTGTGATGACTGTGTGACCTCGGGTTGCATTGCGTAGGAAGCAGTGACCATGCCGTGGTCTGAGCGACCCAGTGGGGTGGTGACTGATATCTTATAGCAGTCAGGATTTGTAGTAAGAAGGAGATCCAAGGGATTTGATCTGTGTGTTGGGATGCGAGGAAAGTAAGTAGGTTGCTGAACCATATTGGCTAAAGAATTGCTGACTGCAAAGGCCTTCGCTGCTCTTCCTTGTGGATCGGTTTTTGAAGATCCTAGCCATTCCTTATTATGGACATTGAAGTCACCAAGAATAGTGACCTCGGAGGAAGGATATTCAGAAATCAGATGGTCGGTTTTTTCAGAAAGGTAGTCAAAGAGCTGGACAAAGTTGTTGTCAGAAGGTGACCAGTAAATGCAACAGATGAATTTAGTTGCAGCCCTGAGAGAGACTTTTATCCATAGTATGTCTTTTCTTCGAGCTTCTAAATTGGGGAGTCTGCTGCACGGTAGATTGCTACGGACGTACGCACACACGCCTCCATGCAATCTAAAGGAGCTCATACCCCGGGAAATTAAGGTGATTAGTGGCTGTTTTGAGTTTCGGTGAGGAAGGGGAGTTAGGGCCTATTAGCCTAAAAGAAATGGTGGACTGAGTTCAGGTTAGAATTTAGGCCACATATATTCGAAAAGGATATTGTAAATCTCGATGCTGGCGCCTCCTATACACCCCTTTCCCGGAGATCCGAATGGAGGGGTATTTTGCCTCCGGAATCTTCTGTACAAGGAGGAGCCATCATCATTTTTGCTTATAAGGGAAACCGACTCATACACCAGAACCGGAAACGTCTGTTGGGACTTCACCGGCCCCTTGATGTAAGGGGTGGTACACACCAGCCAACTATTAAAGAGCTGACCAGCTTTAGAACTTGCTTGAAATATATATATTATTAATATATATATATATATATATATATATATATATATATATATATATATATATATTATGTTTCGGGGGTGCGTAATGTAAGGGCGATTTTATATATATATATATATATATATATATATATATATATATATATATATATATATATATATATATATATATATATATATATATATTATTGTATAGTGTATTGTGTTTTATTGTAATATTGAAATAAATGTGTTATTAAAGTTTTTGTTGGTTTTATTATTTTTACTGTATTTTTATTTAAATATAGGTGTTGATATTTGTGTTATTTGTTTTATTATGTTTTTGTTGGGCGCCTTTTGTTTTATTTTATTATACTGAATTAAATTATGAGTTTATTAAGAAAAAAAATATATACATATATATAATTTTATCAAATTAAATATCTACCTGGTTTTTGATCTACTTACTATGCCACAGCTATTTTGTTGATACTCTTCTTACCTACAGGGAATGTTTAATAGGTGGGTTCACCAATGTCGAAAATTCTTACTCTTGGTGCATATATATTATATTTGCTGAACTTTTTATATACGGCTAGAGGATTAATTGGTCAATGGACAGATATGTGTGACATTTACAGAAAATAAAATAATGAGCAATATATAATTTGAAATTTTTTTTTTTAATATTTATTATTATTTTTATCAAAAAGCTTTTTGTTTGGTTATTGACTTAATTTTACAAATTTAAATTCTTACTTGGGATCCCGTATATTACTAATTTTAACATACAAATATGCCAGCTTTATTAATGCAATTATGACTTATTATTGAGAATTTTATTTCCAATGCTTTGTTTAAAAAAAAAAAGGTTATGACTTGCTATGACGGATCTGAATAGTTTCATTGGCAATTATTTATCACCATGATAACGTCGTTTCAGGTGAATTTTGTTGCTTGGCAACGAAAATATTAAAATGGAGGAAATAAGGTTGAATTTCTTACGTTTACTTATCGCCCTCTGGTGACTCTCACAAGTACTTCATAAATATTTTATATTTAGTTCTTCTTTTGGTATGATTGCCTTTGCAAATGACATTTAACTTCTTGGATTGACGTTGACATATTATTCCTTTATAAAACTTACAGGTTCATTTCTTGTTTTGAATATATAATACACTTTTTAACAATTATTGATGCATTACCCCTGAGTCTACTTGGCGTGGGTCAATCTTCCAGCCCATTCACTGCTTTTACTCAACTCATGTACGAGTATTCTTGATTGGAGTTGTTGTATAGCTGTTTACTGGTAGGTATAACCTATAAAATACTTTCACTATAGTTTTTAATCATTTATATTAACTTTTTTGAACATTTTCTGTTGCTGCAATCTACTAGCTTCTTCTTTCTACCAGCGTCTTCTTTTCCAATTTCCGTTCTTCCTCCCGGAAGTTCTAATTTTTATCTTTTGTTTTGTAACTTCGAATCACAGTTGTTAATTTTTATTTAAACTTTTTATTTACCAATCACCATTTTCTGTTTTCAGATAAGCCAATAACATGATTTAACTACATTAGTCAAAAGAAAGTCATTTCCTGCATATAATTCAATATTCCGATTTTATACATGTAAGTCAAATTGTGTTTGTTTTAAAATTTTTAACCTATTAGTTCATTAAACCTTATTTTTCTAGAATAATTACTAACACATAGTTTCCCTAATTGATAATTAACAAATTTTTACTTATTTTCTATACATATTAACACATTTTGTTAAAATCCCTAATCACATTCTTATTTAAATTCACTTTGTTCTGTCGAAGACAGTTTATAAATTTGGTCTTTTACCAGCTTGTTTGTGTTTGTAGCTGTCTATACCGGGTTTATATCACTTTGTATTTTGTTAAGCAGTTCATTCATTGTGAGTTTAATTGTTCAATGTTTTCTGATACAAAAATGTTTTTTTATGCCTTACCTAATAAATTTAAATTATGTCAAAATCTATTCATTGACGAATATATTTATATTTAATTGTTTTTAATTTGTAGGTTCAGTAGGATAAAAGGCTGCAATTTACCACCTGTGTCTGACTATAGCTAGGACAATAAATTGGATTTTTACTTCCAGGTATGTGTTTATTTTAAAACATTTTTTTTAACATATAGCCATGTCTGTGCATGCAATAATATATATATATATATATATATATATATATATATATATATATATATATATATATATATATATATATATATATATATATATATATATATATATATATATATATATATATATATATATATATATATATATATATATATATATATATGGTGTTAAGTATGGTACACAAACTTCAAGGAATTAATCTATGATTGATTTTAAGACAAAACCTTCATATAAGTTTCAGTCCGCAACGGCTCTGCAACTCTGTAACTCCAATCGTAACCTCAATTCTGGCATCGTTTCTTACCCAAATAAATCTTCCAACTGGCATCAGTTAGAAACTAGTACAACCGGTAAAACCAAGGGTAGCTGCAAGCTGGTTCAAAAGCGACGAGAAAGAGAGCATAATATTCGGGGATTAATTTGTTTTGCGAAAATAAAATTGTGGCCTCGGAGTGTAAGAATTGACGAATTCAAAAATGACGACACTTCAAAGTTCCAAGCACACACAAGATTCCACAAATATGGGAATACAAACACACATTATGTTATTAACAATTCACAAGCATTTGTTTTACTATTGCGAAGGGCAAGATAAAAATATTCACATTAATTTCGGTATTTGAAAAACCTGACCTAACCCGATGTTAAAATTCATTTGTTTCACTCTTACAAAGGGGGTGACGAAAACTAATTTGCATGAGTTCTTATACATTAGGGCCTTGGTAATAGTTTTCTGTTTTTATGATTTTGGCACATTGATTACAGATGGCAAAAAATAATATATATTGCGGAAACGACTTAATTGCTATCCCGATTTTCATATGCATATTTTCACTTTTGCAAAGGGTGACAAAAAATAATTTTCAGATTTTGTAATACACTAGGGTCTTGGTAAAAAATTTTTGTTTTTATGATTTTGGAATATTGGCTGCAAATGTCAAAGAATAATACATATTTCGAAAACATGGTGATAGCTAACCCGATGTTAAAATTCATTTTATTTTTCACTTTTGCAAAGGGTGACAAAAAATAATTTGCATGGTATATCATACATTAGGGCCTTAGTCATATTTTTTGTTTCTATGATTTTGGGACATTAACTGCAAATGCGAAAAAATAAGACATATTGGGAAAACAGCTTAATTGCCATCTCGATGTTAAAATGCATTTTTTCACTTCTGCAAAGGGTGACAAAAAAATTTTTTTATGTAGTATTGTACAATAGCTGGTAATAGTTTTTTGATTTTATGATTTCGGCACATCAATTGAAAATGCCAAAAAAATAATTTGTTTGGAGGACATCTTAATTGCTATCCCGATCTTCATATGAATTTTTTTGCCACATAAGCCCACAGTCAACGACCGCAAGAAAACACATTTTTGTAATCAGTGCAAACTTCACTTTTTTGAAACTTTGGAATTTAAAAAACACATACACGACAGCAAGTACCTTGTTTTAAATGAGCAAACTGGCATAAGATGGTTTCATGAAGTTTTATCATGTTATGAATAAGTCAACTATCTTAATTGGGCCAGACCAAAGTCATTTAATAAAATCAAGAAGATCTATTGAGTTGGAACGCAGTGGGCCAGTTTTACCAAGAAACGAGTTTTCGGGAACATTTTAAGTTTATTTTGGAAGCATTTTTGTACATTTACAAACAATAAAGTTATTTTGATGATATATGGTACATTGTTTCTGCTACCAGGTCATACTGGTAAGCAGATTTAATGCCTGCTTTCTTTGAAAAAACACACAAGTAGGTAATGGGTCACTTGAGCCAGACAGGAAGTGGGGGCGGAGCCCCACCCCCTTGTGGGCGTGGCCACGCCCCAAAATGGCGGACCCAAAATGGCGGACCCAAAATGGCGGAACCAAAATGGCGGAACCAAAATGGCGGAATAAAACATGGTGCCTTTCGCTTTTAAAGATGGTTGAAGACTCCATTATTTAAAGTTACGTCACTCCAACCTTTAGAGCCGACAAATGAGAGTGAGGTTGATAAGCGAGAATAATGATATAGGTCGAAGACTCCATGATTTAAAGTTACGCCCCTATTAAAACAAACCATACATAAAGCTTTTGTTATTAGACATAAGACATAATAATTAATATGTTTACTATTAGACAGACTATTAGATTTCGCATAGAAATTAGCCGAACGCCACAATTGTTATATGGGTAGGTTCTAAAAATAACACACAGAGGTCGTTGGCAAACAAAAGAAGGAAGTTCAGAAACAAAATAGACAACAGGTTCAAATAGGAAACCAAACTTAAATATCGTAGAGACAATAGAGGTCGCTGGCAAAACAAAGAAGGAAGCTCAGAAACAAAATGGACAACAGGTTCAACTCTTAAAAATAGGAACTTTTTTAGCCTTATGTGTGGGCGCGGCAGGTAGTTGATTTTATTTTGAAAGAGATACAGGTTCGATTCCTGATATATGCTCCTTGATATGGTAGCGTCAAACAAATACAAAGAGGTACTGAATAACTAAACAGTAAGCTTAGAAACAATGGTTGGTTACAGGTTCAATTCCCTTCTTAGTTTTAAGCTAACCCCTCGTGTTTAGTGTCATGTTACTCGTCTAAGTAAGCAGAATTAAAAAATGGCGACTAAAATAAGATAAAAAACTTAAAACCCTTATCGCGGAAGATCCGTGAGATGTACGAGAGAACCAACACATGCACGGTGTTAAGGAGGTCAAATCAAAGTGGAATATACAATAAAATGACCACTTCCGGTCTAAACTTTAAATCCTTATATCTTTTGAACGGAAAGTGATAGAAATGAACTGACTTTAAAAATATATCGTTTCATAACAAGCTCTACAAGAAAATGAGATAAAAAACTTTAAACCCTTATCGCGGAAGATCGGTGAGATGTACGATAGAACCAATACATGCACGGTGTTAAGGAGGCCAAATCAAATTGGTATATACAATAAAATGGCCACTTCCGGTCTAAACTTTAAATCCTTATATCTTTTGAACGGAAAGTGATAGAAAGGAACCGACTTCAAAAATGTAGGTTTCGTAACAAGGTCTACAAGAAACTGAGATAAAAAACTTTAAACCCTTATCGCGGAAGATCGGTGAGATGTACGATAGAACCAATACATGCACGGTGTTAAGGAGGCCAAATCAAATTGGAATATACAATAAAATGGCCACTTCCGGTCTAAACTTTAAATCGTTATATCTTTTGAACGGAAAGTGATAGAAAGGAACCGACTTCAAAAATGTATGTTTCGTAACAAGGTCTACAAGAAACTGAGATAAAAAACGTCAAACCCTTATCTCGGAAGATCGGCGAGACGTACGATAGAACCAATACATATACGCTGTTCAGCAAACCAATAAAATCAATAAAAATGTTACTTCCGGTAGACACTTCCGGTATAGCCGTTCTTAGAGCTACATACATGTGTGACACCTCAAAATCATCGTCTTGTTGAACAGAAGAAATATAATATATAAGTAAGTCAGAACAAGCTGTGTTAACACCTAAAAACAACACACTCTCTCTTAGACTTAATGAAGTTACTTTCAGAGAAAATTTCAACCATACCAGAAAGAACAGTATTCAATAGCGTATTTAAATGTTGACTACATCAAGTGATGCGTGCTACAGACAAATTTTAGTACACCCTCTTAGACTTATTGAAGTTGACGGTACAGGCAGCTGTCAAGCGTAGGCAACGTCCACAAACTATAATGAGTTTAATCTAAAGTGAATAGATATTTTTATTATTTGAATCCATTGGAGGCTAGGGTCTTATAAAACGTATATAAAATTAGTAGATATCATGGGTTATTACAAATGGAAAGTTTAAGGCCTGGGCTATATTCTGGACATTATAGTTAACACGTTTAAAAGTAAGGACTCAGCAGGTGTGTTATGTTACTAAAACTCTTGACGTGGTTAGATTTGGAATATTTCAATAGCAAAATAACGCCTCATAGCATACAAATATTTTCAAAGATGGATCAGCTTCCGACTCATTCTGCATTCATTTAAAAATTATATATCAATACGTTTAGCGTAAAATTTAAAAGAACGATATTATTTAGGTGTTCGAGCTGACGTCACAGTCTCCATTTTAGTGAATTTTCATAGAAAAGCTCACTCTTAGGGGAGGTCTTAGTTTCCGTTTTTATTTTGGTTACATATATACAGGATGACACAGTTCTATGACAAAAAGCTAAATATAATTGTTATTATACGTGACACTCATAAGACGTAGGTAATAGCTTATATTTGTTAAACGTAAAAATTAAAAACTCTAATATAAAAAACTAAACACAACCTAACCAAACCCAGTTGGAAAGCTTAGATATTAACCTGAGATACCAGTGATATACACTTAACCTGAAGCTAAACAAATACGACATAACATTTAGACAAGTCTGTTAATAATATATATCCGAGTAAAAGAAGGAAAAATATGGCAACATTGCTCAAGCTAAGATAAACGGTTTTAACCCCAAACTGACAACGCTGTCTCGCATAGAACGGAAGTCGGGTTGATAATCAGAATTTACAGGCCTAGTTCAGGATACAAAGTTAGTTTTACAATTATTCTGGGCGCTGTCAACAAAATTTTAACGGGGTTATTTCAAAGTAGTAAGCAGTTAATTAATAATTTTTCTCCATATTCGTATGTAGACTCCTTTGATAAATTAAATGAGACTAAACTTCCATCACAGTCTGGCTTTTATGATAATCTAAGAGGTGAACACTTCATGCAGTCCGATTATGAGCGTGCGTGTAAGGTGTGGCAGACGTCTGTTTTTTTAGTGCAATACGTCAAGAAAAATGTATAGCTATAAACAAACCAGAGAGGACCGTTTTAAGACAAAACTTGAATATCTAGTAAGTAATATACTCTTAAAATATATCTTGTAGCAAATTTTCTTATACAACCTCCTTAACTAATTTTAAAAATAGACAACAATAACATCTTTAATATTGACAAGACGTTCGACAGTGAGAAAAATCTGGGTAATCCCATAAATATGTATTTAACATTCGGTGTCTATATAACGAGTTTAACAAATTATGATATTACACGTTGATATGGACGAATTTGAAAAATTAGCTTTTATGATTGCTGGTTAAATATATATTTATTACAGCTGTGTTACCTAGAATTTTAAATAGCAGTAGGCGTATAGAAACACCAGTATTGGTCTTATTTAAATCGTCTTAGCATCTAGAATTTTAAAATATTGTGTGGGATGCAGGCGCCCAATAAATTTTTTTCTTTAATGACTCAATCTCCACGTGTTTGATCTTACTTAAAACGTCTTGATGCCTACAATTTAAATATATTGTGAGGCGCATGCTCTTAATCAGTTTTTTATTTTTGCTGGTTAAAGTCCTACATGTTTGGTGTCATATCACTGGTCTAGGTAAACAGAATCCAAATTTAACATATGTACATGTGTACAATAAAAAATTTATATTCTTAAGTCTTATTGAAATCGGTTTGATTTAAAGAATCTGTTGAAAGTAGAGCTGGCAACAATACCTCTAGTGGTAACCGCGATATCGCTTCCAACGATGACTATACTTAGCACTCCCCGAAATTAACCTTGTTAGCCAACATATTTTGCTCACAGCTGTTGAAATAACCTTGTGAGTTGGTCTCAATGCTCCGTTAGCGGTTTTATTTCCGTTGAATGACCTTAAAGTCATACGAAAAAGATACAAACATCGCAAACAAAGCTTTGATTACACATGCTATATTTTATTTTGTATAAAATGATGTGAAAAATATTTCATAGGAAAAGGATGATATTAGAAACTTAAGGGTACAATGAAAACATCGTTAATGCCAAAATAATATTTATTAATAGGTTATACTTATTGTACTCTATATATAATCATAATCTTCAACATCTGATTGTTGATCGTTCTCTGTATAGTTGACAATCTTCTGTAATAGGAGTCTCAGTTGTTCGTACAGACTACGGCTCGGGCATTGGATACCAAATATCGATAAATCCTTTTGGCCTATGCTAACTACCTGATTGGAAAACTCATCAAATTCGTAATATTTATTTTTCCGAAACACATACAATCGACCATTTGTATACCTAAATGCTCCATCTATTTTAGCAGGGAATTCGGGAGAAAAGGAGTGTATATAGCCTTCTTCTTGCCTATAAAACACAGCTCTAGACTCACTAACGATTTCGTACATGTTATCCGAGTGAAATATTATGGTTTTTCCTGTATACGTATTTACGATCGCATTTATCTTGTCAAACTGTAAAGCACCTAAATAGTTGACATCACGGAACTTGGCAATGTGTTTTGTTTGTATGCTGGGAAAATCAACAAGGGCGAAGGTTCCATCGTTGGTAAACATAACCACTTCTCCACTAGGTCTTTGGTAAACATGTCTAATTTCTTTAAAAGAACCCTTCAAATATGGAAACCAATCTGTAAGAAGTTTTGGCTCTGTATAGGGACCTTTCATATTATCTAATGGTACAACCCAGACTATTTCTTATAAAACAGATACACAAATATTTCAATAGCAAAATAACGCCTCATAGCATACAAATATTTTCAAAGATGGATCAGCTTCCGACTCATTCTGCATTCATTTAAAAATTATATATCAATACGTTTAGCGTAAAATTTAAAAGAACGATATTATTTAGGTGTTCGAGCTGACGTCACAGTCTCCATTTTAGTGAATTTTCATAGAAAAGCTCACTCTTAGGGGAGGTCTTAGTTTCCGTTTTTATTTTGGTTACATATATACAGGATGACACAGTTCTATGACAAAAAGCTAAATATAATTGTTATTATACGTGACACTCATAAGACGTAGGTAATAGCTTATATTTGTTAAACGTAAAAATTAAAAACTCTAATATAAAAAACTAAACACAACCTAACCAAACCCAGTTGGAAAGCTTAGATATTAACCTGAGATACCAGTGATATACACTTAACCTGAAGCTAAACAAATACGACATAACATTTAGACAAGTCTGTTAATAATATATATCCGAGTAAAAGAAGGAAAAATATGGCAACATTGCTCAAGCTAAGATAAACGGTTTTAACCCCAAACTGACAACGCTGTCTCGCATAGAACGGAAGTCGGGTTGATAATCAGAATTTACAGGCCTAGTTCAGGACACAAAGTTAGTTTTACAATTATTCTGGGCGCTGTCAACAAAATTTTAACGGGGTTATTTCAAAGTAGTAAGCAGTTAATTAATAATTTTTCTCCATATTCGTATGTAGACTCCTTTGATAAATTAAATGAGACTAAACTTCCATCACAGTCTGGCTTTTATGATAATCTAAGAGGTGAACACTTCATGCAGTCCGATTATGAGCGTGCGTGTAAGGTGTGGCAGACGTCTGTTTTTTTAGTGCAATACGTCAAGAAAAATGTATAGCTATAAACAAACCAGAGAGGACCGTTTTAAGACAAAACTTGAATATCTAGTAAGTAATATACTCTTAAAATATATCTTGTAGCAAATTTTCTTATACAACCTCCTTAACTAATTTTAAAAATAGACAACAATAACATCTTTAATATTGACAAGACGTTCGACAGTGAGAAAAATCTGGGTAATCCCATAAATTCTCTGTATAGTTGACAATCTTCTGTAATAGGAGTCTCAGTTGTTCGTACAGACTACGGCTCGGGCATTGGATACCAAATATCGATAAATCCTTTTGGCCTATGCTAACTACCTGATTGGAAAACTCATCAAATTCGTAATATTTATTTTTCCGAAACACATACAATCGACCATTTGTATACCTAAATGCTCCATCTATTTTAGCAGGGAATTCGGGAGAAAAGGAGTGTATATAGCCTTCTTCTTGCCTATAAAACACAGCTCTAGACTCACTAACGATTTCGTACATGTTATCCGAGTGAAATATTATGGTTTTTCCTGTATACGTATTTACGATCGCATTTATCTTGTCAAACTGTAAAGCACCTAAATAGTTGACATCACGGAACTTGGCAATGTGTTTTGTTTGTATGCTGGGAAAATCAACAAGGGCGAAGGTTCCATCGTTGGTAAACATAACCACTTCTCCACTAGGTCGTTGGTAAACATGTCTAATTTCTTTAAAAGAACCCTTCAAATATGGAAACCAATCTGTAAGAAGTTTTGGCTCTGTATAGGGACCTTTCATATTATCTAATGGTACAACCCAGACCCATTTCTTATAAAACAGATACATGTTATGGTTAATAATAACTAAAGGCCTGATCTTGTCTATATAATCGCACAAGTCCATATTTGATTTGGTTATTGTTTTAGGTGCTGTTGTGGTCGTCTTTGGTGTCGACCTTGTGGTAGTCTTTGCCACCCTCGTTGTAGACTCTGTTGTCTTCGCTGTTGTGGTCGTCTTTGGTGTCGACCTTGTGGTGGTCTTTGCCACCCTCGTTGTAGTCTCTGTTGTCTTCGCTGTAGTTGTAGTAGAACGTTGTCCATATAATTCTTGAACCCGTTGAATATCGTCATTAGACATGCTGTTTCCATAATAAGCGAACATAAGAGAGTTTGTGTCGTAAGCATGAGTGAGTCCTAAACCGTGTCCTAGTTCATGTAAAAGCACTAAATAGTACGACGTGTCATTGCCTTCCGATGTATATGTTTGATAGTTCCATGATTTATTACTACTTAAATGGATTTCAATTGGAGTGTTGGCAGCATTCGGAAAATAAGTATGTCCTAAAACGGAATCGCCAAATGGATATCCACATGGTTGATCTTTTAACAAGTAACGATGGTTGTTGTCGCAAAAACTTATCCCTATATCAGCCTCAGAATAAATGTTTGTTCTTACAAAATTCAAATCAATATACTGCTCCCATTGTTTAAATGCTTTTTGTGTTATCAGGCGTATCAAAGGATCTGAATGATGTATGTACCACTTTAATGTTTTCTTTTTCCATATAGGCTGTGAAGTTAAGAAAATGTTGCCTATATCTTTTTCACCACATCGTTTACGTTTCATCAGGTTAATGTCTGAAATAGTCAGGTTCTCACTTTCGGTTAAATTGTAAAGCACGCGAAACATGTTCAAAGCATCCTTGAAAGGCTGTGTATTTTGCAACATTGATGATTGACTATTGTTAAAGGCACCATTTCTTAAGTACCCATATCTGACGAGATACTTGAGAGCCAATTCTCTGTCTTTTTCACTTATATGTTCCCCAAAGGAGACACTTAGCACACATATAATTAACAGTAACTTGAACATAACTGTTTGGCTATTTTCTCTATCAAGAGCTTCTATAGGATTCTCCACAACTACTGTTGCAAAACTGATCACTTCCCCTGTATTTATACCAGCCACGTCTGTCTCTAGAAGACTACTGCCGCAAAACTGATCACTTCCCTGTATTTATACCAGCCACGTCTGTCTCTAGAAGACTACTGTCGCAAAACTGATCACTTCCCCTGTATTTATACCAGCCACGTCTGTATCTAGATGACTACTGTCGCAAAACCGTCCACCCCTCTTTATACGGTAAGTAAATTTTTCCTGTTGTCTAGATCAAGTAAAATAATATAACCGAAACAGCATTTTCGTAACAGCAGCGGAAAGTAACAACCTTGTCATTAAAAAAAAAGCGAGAAAAGGCCAAATACACGCTATACATTAAGAGATCTCCTGTTTTTAGAATAAGACAGCTCTTGTAACTTTTGGTAGTGTTTGGTAATCTAACATGCATGTCAATAAAGACTCATATGGTTGACATGTTTTAATAGTGCAAATTGCTACAGTCGTTTTATGTGAGAGGATTGTTGACTCAAACTATGTAATAACTGCTAAAAAAGGTTTAAACCTGTTGTTTAAAACCATTTCTCTTAATTTTCAAAATATCTAAAGTCATAACTTCTTAAGTCGTTTTTAATTTGGTCAGGATATTTAATTAAAACAATTGAATTATAGTGGGCAGTCGGCAGACCCAAAGTGTTAGTAAGCAGTTTACATTGGAATTGGATCTGGATTCTGCAGCTCTTATCTTTTGAACGTTATAGACATTATAAGTGTGTTTTATAAGTATCTTTGTTTTGTATTATTTAAGGAAAAATTTTCCTTAATTGTTATGCTTATTGTGTGTGCTATTGTCGTTCTTATTGTTAATTTTTTGACGTACATGAACATCCCTGTGTCATTCAGGTGACATTGGCCTGTTTCATTGTTAATATATACATTATACATTATACAATGAGAATATAGTTTTTAGGGAAATAAATGAAAAACAATAGGAAAAAACTGGTAAATTCCGAGCTTATATGCACAAACAAGATTTTTTCTTACATAAAATGCTTAAGTTACATGAAGGTAACGCTACTGCGCACCATCCTGTATTTTTTATTTTTAGTGACTTTATTTTTTATTTCGACTTTGGAGCACATACAAACCAAACAATTCTAGATTCATTTTAACTGTATCGTGTTTGGCTAACGCAGCCTCCATCAAATGAAACAATTTATGCTTCACACTTTCCATGGCAAGACGTATATCACTACCATCCATACTAATACGATAGGTAGCCATTCTGTTTTTAAAAGCTTGAGTTAACATATAAACTTGTTCAACTTCCCACGGTTCACACACTTTAGATTTGTGAATTTCACTGCGTAAATGTCCAGAGAAAGCACTCTTCTTCACTTGTAACGAGCACGATTCACTGTATCTCATCTTAACTACTAAACAGTTTACAACGAGAATACAGTTTAGGGGAAAGAATGAAATCAATAGGAAAAACTGGAAAAATTGATAGCTTATATACGCAAACACGGATTTTTTTCTTACATAAAATGGTTAAGTTACATGTAGAGTGGAGCCACTGCTGAACGTAGTGAAATTATCTAAAAACTTAATATAACAGGGTTTTTGATATGTGTACATTTAAAGAATTTTTCATATTTGGATTTTAAATGTACACCTGTAGATAAATATGAAAAACAATTCGACAGAAATTAGGAAAACATATACTTTTTCATACCTGGTACAATCTTAGAAAATCAGTGTTTTAAAGTTAAATGACTTGATAATTAACACGCACTTAGAAGCTTTATAAGATATCAAGTGTATAGTTTGAGACTTTGTGTTGAGATTTATTATATTTGGACATGCTAAAAGTATATAAGTTTAAATTGGGAGTTTATAAGGTGCCAGATCTATTTTTAATTGCTAAACAAAATAATTTTTGTCCATGTTTATCAACACGCAAAGTTACAACATCTATTGCAACATAATTTAACTGTAGCGTTTTTGGTGAATTTTCTTAGAAAAACTCACTAATAGGAGATCCTGACTTTTGGTTTTAAAAAAATCTCAAATGAGCGCGAGGTTGGTTTTATATATGAACCATATCAATGAATCGATTGTGTCTTAGCCAGAAAATTAATTTAGGAAAATCTATGATAAACAAATTTGGTAAGTTTATGATATTAAGAGGAGACTATATAGCAAAAACAATGCTAAAATATTTTGTATCAGATTATTTATGTAAACGTTTACAAATATTTAGCGTCAGAAAATTTATCTGAAAATTCGCTACCAGTGTTAACTTTATCTGCTTTAGTTTTGTTTACTATTTACATCCGGACGATCTAACAACAGCTTATCTCGACTTTAACAGCTGCCGCGGTTTATATAAGTAATTAAAAAGCAAACAATTAAATCTCCACATATTAAGTTATTCATAATGCTTAAGTATAATAAAAATTAAAGACATGTGTTTCCTTTAAGTATCTGTACGCCAACGAACCACTACTATTCAAAGAAATAAACCTATTATTTAAGATATCCTATGAGCAACACTTTAATTTCAATTGTCTGATAATGCATATATTGGTGAATTTTCATAAAGTTTTTCATTATATTAAGGTATATAATGTAAAAGCCATACTTTAACCTAATTTAAATTTTTTATTTACTATTACCTATGAAGACTAATTTCGCGCCGTCAATATCACTATATTTTAAAAAACCGACAGACACAAACTTCAATGTGAAAGTGGTGTCTTGTTAAAAATGTAATAATATAAAAGTAATAGTTTAGCAAAAGACCTCATAAGGTTTATGACATACTTAATAATAATAACGTCATTTTATTTGCATATAAGCAGAACTTTTAGCCTAGTTTTAAAAATTACTTATTCATGGCAAGCTCTTTTTTTTTAACAGCTTTTAGCTGTATTCCTTCTTATCTTTTTTATTTGATTACAGTAAAAATACAAAAACTACTTATGAAAAAAATTCATTTGTAATACAGTATGGTTTAACTTTGTTCATCAAGTTAGAACTCTAATATTAAATAGTAAAAGTGATTGCAAACGTTTCTTTAATGATATAAATTACACCAAGCATTTAAGGATTCTTCAACGAAGCCTTTTATACCTACTTTTTTCACCATTAACACTACACTTTTTTAGTTTATAATTTCCAACTGGTTAAATAAAACACTATTATTCCATATATAGCAATTTATTACCAACATTGTAATACATATATTTTGAGAACATACTATTTTTTAATAAAATTTATCAGTAATATTTTTTTACAATACATATATTTTGACTAGGATTACACCAGTTCTTATACATACTATAATACATCTTAACAACTAGTTACTACACAAGGTAGTTTATATTAATGTTGACAAGTGATAACAAGCTATCAACAAGTGACCTGTCTACATAGATAACTAAAACAGGTGTTATACTATGAGAGTAGGTATGAGAATAAAAACAATTACCCATAAAAAGTGACAAGTAATTGTAAAAAGACATCTGACCGATGTTACTAACACAGGTTCATCAGGTTGTTACAGAAGGTACCAAATAACATAGAGCTTAATCATTTTGATTGTGATAAATGGTTATTTTCACTTTATTCACAACACTGAACGTCCTAAGCTTAATTTAGCTATGAAAAATGGTTATTTTCAATCACATAACTTCTTCAGGCTGTTATATGATAACTCTACCCCAATATTTAACCTACTCATTTTGGCTGTGATTTTTTTCAAACACAGAGCTTCTGATTATTAGGCAAAACTCTGTTTTATATATAATTTTTGAGACCAGCAATTAGGTGCCACTTCTTATGAGTTTGTTAGTACAATTACAAACTAAAAACTGTTTAAATTTATATTTATATTAGACATTAAAATTAGTTTTTAAATGCTGAAGGCTTTTTACAAAATCTTATTATGTATCAACTTTAAATAATGACATTATATTGAACAACTCATATAAACATTTAGAGGCTTAAAGATAGTAAGGTACATGGTTTCACTATGATGATTGATATGTGATGAAGGCTTACCGGTTTTTCACCTGAGTCATTGTCATTCTAAATGTATCAGAACGAAAACCGGATCCTTTGCTCTGGTATATCTTGCTCAGTAGGTGCCAGACGTCTTCGAAAACAACATTCTTTGCTTTACGAAATGGGAGATGGGCAGCCCCCTTGTCGAAACCTTCCGAGTTAAAGGTAAAACCTACCTTGTCTTCGGGGTTGACATTCTCAACTATATGGCTCACAACATCTTTAATACGATCTTTGACCCAGTTCTCTGGATCGTTGACATCGTCAGGTATATCTTGTAGTCTAAAGCAAACACTACGTCTATCAAATTTAAACTTCTTATTGGAATTCACTGTGTCTTCAAGTATTTGGAATGCCATTGTTTCCAAGAGTTCACTTTCACAACCGAAGTTTTTCGTGTTCACTTCACGATTAAGAGACTAAAGTTTAACGGTATTTTCACTGTCTGAAGACTGAAACCAAAACGGGTGCTTTTTTTAGTCTTAATGTTCACCTTTCACTGTCACAAGAATTGAAGTTTAACCTCGTCCTATACTCAGTGGGAGCTTCTCGTGCTAATATAGTGTGTTCACCTTGGCTGTTCGTTAAAGACTGAAACTTTAGCGGGGTGCTTTTTGTTTATATTTGTTTGATGACGAATGGGAACCTTAATTTAGAGTTCTTGCTTTTGAATGACTCAGCGTTCTTGTAAAGTTCTTTTCACCTTCTTCTGGTAACACTCTTTGCAGTAGGTTGTGAAATTATAACCAGAGATTCCCTTTCTGTCGGTTGTTAATTCGTAACCTACCTCATAGCCTTCTGCCTTATTACATATTTGACAAACAGGCTTTTTAGCGTCTGATTGACATTCTGAACAGGAACAGGGACCTCCGAAGAAACAACTAGGCATGTTGACTGTTTGACGGTTGAACGAATAATGATTATGGTTGGCTTTGAGACCCTTTTATATTCTCTGCATTGAAACTTAAGAAACGGAAACATGTGTGGATGTTACGATAAATCTTTATATCGTAAGCTATTGAAAGGTTGATGAAGAGGAAGCATCGGCGTTATCGTCGAGTTTACGTTTTTCTTGAAAACCATAGGGTTGCGAGCAGTATGATTCATCAAACTTACGCTTCTCAGACTTTGGCCTATATATTTTAGTTTCCTCCCTTGTTACTACTTGGTGGTCTTTTGTCCTTCGTATATTCATACTGGTTATCGGAATAGGTTCTATCGATTCAATAGCCATAATCATGTCACGCATGCTAAATACATTCACAAGCTTCAGGGTATTATAGCTTAACCGTATACCTTTTACTTTACAAACCATAAAGTATGTATGGTACCTGGGGCTGAATACAATATAGCTGTAATTTTTTGGCCCTCCAGAAGCAAATACAACTATATAACTTCCAGGTCCATATTCTTCGAGTTCGTCTGTCATTTCACCCAAAGAATTTCCTGTTGGTACATCCCACTCATCAGGTCTAGAAACATATATTATGGAATCTGTATCGTAGTATAAAACCCTGTCTCCAAGCTTCTCTAGATAACTATAGAGTTTTAAACGAGCATGTGTTGTAACGTAGGCTGCTATACAAACATTAACGGTGTTTAGAATGTCGGCGGCTTCATCCTTATAAATGTAGCTAGCAATGAGGGTATCCTCGTTGACCCCATGTATATTTGTGACTTCAATCGCTGGATTTGAGAGCAATTCTTCAAGTTGATGTGGTTGTCTAATGATGTCAACTTTTGACTGATTCTCTCTCTGTCCAAACTTGCCCCTGAAATCATACAATCATGAGTACCTACATTACAAATTTAATTCTTAATGTATGTGTGGTTACAGGTTAAAATCTCTTAATGTGTGTGTCTGTGGTTACAAGTTCAAATCTTAGTGTGTGTATTTAGATGTTCAGAAAACTGGAAATTTAAGTCGATCTGATTAAATCAATTTAAATTTAATTAATAAGTAATAAATATATACCACTCGTCAAAGGTAGCTAATCTGCGTATTAAATTTGATCAATATAATTAATATAAACCACTTGTATGTATAATGAAAAATTAGGTCGATTTTTAAATCACATGTAAACAAAACGTGTTTTTATTTCAAGCGTTTAATATTACATAAACTGATATCGCCGGGCTTCCGGTTGATATGGAAGGTGAACGGCCAGATCAGCTGGTGGTTTTTAGTTTACAGATGGAACTCCGTGAAATATACGTGTTCTTGCACAGTAGCAAACAATTAATAATATGCAATTTTTCGAATCTTACCTAATATATTTACAGATGCTGGTGACTTTTTGTGTGTGTGTGTTTATGTTTGTGTTTGTATATGTATGTGCTACTGCTGTAAGTTGAAATCTTATTGTACGACATGTTAAAAATTAAAAAAGTGTGTGGCTACAAGTTAAAATCTTAATGTGTATGTATGTGTGTTGAAAAGAAACATGGTACATACCAAAAACTGTTGAGCATCAGTTTAGCTAAAGCTCTTAGCCCAGGATTCTTCACGATTTCTCCAAACTCCATCCTAATCCCCTCCTTGTCAAAAAATTCGTCAATATATGCCTCCTTTTCGTCTGATGTTATGCAGTTTGAAGGCCAACCACTTGCTTGTTGCTTCATTTTAATGAACTTGTTCATCATTTTAGTGAACCAACAACCGGTCTTCTCGGTCACATCGTACTGCTCTATTTGATACTGCCAAACCTCATACACTTCAAGCATAACATACCCTTTTTCTAGAGCCTTCTTTACTTCATCCATCACCCACGTACCAACCAACGCTCTTTGTTCAGTGGTATGTTCGCAGGCACCTTGGTTCATAGACACGCCACATGTACGACACAGTACGAACATTAATTTACCATTCATCTTAGTTGGTAGTACAGGATGATATAAATTTTCAGGAGGCAAGATCTTGCATTTGATGACGCCATTCATATTGGAGAGGTCTAGATGTTTGCAGTCATCACCTATGTGAACTTTTGGATGACCTATGGGGTAGGCGTTGTATTTGCAAACATAGGGGTACAATGAACACACATCGACGTATTTAATTTTTTCTCCGGGTTTTGCTTGATAGTAAGTCTTGCAGTTGCCCGTACGGCCTCCGTAGAAAGCATCACGTGGTTCAAGAGCTGTGCCAGCTAATAGGGGACTTGTCTCCAGCGTCATTTTCAAAGGTGCGTTCTTTTCAAGCATTTCTCTGAATTTACACTCCCACATCTCCACAACTTCATAACCCCTCTGTCTCAAACGATTTGTTTTTGCCTGAGTACGCTCATAGCGGTTGTTTAATGTATCCGCTGGATCGTCAGGCAGAGGATCATCTCTCTTGGCATTGAGACACGTGTGACCATGATAATAACACCCATGAAATTCAAATATTTGCTGTGTCTCTGCACAGAAACCATCTACCTTACAGCCAGCAGCTACGGCTTCTCGTTGTTTGACAGAGTGTATTATACTGATACCTCGCTGCGCTTCTTCATAAATAAGCCAAAGTGTAGCTATCTTTGACTGCTTATCGCAGTTTCGATAGCCACCTCGGGGTATAATGCCAATGGTTTCAGGTTGTAAAAAGTTTCGCCGAAAAACTAAGTTACATGCGGAGGCAATAGTTGTCGCTTCTGTAAATGGGCATACACGACACTCCTCGAGAAACATCTTCCTAAACTTGAGACAGGTTTTCCTCAAAATGTCTACATCACTTACACAATATTCCACCAAATCTCTCTGCAGGTTAAAGTTGTCGTTTTGATGTTCTTTGTGCCATTCAATAAGTTTAAGACGGTTATCTTCGCTCATCTGATCGGGGTCATAGTATTGTAATGCAGGTAGAGGTCCGTTGTAATTAGCGTTCGCCAGGGTATTAAAGAGATGTGGAAAATAACCCTTCCTCATCTCAGGGCCCAAGTCAAACGCTTTCGGTAGTGCAGCTAAGGGCAGTGGAAAGTAATTGATACTATCGATAAGTTTGACCTTTTTACCCACTTCCATCATTATAATACTAGTACCCCTCATAATAAGTTTGACTTTTAAATCCGTCTTTTCCAACACATGTTTTAAAATAAACTGGTGATCATACGCCTTTCCATTATGTGCCAACACTACTACCCTTTTGAAAGCAGGTGCAACACCCAGTACATATTCGGCAAACCTCTCCAATGGTTTTATTTTTAGAACTTGACGTCTTGCACAACATCTATAACATATGAGTACGTCATCATCTTGACCCATGCAAAGGTCACAGCGCTGATGAAACACACACAGATTTGGGATGTGTATCTTTTCACCGTCAGGTCCCTCTTCATCTTGTCTTGTCTCAAGATCGTAAAACACAAACAACGTACCCTCTGTTATTGGTTCGCGCTCGTCGGGTTTCATATAACAGTAATGGCCAGCAGGTTGATGTTTAGAACACACTCTACAATAGACTTCGTCACACACATGGTCGCGGTCGGCTTTAATTGTCTTGAGACATGATTCACACCTTTTGACTGTGTCACACATACTCTTACCATTTTTACCAATTCTTTTATGATTGGCGAAGCAGTTTTGATCTCTAAATTTTCTATTACAATCGGTACAACTTACCTCTTGTCTTGTTTTCTCACAAGGCGGGCTCTGCTGACAGCAGCGGCATGTGGCGGCACATCGATGATCCTTTTTATTGTTATATGGCACATGGCACCACTCGCAATAATAAATGCAGCAAAAGGCTGCTTTTAAATTTGTAATAACGTTAAAGTGATTGTTGTGATGAAGTAAGTTTATTTTTAGGGGAGCATCGGGCCCCTCAAACATCACAGTCCGACCTTTGGACCCATATTCATACACCGTGATCTTGTATTCGGTCAGATGGGTTTGGAATTGTCTCACCTCATTCAAGCTGGCCCCTGCTTCTGAAATTTCAACACCTGCTTCGCTGATCAATTTAGCCGTTTCAATATCCTGCCTTTTCTGACGATTTTCTCTCATCTGTTTAATAAAGGGGCTCTTGATGGCATAAGCTATGGCTACAACTAGAGCTCTTACGAGACAGAGATTATCGGAATTATTAATGGTTACAATTCCTCTTCTCTGCGAACACTCCTCTTCAAACTTAGTATACTTATTTGTTCTGCCAGCCCCTGTGAGCGGTTTTACTTGAGTCATCGTCATTCTGAATGTGTTTGAATGAAAGCCCTCCGAATTGCTTTGATATATTTGTCCTAGCAGGTCCCAAATATTTTCAAAAGTCACACTTGATGCTTTTCTGAATGCCAAGTGTGCAGCCCCCTTGTCGAAACCTTCCGATGTAAAGAGAAACCCTACCCTGTCTTCAGAATCTACATCCTTGACTATGCGGGCTACAATGTCTTGAATGCCGTTTTTCACCCACTTCTCTGGGTCATTAACATGATCGGGGATGTCATTAAGTTTAAAGGTGACACTACGCCTTGTCAACTTATATTTTTGGTTGGTTTTGCACGTGTCGGTAACGATTTGGTAAGCCATTTTAGAAAAACTGCGTGAAACACTTAAAAGTTTTACAAATTAGCGAATGTTTTCAAAACTAAGATTGTTTTTACACTATCTTACAAAAAGTACAGTTAAAATCACTAAACGATACCTGATGATGCAAAAGGTGTTCTCAGGATAACTAGGTACTACAACCAAAGCGTGGCACACACAACACGGACGATGACAATTTAACTGGCACAAAACTAAGCAGTATTAACAATAACGTTCGAAGGTAGATACAGCCCGAGTAGTATTCACACTAGCGGTCGAAGGTAGACTGAATTTTTCTAGGATCGAGCTTATATAAGTACATTGTTACGAGTACCGAAGCTGAAACAAAATAGCTTTGTTTTAATTTGAGGCCCCCACTATTAGCTTAATATGTAACTTGTTTTGCATGTATTTATATGGCTTGGTGTGTCATATCTCTGTATTTGCTTAAATATGCATGTGGTCTTATGGTAAACAGGCACAGGTTTTTTATGGTTTTCTACTGGCGTTGTCCGCATTTACACCGGAAACTGTAAGAAGCTTGCAACTTGAGAACGGCAGGAAATGATATCACTCTCCGATACTGGGGGGAAATTATGTTGGTAAATGAGCAATCATTTGCAGGAAATGATATCACCAACGCCAAATGTTCAACATGCCTTGTTGCTAGCTTTGTTATATGAAGGAAATGATGTCACTAGCACCTGATGTTGGACATACCATGTTGCCATCTTCTAGCACCAGATGTTGAGCATGCCTTGTTGCCAACTTTTGTTATACCATACACAAAAATATATACAACATGTAAATTTTAAGTTCAGTCTTTGTTTAAACCTAATCCAGGTTTGTTTAATGATCATTCAGAATAAACTTTCCATTTGTAATAACCCATGATATCTACTAATTTTATATACGTTTTATAAGACCCTAGCCTCCAATGGATTCAAATAATAAAAATATCTATTCACTTTAGATTAAACTCATTATAGTTTGTGGACGTTGCCTACGCTTGACAGCTGCCTGTACCGTCAACTTCAATAAGTCTAAGAGGGTGTACTAAAATTTGTCTGTAGCACGCATCACTTGATGTAGTCAACATTTAAATACGCTATTGAATACTGTTCTTTCTGGTATGGTTGAAATTTTCTCTGAAAGTAACTTCATTAAGTCTAAGAGAGAGTGTGTTGTTTTTAGGTGTTAACACAGCTTGTTCTGACTTACTTATATATTATATTTCTTCTGTTCAACAAGACGATGATTTTGAGGTGTCACACATGTATGTAGCTCTAAGAACGGCTATACCGGAAGTGTCTACCGGAAGTAACATTTTTATTGATTTTATTGGTTTGCTGAACAGCGTGTATGTATTGGTTCTATCGTACGTCTCGCCGATCTTCCGAGATAAGGGTTTGAAGTTTTTTATCTCAGTTTCTTGTAGACCTTGTTACGAAACATACATTTTTGAAGTCGGTTCCTTTCTATCACTTTCCGTTCAAAAGATATAACGATTTAAAGTTTAGACCGGAAGTGGCCATTTTATTGTATATTCCAATTTGATTTGGCCTCCTTAACACCGTGCATGTATTGGTTCTATCGTACATCTCACCGATCTTCCGCGATAAGGGTTTAAAGTTTTTTATCTCAGTTTCTTGTAGACCTTGTTACGAAACATACATTTTTGAAGTCGGTTCCTTTCTATCACTTTCCGTTCAAAAGATATAAGGATTTAAAGTTTAGACCGGAAGTGGCCATTTTATTGTATATACCAATTTGATTTGGCCTCCTTAACACCGTGCATGTATTGGTTCTATCGTACATCTCACCGATCTTCCGCGATAAGGGTTTAAAGTTTTTTATCTCATTTTCTTGTAGAGCTTGTTATGAAACGATATATTTTTAAAGTCAGTTCATTTCTATCACTTTCCGTTCAAAAGATATAAGGATTTAAAGTTTAGACCGGAAGTGGTCATTTTATTGTATATTCCACTTTGATTTGACCTCCTTAACACCGTGCATGTGTTGGTTCTCTCGTACATCTCACGGATCTTCCGCGATAAGGGTTTTAAGTTTGTTATCTTATTTTAGTCGCCATTTTTTAATTCTGCTTACTTAGACGAGTAACATGACACTAAACACGAGGGGTTAGCTTAAAACTAAGAAGGGAATTGAACCTGTAACCAACCATTGTTTCTAAGCTTACTGTTTAGTTATTCAGTACCTCTTTGTATTTGTTTGACGCTACCATATCAAGGAGCATATATCAGGAATCGAACCTGTATCTCTTTCAAAATAAAATCAACTACTTGCCGCGCCCACACATAAGGCTAAAAAAGTTCCTATTTTTAAGAGTTGAACCTGTTGTCCATTTTGTTTCTGAGCTTCCTTCTTTGTTTTGCCAGCGACCTCTATTGTCTCTACGATATTTAAGTTTGGTTTCCTATTTGAACCTGTTGTCTATTTTGTTTCTGAACTTCCTTCTTTTGTTTGCCAACGACCTCTGTGTGTTATTTTTAGAACCTACCCATATAACAATTGTGGCGTTCGGCTAATTTCTATGCGAAATCTAATAGTCTGTCTAATATTAAACATATTAATTATTATATCTTATGTCTAATAACAAAAGCTTTATGTATGGTTTGTTTTAATAGGGGCGTAACTTTAAATCATGGAGTCTTCGACCTATACCATTATTCTCGCTTATCAACCTCACTCTCATTTGTCGGCTCTAAAGGTTGGAGTGACGTAACTTTAAATAATGGAGTCTTCAACCATCTTTAAAAGCGAAAGGCACCATGTTTTATTCCGCCATTTTGGTTCCGCCATTTTGGTTCCGCCATTTTGGGTCCGCCATTTTGGGTCCGCCATTTTGGGGCGTGGCCACGCCCACAAGGGGGTGGGGCTCCGCCCCTAGGGGTAGGGGGGCTCCGCCCCCACTTCCTGTCTGGCTCAAGTGACCCATTACCTACTCACACATTTGTTTTTTAAACCATTTTTATGAAAATTCACTACCATAACGCACTTGCTGCGTCCAAACTTGTATTATAATATAAACTTGCATTTGCTCACGGCTTCAACTTTGTTGTTTTTTTAAGATAAAGTAAAAATAACTATATATAAATAACAAAATAAATAGACATTAGTGCAAGCAGGCATCAATTTGGTCACCGGTATAACCTATATAGTAGAAACAATATACCTACCATATTTTAACAAAATAACTTATCGTTTGAAAATGTAGACAAATTTTCTGAAAATAAACTTTAAATGTTTCCGTGAAAACTCGTTTCCTAGCCGAGGAACCTTAGGTTAATAGCAAATTGAGTTAGTAAATTTTGAAGCACTTAATGAAAATTCGTTACCAAAACACACTTACTGCGTCTCGATTTTTTTTTTACAAACATGCATCATATTTAGATGAAAAATGCAAAAATGCAATAAGGAATGTTCAAAAAAAAATTGTAGGTATCACCAACGACTTATGGGCCACCCTGTGATTGTCTAAATAACTTTATAAAATGCAGCTCAAGACACCCTATAAGTAACGTATACTATTTTCTCTCGTATCTTGTATAATAACAATCATATAATTGAGCTTACCTACTCTGTCTCCGAAGAGTATCCTAAACCTGTTTCAACTTATGTATCTTACATTTAAAAAGCTGCTTTCAAAACAATTCCTCAAAAAAAATTTAATGTTGTCTGTCAATATAATATGTTGCTCAAATGATTTAATGGATTCATCTTTGTTGATTCTATTGAACCTTAATGTTTTGTATAACAACAGAATAAATTTTATATATAAAATAATAAAATGAATTTTGAAACATTGTATCTAGTTTGATAGCAATATATGAGTTACACTTTGTAAAAATACATTGACGAGTTTCGAAGATATAGCATTTTTGAGAAGCACAGTTGCAATTTTTGAAGGAAAAACTTGACTCACAGAACTGACCAGTGTGATGAAAAAAAAAAAGAAACGGAAGTCTCTAGTTGGCCTAGAAGATTACAAAATTTAGAAATATGTGGCAAATGCAATATTATTATGCCACATTTTTTCAATTTCAGAGCAAGCACAAACAGAACTAGAGCAAAGTGACAAGGTTGTTCAGACCGGGTCCACGATGAGTGACACAGTTGATGGCTTGAGGGAACACCTGGACCCTCTGTATGGTTATTGTTAACTAAAAGATTTATATTATTATGTTGAATATAATTTTGAATTTGTTGTAATTTTTTGTTTGCAATATACACACACTTGCCTAGCCCGATGGTGAAGAAGAATGGTTTGAAGTTATATCATAAACGTTTAATATAGATGTTTATAATTTACTGTTTATAATAAAAGGTAATTAAAAAAGTTTACTTTTTGTATGCTTTTACAGAATGGTCCTGTAGATATTTCTGTTGTCTTGCAACCAGAATTGAAATGTTACTGGAAGAAGATGCAGCATCAGTGGTATCAAATGAAAGCAGTGATAGTTGGGACTGTTGAAACAGACTGTGGAAAATAATTGTTAGTAATACTTATACTGATAATCATGATCATCTATAAACTTTTTAGTTTCGTAATTTTTTGTGTGCGTTTTTTTGTGTAAGTTACAAACACATTTGTTTGTACCATACGTACACTATGTTATGTGTGGTGTCGGTATGTTTTGAATTCAAGACATGAGATGGTGACTACTATTAGCTACACTTTAACTGTATTGACCTAAGGACTGAGTTATATTTTTTTTAATCATGAAATTGTACACTTACAGTAACCTTTTTTTAAATTTTACTTCGCAATAGATTTATTGTATATTGAGTCTTAGAAGGGGGATAAAGGTACTATGTCTTGTTTCAAGTTTTTCTTAAACTGTTTTATCATTTGTGCCTAATCAAAAGGTCTTTTTGTACGACTCATCTTACAGTTTAAATTATATATATATATATATATATATATATATATATATATATATATATATATATATATATTATTATTATTATTATTATATAATTTTTTGGTTTGTATAGTTTTTTATTGTATATTTAGGTATCTATATTGTAATTATGTATTTTATAGTAAATAAATGTTTGTTTATTTTAATATTTAATTTGTAAATAAGTGACTGTTTTTGTATTTAATTAAGTTGGACGCCTTTTGTTTTATTCAAAATGAATGTAATATTAATTTACCAACAGTGTCTATCTATTTTAGGACACTCGCTACATATATCTTTACAGCAAAACCAATATTTCTTTTAAATGTCAAATTATATTCTTGTTATAACTCTTAGTCTATGGAATTTCTTTTGTAATATTATTTGATGTATAAATTTGAAATATATGTATATAATCCAGATATATTCTGATAAAATAAATATTTACCTGTTCCTTTATTATTTATTTACCACGGCTACCTTTTTGAGTCTCTCCTTCTCCACAGGGAATATTTTTATTGTTGGATTCCTATAGATGAAAATTCTTACACTGGCAGCATCTATGGTGCTGTTGTTGAACCTATTTTATTTTACTTTATGCTTTCTTAGTCAATGGAAGATGACAATGATTACTAGAGAAAAATTTACTGTAAAAACTTTAAAACATTTATTTTGAATTATTGATTACTAATGAACTTCTGCAACATTTATTTCTTATATAAGTATTGGACTTATTTGGATCCGTTATATTTCTTAATAATTAAATCTGACAGTTTTTTATGAAAATTACAAATTTATTTACTATTATTTAAATGCGATGTTTAAAATTGACTCTGTTTTGTTTGACAAATCCAGTTATTTTTAACATGTGATATCTGTTACCATGGGAACCTCGCTTTTCTAGGTTTGGTAACCAAGGAGATAAGATCTTAAAATGGTTGTTATAAATTGTATAAGCTCACTTGAAACTTCCGCGTAGCGCCCTCTTTTGGTATCTTTTTGTTCTTCTTATGTGAACTCAGATTGTATTACTGTAATTTGGCAAAATTTGTTCATAATATCATTACCATTCCAATTTGACAGATTTATATACTAATAATGGTTGCTTGCATTTATGGACTGGTATTATACTGCTTTTATTATGATTTGATGAAATACCTGGATTTCCAACTGCGGCGTCTATTGGGATTTTCCACTATTGGCTGTTTTCTCGCTATACGTACTAATAGCCTTGCTTGAAGTTCTTAAACAGTTATATATTGGTAAATATGACGCTTCCATTACACTTTTACTTTTGTTCTGGCGTTTTTCTAACTTTTTAAACGTTTTGCTTCTTGCTTGGTTTCGGTTTTTCTTCACAGTCCTCGTTCTTCATCCTCCCGGAAATTATCATACGTTTCTTTTGTTTTATATCACCAATTAAATCTGCTAATTAGTGTCGAAATTGCTTTTTGACCAATTAATGGTATTAATTTTCAGATGGGTCCAATCACATGACAGATTTTTACAAAATGAGTCAAGAGAAAGCTCATTCCCTTTTGATCACATTAATTAAATAACTGTATTTAAAGTCAGGTTAGTCAAAATATGTTTGTACGTTCAAATTTGTAACCTACACAATTTTTATTAAATGTCAACCCTTACTTATCTTTATTATTAACAAATTATCTCCTTATTTACTAATTCACTGGTTCCTACATTAATTTCCTTATATCCCTGTACATATTTACAAATTTTTATCAAACTTACAACTAAACAAATCACTTGAAGTTCATGAGTTTGCACTTTGTCTAAAACAGTTTATTAAACTTAAAAATCAGGTTGCACTATATATCCCCCGGCTCTTGATCCTGACAACATTAGATCTTCCGTAGGCAGCATCAAGTCTAGCCTGGCGTCTGGTCCTGATGGTGTACCGGGCTTCTTGGTGAGGGACTGCATGGAGGTTTTCGTGAATCCACTATTACATATATTTAATTTGGTACTTAGAACCACTCGTTTTCCAGACAGATGGCATATATCTAGTAGTAGTAGTAGCAGTGGTGGGAAGGCCAACGCCAAGCAAGTAGGCACAATGGGCCCTTTTTGCCAACCCCAGCAATCCAACAACCATGCTCTACTCTTCCTCGGTTCCGTCGCCAAACCGCCTCGACCTCGAGATGAAGGCTGTGACGGTCTTCAATTGGACGGTACTTACCTGATTCCTCTGCAGAGTCCTCGATCCGAACAATTCCGCTCGAAGACTCATAAAACCCTCGCAGGTAGTGGTAGGACGTTTCCTCATACTCGCCGCATTCCTGGCAAATGGGATCCCTCTCTACGCCTATCAATGTGAGGTGTCTTCTTAGGGCGCAGTGGCCTGTCAGCACCCCGAGGATGCGGCGAAGCGTAGGTCGACTCCTTCCGCGTAGCCAGACAGCTTTATCTCTGTCCGTCCCCTCCACGAAGTCCCTCGCCTGCCTGCAGCCACCAACCGACCCCCAGTGCCTCTCCATTGCTTCCTCGGTCCACCTGTCTAAGGCGACAGAGACTGTCTTCCTACTTATGTCTATCGCAGGCTCCGGGCCACAGAACGCCCGCAGGGAACCGAGTCTTGCGAGATTATTCGCCACCTCATTCCCCGCTACGCCACAGTGTCCCGGAACCCAGTTGCACCTCCTTCGTCCTGGCTAGTCCTCTGAGGGCGTCAGCGACTCCTCAACCAGTATTGACCCAATTCTGGCCGCGCAGACTGCCCGGAGGACCGCCTGGCTATCCGAGCAGATGTACACACATTTCTCGGGACTCCTCTTTACATCCTGTCTATTGGCCACAGACAGGATAGCATACACCTTTGTTTCGAATGCCGTGGTATATGCGCCAAGAGCATAGCTCTCGCGCACCCCAGTCCCTCGATGTATATTCCTGCCCCCGAGGATTGTTGGTCCTCCAGCCGCGATCCCTCGGTGAAACAGACCAGGCTTGCGGGCTGGAATGCAACCTCATTTTCCCTCCATTGAACCTAATATCGTCTTCGGCATCCCGCACCTTTATGGCGGAATTCGGAATATCCTTTTCCACCTCCTTGGCGACTCTTGCATGCCCTATTACTGCTCCCTCTACGCACCAGTTTCCCTAGTCTCGCATTCTAAGATGCGACGCCATAGCCTCCCTTCTGATACAGATGGGAAGCGGTGGCAGCATCAACAGGACCTCTAGCGCGGCTGAGGGTGTCGTCCTCATAGCGCCTGTGATACACAGGATTGCCAGCCTTTGGAGTTTGGCCAGCTTCCTGCTGGTAGTTTGGTTCACACCACACCACCAGACCAATGCCCCATAGAGGATTCTCGGCCTGATGATCGCAGTGTAGCTCCAATGAAGGATCCGAGGATAACTCCCCATGTCCTCCCTATCACACGACGCAGCTGCCAGGGGGTCGCTACTCCCTTCCTCACTACTCGTTCTATTTGCGACCCTCATGTTAGTTTGGGGTCCAGGATCACCCCCAGATATTTGACCTCCCGCACTAAAGCTAAAGGTTTTCCGAACATCACGGGCGCCCTGAACCCCTCTACCTTCCTCTTCTTGGTAAATAGGATCATCTCCGTCTTCGCCGGATTTACGGAGAGTCCCTGCTCACCGCGCCACCTTTCGATTATGCTACAGGCAGCTTGCATGCACTCACAGACGACGCCGCGGAATTTGCCGGTGACTAAGACCAGCCCATCATCAGCGTACGCCTGGGCGTAGAAGCCATTCTCAGAGAGTCGCTCCAAGAGGCCGTCCATGACCAGACACCATAGATGGGGCGAAAGGCAGCTGCCCTGAGGACAGCCGCCCGTCACCCCAACGTCCAGCCCCCGGCCCCTCAAGGTCAGCGAAACTCTCCTGTCCTCCAGCATGCTTGCCACCCAGCTTACTAGGGACCTCGGCGTTCCCCCATCGTGTAGGGCGGTACAGACCGTATCCGTCCTTGACTTATCAAAGGCCCACTCCACATCGAAAAACACAGCTAATGCGCTCTCCCCGTAGTGTGGGGCCCTTTCCACCTTCCGTGTCACAGCATGGAGCGCCGTTTCCGTCGACTTCCCCCGCTGGTACGCGTGGTGACCTTTATGGAAGGGGTGATCTTTTAGGATCCTTCCCAAAATAAACCTATCTACTATCTTTTCGAATGCTTAAGCAGGAATGATGTAAGGCTGATTATCCTGTACGCCTTGGTCAGCGTGTAGTCCGCCCTTCCCGGCTTAGGAATGGAGACCCCCCTAACCCGGCGCCAGGCCTTTGGGACGTAGCCCCACGCCAGGCTGGCCCGGAAAACCTCCCTTATGTTGGGAAGCAGTATATTCCGGGCCCTTTGAAGCAGGGCCGGAAAAATCCCATCACAGCCTGCGGACTTAAAAGGAGCGAACTCCCCCACCGCCCAGGCTATAGAGCCATCCCTGACCACTGCCAGCTGCCAGTCCGCGTTCGGGACCGTCCACCGACCCAGGTCGGCAGCCCCTGTGACGGCTCCACCGCCCGCGAGGTGAACTTCGGCGAGATGACGCAGGGTTTCCTCACCGGTGCTTGTCCAGCTCCCGTCCGGTTTCCTTAAGGATCCTACATTACTGCCTACCTCCTGTTTGAGTACCCTTACCAGCTTGGCTGCGTCCGGCAGGGAGTTGACTTCCCCGCAGTACGCGCTCCAACTAGCTCGTTTACTCCGTCGCAGTTCCTTCTTAAACTCCCTTCTGGCAGTCCTAAATTCGTCCCAGGCAGCTTCACTCGATTCTCGGACAGCTCGGTTTAAGGCCCTCCGAGTCCGCCTGCGTAGTACGGCGAGATCCCTGTTCCACCATCTGACTTTGATAGACGGTTCCCCCCTAAGTGGTGACGCGGCCTCGTAGGCTGCCATTATTCTACCTTCTAGGGCCTCAACCTCACTATCTAATGCCTCTGTAGAGAGTCTTCTCCCCTCTGGGCTCCTTGGCAACCCTCCGAGGCCTATTACGTAGGCATCCCAGGCGGTCTTCCTTGGATTTCTCCTGGGGGGAGTGCTCTCACGGTCCACATTCAATTCAAAGCTGATCATACGATGATCAGACATTGATATGTGTTCCGTCACCCTCCAGTTAGATATATCCTCCGTTATTCCTCTGCTCGCTAGCGTGATGTCGATCACCTCCTGCCGGATGCGATTGACAAACGTTGGAGCTGTACCTCTATTTAATACCTCTAGGTTCGTCGCAGCCAAATAATCTAGTAGAGCCTCACCGCGTGGGTTGGTATTTGTGCTGCCCCACAATCTGTGGTGAGAATTGGCATCGCAGCCTATTATCCGTTGTAACCCATGTTCCATCGCGAAATCGACGATAAGCACAAATTCCCCCGGCGGAGGCAGCCCCCGCCGATCGTAGGGAACATAAAGGCTGCACACCATAACCTTAAGCCTTATATTACTCACCTTATACTCCCGGACAGCTACTGTGGCGCCCCTGGACCCGAGCTGCGGCAGCAACATCACGTCCAGATCCCTCGACGCCAGTATGCATGTCCTAGGTTGTTCCTTCTCTGCTTCGCCACCAACTAGGATTTTGAAGCCGATTCCTCCAAGCCCTCTCACTTGCTTCCTATACACATAAGGCTCTTGAATCAACACAACTCCGCCTGGGCCGCCTGCGAGAAGTTTTGACAGCTCCCCAGTGGCGTCCCGGCTATGTTGTAGGTTGATCTGGCCCACCCGCAGTAGCCCCGCAAATTTAATCGCGACGCCGCCCGGGCGGAGACCTCCTCTGGCCAGAGCCCGTCCGCGCGCCCGCCGCGGGCGGGGCGGAGGCGACCGCACTCCATGTCGGAACTCTGGTTACACTCAGAGTCACCAACTCGAAATACAGCCTCCTGCCTTGCCCGTCCAGCTCGCGAGCCACCCCGGGCCCCACAGAGAAGACCAGACGCCAAGCCCCAGGTCCTCCTGCCGTCTCCAGGTGCCGCCATTGCCCAACATTGAGCGAGCGGTTCTGGAGCGCAAGCATCCTGACAACACCCTCTAGGTCCATCTCTTGGCTTCTGAGCCAAAAGCCGATCCGGACCGGCCATGGGCGCCCCCTGCCCTTACGGCGCTGAAGGCGATCTTCCCCACCGCTGTCCCGGACCAGCCGTTGAGAAGCCAACTCAGAGACTCGTCATCCTCGGCGGTCACCAAGAACCACCCTGGATCAACTATCCCCGAGTTACGGAAGCGGAGCTGCAACGCCCCGTCGGATACCAACATGGCGTCCAACATCCCCGCCACCAGACTCCTCCTTATTGGCCCCGCCTCTTCCGCCAGGACTACGCCATCCCCCCGATTGTAGGTGATGACCACCTGAATATACCTCCTACCCGCCGGACCTGACGTTCCCGAGGGGCCAGGACCCGCCCCAGCGGCCGGGGTCACGGCACCCCCCCCCCTCGCGGGAGTGAGGACACATTAGCCGCTTCCCCCCAGCCGCCGGCGCACACCCGCGGTTAACCCTCTTGGCCCGTCTCTCCGGCGTTGTTTCTTTTTCCGCCATTGAACGCTTCGCGTACGCGCCCCCAGCTGACTTGGGCCAGCCTGGCGGCCCCGACGCCGGACAGCCTGATGGTCCTCCCTGCGCGGGTGGCCGCCTGTCCAGCTTTCTTCCCCGTTGGCTCGGCTGCGCCTTTATCCCTCTTTTGTTTCTGCTTCTCTGCCTAACGCCCGGGGGGCGCCGCAAGGATAGAGCCTTTCGGCCCCTCCACCACTCTGCGACCCTCGCCCGGTCCCGTCGGCAGGACAATCTCTTTTACTACCTTACCTCTCGCCTCACGGTGCCGTCGTCGCACCTGCCGCCAGGCCGCCCAGTCTGGCAGCATCCCAGTCTTGACGATCCCTAAGGGGTCACCCGGCTCGGAAGCAGCCCGACCGGCCGCAGAGGCAGAGGGGATTTGCGGCGGCTGCACATCCTGCGAAGCCACCGCTGACGAGGCAGTCTGCGCTTCTGAAGGGCCAACACCCGCCTGACGGCGTCGCTGATTCTCCTCCCTCTCTCGCCTCCTTTTCTGGACTCTCCACTTCCTTTTCCTTTCCCTCCTACGGTTCCTTCGGGACTCCTCGTCTTCGGTCCCTCCCATGGAACGTCCATGGGCCCAGCCGGACTCGCAGCCAACGAAGTCACCGTAGATCAGTCGAGAGAACGACCATCGCATGATCAGGCTAAGGGACCACAAACCCCCGTATATCTAAGGAGATTCCTGTGTTCAAGGCTGGAGATAGGGGTAGTGCTCTTAATTATCAAATTATAGCTATAAGTAACAACTTCTGTAAACTATGGGAAGCTTGCCTCTGTAGACATCTGTCCTTTCACATTTCCTCTGTTCTAATACCTGAGCAGCACGGATTTGTTAGAAACCGTTCCCCACCAATCTTGTGTCTTTTAGGCAATATGTTTATGAAGCTCTGGAGACGCACTCACAGGTAGATAGGGTCTATCTTGATTTCTCCAGGGCTTTTGACCGAGTGGATCGCTCCGTCTTGGTTTCTAAGTTGGTCTTTCTAATAGTCTTTTGGCCCTATTTAAATCCTATCTGCACAATAGTCAACTATTTGTCGAAGTTAAGGGTTACCGGTCTCATAGATTTACCACTTTTTCTGGGATTCCCCAGGGTTCTCATTTATCACCGCTACTATCCAAAATATATATATATATATATATATATATATATATATATATATATATATATATATATATATATATATATATATATATGTCGTACAGGCTTGTAGGTTTCATAATCAGAAATAGTAAAAATTTCAATTATGAGATGATACTAAAGCTTTACTTCTCGTTTGTCAGGTCTCAATTGGAATATTGTTCGGTCGTTTGGTCCCCGATATATCATGTCCATATAAATAACATAGAACATCTGCAGCGTAAAATACTGAAGTGTTTGTTTTAGAGGTGATGGTCATTTCCACACCACACCCCCCTCTCCCTCCAACAATAAAGTTATATTGCTGAAATAAGGTACATGGTTTCTACTAAATAGGTTATACTGGTAACCAAAGTTGATGCCTGCTTTCATTAAAAAAAATACATATTTGCAATTAAAAACATTTAAATGAAAATTCACTACCATAACGCAGTTGCTGCGTAGAGATTTTTTTAAGTATCACCACCTATATTGTGTGGGCTGAAACGGGAATGGAATTTTATTGAGTATTTTATAATCAAGTGTCTGTGACAGAAGAAGCTTGAAAATATTTATGCAAAAGCGTAGTGTAAAAGTTAGAATATTTCTTATATTTTTACCTTCTGGACTGCTGTACACAGGAGTGACATTTCATTAATCTGGTTTATGTTGCACAGTTATGCTCAACTAAGTATTAAAGTTTAAATATTTTCTTATATCAATGCATAATTTACATGTCGTATTTATATCCATCCCCGGTACTGTGGTCTATAACGGTAATGACCTTTTATTAAGTAAATATATGTTAAAAAAATGTCTGACATAAAATAATTCAAAAATTTGTTTGTGTAAACATAGGTAGTTTAAAGTTCAGAATTTCCTTACATTTTGATCTCCGCCACTCCATGGGGGGCTACATTTTAATAACTTGCTATATGTTACAGAGTTATGCTCCAGCTGTGTATTAAAGCCGAACATTTTTTACTGTAAAGCATAATTGAAATGTTACGTCATTTGTGAATATTACTCTCCCCTGTTACTATGGTATATAGGAGAAGTGACATTTTGAGTAAGTGTATATTAAAAAGCTGTCTGTCACATGGGAGGGGTTAAATTTTTTGTTATGTAAAAGCATAGTTTTGAGAGTTACAATTTTTTTAAAGCTCTTATATCAACTACTGACCTGTGACCAAAGTGACATTTGTTTGTTTGTGCTCGTTGCATAGTTTTAAAACTTCCCACTTTTCAGAAATCTAACTCTCTGACCATGGTTACATTTTATTGAATTAGGGCATCTAACAACTCTGGGTGTTTGCTACATATTGGAGCTTAAAAATGTTTGGGTGAAAATATAGTTTGAAAGACATGAATTTTTTACCCCCGCCACTGCTCTCCAAAGTTGGTGACATTTTATCGAATAAGTGTATATTATTAAGCCGGGTGTTAGCTACATACAAGACCCTAAAATTTGTTCTGTGAAAGTATAGTTTGAAAGATATGGATTTTTAAAACTTAACCCCCAATCATGTACTGCGGTGGCGGTGACATATTATTGATGATATACATTTTATATAATAAAGTGATTTAACATGTAAAAATTTTTGAGGACAGAAAATTTAAAGGTTATGCGCTACTTAATTTTTTAATCAATAACAACTTCACGATAGTTAGTTTTCCCAGTAGCAGTAGTAAACTAAAATAGGTCATGAATAGGCTACCACAAAATGAAGGTTTTTCTTACTCAGCAAACTAAAGTATGTCAAGACTGCACTACCCCTAAATAGGGTTATTTTTGCGACAACATCTGCTAGCGAGTTGTGTTGCAGTAATGGGTATATAGTTAAGTCACAGCCAACCTCGGTCATCTAGAAGAGGTAGTCCAACAACCTGTGGTGTGATGTGTTTTTCCTGTAGAGTGATTAGATTGCATTATTGTATTATTTCCCAGTTTATTTAATTATGCTGGTGAACAAATTATTTTTCCTTGAAAATGGGTAATGACTTACTGAATTAGTACATAAAAAGGATAACAAACAGAAACACGCATTATCAATACCAATAACTAATTAACAATACATAAACCTTAAAAATTAAAGGTGGAAATATTCAATTGCAATAAAATACAATAATTTAATGTTTGAATACAGCAAGGACTGCAGTTAGGTTAAAATAATTACGTAGGTACTGAGATGTATGTTTTAATGAAAATGTAGAAGATATTTTTAGTTTGCGTTACTTATTAGGGTTGGTTAGATTTATTTTGTTCTGTTAAGTAGTAAATTTAGATAGGGAACGTAAAGGTATTTTTTTTATAATTATAGGACACAAACTTGAAGGTGTATAACCATATTATTACATTTAAAATCACAATTACCTGACACATAATTTGTGAAGTTATCACTGACAATACGAAAGATGTTACACAAAATTGTCCAAAATACATCTTGCTCTTAAAATTCTTAACAGTAACTCCACTTTTGAAATTCGTTATCTAACAAATAACAATAACAACAAGTTTCACTTCTTATTTACAATTTGACAACTGAAATTAAAAACAAATCCTTCCTAATCATAGATAAAAGAGAGACAACTTCAATACTAAAAGTGTAAGGGGTTTTATTTTAGTTTGGACCCTTGCTGAAGGGCGCCACAAGCGTTTCCTTATCTACTTTCGTGATCGATGATATAGGCTTTTATAATTAGCGACTAAGCTTGGGCACGATTATTCGAAAGAAATTAAATGTTAAATTCAATTTCAATTTTTATTTTGTGAGCAGAATTAACCTATTATTGTGGATGCAGTCATATAATTAATAATTATTATTAATTACCTATATGAACAGTAGAGCAATCACAGGTTAACCCTATTCGGAAGAGCAAAGTAAAACAAGATGTTTATCCAGATATATTTAGGGGTTTCAAAACGTTTTGTTACAATAAGTTTATTGTTAATTGTTGATAAACATTTAATTATGCGGCGTGATATATTTATCCCAGTATAACTTTAAAACGAAAAATTCGGAACGAGTACTTTATGGTATCAAATTTTGATTAAACCTTTCAAATTTTAATAATTGAATTTTCCATTAACCTAGAAACTTTAATTTTGGTATATTAATAAAATCTTTATCAGGCAACATGATTCTATGATCGCTTATTCTACACCAACACTAACTTACTACTGACTGATTACTCTATCTACGGCTCCTTTATTTATACTGTTTATAGAGGTTAGAAACCTATCAACATTGTTGCATACTTGTCACTTCCTGTTCCTTCTAAAAATATATTTCCAGAGTTTTCGCTGCTACCAACACTCTCTACAAGTTGCTTGTGACCATAGAGGTAATACTGTTCTATAGACAAGACTCTCATAGAGAACGATGAAACACTTTCCCTCTTAAATTCGATCGTCGCGGTCGAATTTTGAAATTTCCTGATATGGTGTAAGTCTGTGCATATGGACCAGTTTCATCTTGCTCTTTGGGCTCGTCTGCATGCCATAAGCAACATCATTGATCCGTTTAACCACCTTGTACGGACCTGCCCATAATTTCTGTAACTTCTTTAGTTGACTCTTGCGTAGTACTGGATTGTAAAACCACACCTGATATCCTTCTTTAAAACTAGCCGAATTAGCTCACACTTGATGACGGTTCTTCCTACGACCACTTTCTACTCGTATGTACATTCTGACAGCAGAATAGATGGCTTCCCTGCTCGTCACTATGTCGGAGCTCTCTTCAAGCGAAGTTCATACAATTGATCTTGTCCAGGTGTTTCTACTTGCACAAAAATCTCTACAGGCCCTATTCTTTCCGTCGACGTCAGCTCTGTACCAACAGTTTCCTTCATTGACCTTTTTCCGCGTTTACTTCACACGTGGGTGACCTATAGCGGCTTCACCTTGTATTTTTGCCATAATTTATTTTCTAGTTGCATCTGTCTGAATAACTGGGTCGTCGTTTTCTCTCTCAGCTCTCTTCACTAAAATGACAGACGCCAATGTTTCTATTACGTTCCATAGTGATTTTCCGCACAACCCGGTTACTGCCAGACGACATTATTATTTCTTTACAGCCGATAGTTAGGATGTTAGTGCCAAGATCAAGTTTAACGCACCGATCTTGAAGAATGTCCAAGTCAATTATAATCGAGTCTGATATGGCGGCGACTATGTCTCTCTGTGTGGCTCTCCATGTCCCAATTTTCAACTCGATGTCAGATACGCCAAATACTTAGAACCGATTACCACAGGCTGCATTTACTCTGTACACTCTATCTAGCTCCCTTACTCGCCATTTTGGAACCATGTAGCCGCGAATAATCGTCCTAGGTGCGCCTGCGTCGACAACCATCTGGGTCTTATTACCGCTTACGAATCCGTCTACCATGAGAGCGCTGCCAGAATCGCTGAGAAACGGTTGCAGGCCTTAGGTTCGCTTTCTCCCTTGCGCGTGATCTTGGAGCCAAATATTCGCCTCGTATATGTCCCACCTGCCGCAGTTTCAACAACGCACGGCATTTGCGCGGTGAACTCGCATTGGGTCCCCATGAGATGTAGACTTTATCTGTTCTATCTTCCCTATAGTAGGTGCATGACCTTGGATAAATCTGTTTTATTTTCTTCTCCGACCTGGAGACTGCCAACTCTCACATGACTTTCTGACGCTTGCTTTGCCGCTTCAAACTCCGAGAAATGTGCCAAAGCATCGTTCAAGTTTTTGTCTCACCGTTCTCAGTGCCTGTTGAGCGTCAGTATATCTGATGCCATTAATGAACGTTTGCAGCGATAGCTGGTTTAAAAACTCCATCGGAGCTATGATGGGCTACGTCGGCGTGGAGATGTTGAAGACTTTCGCCCGATTTCTAACAACGATTTTTCAACTGGAATCGATACAGCTGTTGTAAATTCTGGTCGCCAAACTTCATTTCTAATTTACGTCTACTGCTGTTAAAACTGAAGTGTTCTTCGCTGGAAAAACCTTGGAGCACATCTAAGGCATCTCCTATGAGAGCCACAATCAACGAAGTCGCTTTCTCTCTTTCGCCCCAATCATGTGTTGTAGTTGCGGCTTCGCACTGGCGTAGATAAACACCCCATTGGACTGAGCTATCAAATGATAGCACCTTATTTACGAGCTATTTTCGAGTCTGATGTTTACCTTCGCCAGGATATCATACTTTTTTCTAGTGAATGCATTTTGGCTGTATCTCCGCTTGTACCCCTTGCACACTCGTCAGCTTGTCATGTACATCGTCGCTGATGGCCATCTGCATGTGTTAAATGGGGGAGGGGAGGGGGGGTGTCAGGTGTACGTTAGATTTAAAAAAAGGTAAATATGTTTTCGATTTCCTTTATTAGAATCTTTCAGGGGGCGTGGTGCATAAGGGGGCGCCAGGCGCCCCTGCACTGCCCCCGTAGGTACGCCAATGCTGATACCCCTTACTGAGCTTTCTACTTGTTAGAAGATGTCGTCTTTTACCTGCTTCATACATTCGTCCACACAGAAAGTTATATTGTCAATTCTGCTGGGCCGTTTTTTCAGAATTTTCTTGGTTTCTTCATCTCTTTTTCTCAGTTCCTTTCTTTTCTCTTCGTGTCTTTTTCCCGTTTCTTCCTTTGCATCTGTGTCTCTTTTCTTTGCTTCTTCATCTCTTTTTCTGACACTAATCTTTTAGATATTTCCACGTTGCTTAACGAATATTCTGGAAAATATATGCTTTAGCAGCTTAAATCCCACTTCTGACACCAGTTGTTACTTTCTGCGGCGTTCTGGATTTGTTGACAAACAAAACACAGCTTTTCAAACTACTAATTTATTATAACCAACTATTTTTTAACCATAAATACACCAACAATATATTCCTTCTATTAACAAATGATCGCTTATTCTGCACGCCCACTAAGCATGGTAACTTACAAATGCTTACCGCAACGTTAGATAATTTACCATTAGGCAAGTTAAGTTTGCAACATTTCTAAATGTTTGCAGGCAAAAAACCAATGCAAACTTACAAATGAAACTTTAACGTAACTTTCAAAAATAATATCTAGTTTGTCGTGTTGTGGTTTTTCTCCATTTGTAAGCTCACGTAAAGTTACAATTGTAATGTTTCTGAAAGTTTGTTTCAAATTGTAAACATTTGAATTCTCTCCGTTTTCGGGTATGTTCGATCCTATGTCATCGTCGTCCAATAGCAACATAGCAACACCGACGCCAACAGCGAACTGACTGACAAATGACAAAGCGCCCGGCATTAATTAATGGCGGTTTGTTGTTTACTTTTTTTATAATTTCATCATCATAAGTTGTTATTTGATCTATGTCTATTTATTTTCCTGGAAGTTTTAAAGATTGAACAATCTTATTGTAGCCTGAATTGTTTGAATTTTGTAATTCGTTGTCTGGAGAGTAGATAATGAAACATGGAGTATATCGACAAACATTTCAGGTAAGAATCCCTAAAACAGCTATATATTAAATACATGTGTGAATTCATTATTCTCTTTTCTGTAGCATAATTATTTTGGTATGTCGTTATTGGTGAATTATTATAAAATGGCTGCATTTATATTTTTGTTTCTTTTTATGAAATATTATATTATTTACATGAATTTTGTTATGTCCTTAGAAGCAGCCTGGAGATGTCATACCTGGTCAGACCAATTCATTTTAAAACGTTATTGTTGATTGACCTATGGAAGCATGTGGCTTATACATAGCAATTGACATCATAATAACAGTGGAGCAGTACCTATCAAGCTGCCAGGATTGCTTATTTTACACTTGTCGCAGTATTCTATGCTATGGAACATTCATATGGGTTAACTCGTCAGCAGCGGAACATGTGTTTATCATGCAAAAAAGAGCAATAAGGACATTGTGTGCGTAGGTCCAAGAAAAAGCTGCCCTGGTGTGTTCGAGGCCAATGGGATACTTAGGTACACTTCCAGCTATATCCTTCTTCAGTATATGTATTCAAAATATCCAGTGAATGATGAAGTTCGCAACATCAATACCAGGTACAGGCATGAATTAAAAATACAGTTCCACAAAAAGGAGAAAACAAAGCAGATGTTTGATTACTTGGGAATCAAATTCCTCAATTTTCTACCTAATGTTCTTAAGATGCTTCCACTAACAAGATTACAGTAGGCACTAGTGGATGTTATAAAACAAAAACCAAGGTGAAGGAATTTATTAGTGCTCTAAACCAATGTGTATAGTGTTACATACTACTTGTATTCATTCTTTGTAGTGTGTGTCTGTGTGTTAGGCAAAAGCTTTGGAAGGCAAGTTCGACTAGCCAGACTTTTTTTATATATACGTAATTCATTGTAGTCATAATTTTGCTTTATTTTAACTCAATGTTTCTGACATTTTAGACATTGGCGGTACTATACTTACTCGATAGGGATAGTTAAGACATGTGTGAACACTTTCAGAGACTGTCATGTTTAAGCTATTTTCGCAGTGAAGTTGTATTCATTTACCTGTGCTTGATTTATCCATTGCATATTCTTACGTTTGCTTAATTAAACTTTCTCTAAAATCGAAATGAACGCACCATTTTAGATATTTCTTTTTCACAATAGTATTTGATATGTTGAATTTATTTTATGTAACATGTCACCACATATTTTAGAAGCTAAAAAAAATCTTGCCTCTCAAAACAAGTAATGCTGCAGAAGGCTTCGTTTTTGTTATTGGTGTTTCACACGTTTTTCTAGACGACTAAAGAGTTATTTAGTAAAACAATATCAAAAAACAATTAATTGGTATTTATTTAGAAAAAGGAATTTTTGAAATCCGTCAATTAATAAGGATATCACGAGTTCAAGTTATCTATTTTGTCGCTGAGTTTTGACGAACTGCATTTTAGGCTAAACATGGACACGCTCGCTATATGTCTAACTATTTCTATCTAGTAACTATAGTCGGTACTTATAAAGATAGTGACTTACCATGTACATTTGATGGTCAATAAAGTCTATATCTATCTATCTATCAGCAGAAATGAAATTGTAAGTCTTTAATTTTTTTATGTAATAAAGATTTTATTCTAATTAATATTGTCTTGTCATTTTTTACAGTTTTACAAGAAATTTTATATTATGTATAAATACACCTATATACCTATATTCAGTATTAGTTTGTAACTTGCAATAAATTCAGTTAATCAAATACAGTTTCTTTTTTCAAAAATGCTTGGACACATTGGTTAGTATTTCGAGTTGCAGTCTTTTAGAAAAGCTATACAGTATATACCATATTTGAAAAATGACTTCATCGATAATTTCTTTAAATCAACCTTACGTTTTTGTTGACTATTTTTAAAGTTCTTACATGTGAAGTTGTAGAAAACCAGCAGATTTAAAATTTTTATTTATTGATAACTACACAATTTTTTTCGTGCTTTCAACTCAAGATTTATAATAAAAATTTGAAAGTTGGTGGTTTTGTATCGCTTGATGTGTACTTTAAAAATAGTCAACAAAAAGCTAAGGTTGTCATTTACAAAAATTATCAATGGCATTTGATACAAATTGTATAATACATTTTTGAAAAGATTGTAACTGAGAATATTATCAGACTCCGAGCATTTTTGAAAAAAAAAGTTGAAGTAGATTAATTGGAATTATCCCAGGTTACAAACTTGCACTGTATATATAATATATACAATTGCAGATAAGTTGCAAATGTAAGTTTAAATTTTACAACTTTGCCAGGCCCTTTTAAAATTGAAGCTTGCTGTAAAGTAACATGTGTAAGTATAAAGAAAGTTTGTAACAGCTCACTACAGTAAACTTGCAGTAAAGTTACAAAAGAAACACTTACATATGTAAAGTCACTGGGGGGAAGATTTGCCATTTGCAACAAACTTGCAGGAGGCTTTCTGCAAGTTATCTATCAAACTTACACTTGCTTTGGAAAAGATTCTGCAATGTTAATGCAATATTACCTTGCTCAGTGGGCGAACACATAAGCTAGGTTCATACACTCGCGAATTGCCTAACTATTTTCTATTGGTCCATTTTAAATAATATTGCGATATTATTTAAAATAAACCAACAGGGTTAGGTTTCGCTACGATTTTGTAATTCGCTTTTCGCAATTTGCGAGTGTATGAACCTAGCTTAACTCGCCACTGACTGACTGCTCTATCTGCGGCTGCTTTATTTATACTGTCCATTGAGGTTCCAGATCTTTCTACATTGTTCCATACCTGTGACTTCTTGTTCCTTCTAGAAATATAAATCCAGAGTGTCCGCTGCTACCAATACACTCCACAAGTTTCCTGTGACTATAAAGGTAATACTGTTCTATGGACAACACTTGTTTTTTTAACTAGTCTAATTAGGCTGGGTAAGAAACTCATCCAAGCTACTAACAAAGAACGACACGTGTCAAGTTCTATTAAAATCAATTATTAATTATTTGAGTTGTCGGTTACTCACACAGCACAGGACATCCAATATGTGTATCCATTGGAATATATATATATATATATATATATATATATATATATATATATATATATATATATATATATATATATAATATACATTTTACGTCCATGACCATGATGGATATCATATGGAGATCCAAGGGATATTGCTACAGCAAAAAATGTTAATAAAACTTAAATAATGTGAACATATGAGGATTTCTTATTCATTAAAATATAATCAGGGATGCATTCGTATTTCTCGATGTATATACTTTATTCAAGTATGTATATATCGATCAGACATCCACTGGATATACCTTGGGTATAGAAAAGACATCTATTAGATGCCTACTGGACATCCAGTTGATGTTTCGTTAATATGTTCACACCAGTGGGAAACAACATTGATAAATTATAGAAACCGTTATTTACATCTGGAAAAAGATAAGGGAAGAAAAATAACCCGTTCTAGCACCAGAAACGTTAAAACTGGCGCCAACAATAATTTTCCATCCAAATTCTCATTATTGCGATTATAACATTATTATGATAAAATTATTTTTATTTCAATATAGAGAGCATTGTTTATGTCTATTATTTCGTGATAAGAATCTTTTATCATATAGGGCAGTTCCAAATAGACATCATCAATCACGTGACAATTAGCAGTTTGGGGTCCAGTAAAGCCATGATACAAATAACTGGAGATATAATGAGGCTACCTATTTTTAGAACTGTCACGCGCATGGCGTCATGTGGTGAGTCCAATGCAACAATTATAACGCGACACAAGGTTTATAGATTAGATAGGCTGTCTGGTAACTTGCGACCAATCAGAAAGTGGCGCGGGAGTATGTCACATGAAGTCTGATTTTAAATCTAGTGGTGCATTACATATAGAAACCAGCTGGAATTGTTATGTGCGTCTTTACAAAGTTATGTTTTTTACGAACCTATAACAAGATTAAACATTTAATAACAAGTTGAAATTAAGATTTTTTTCATATAGTAACAGAATGTATTAAAGTTTTAGGATATTATTCGATTTCAAAGTAATGGATTCATTTAATTGGTTTATCTTGAAAAGGGTTAAAAATTACATATTTATTAAATTATAAATTCATAATGTCTCAAATTGGACATGACTTACTTGTTCTGAACTGCAATCTAGGTTTTTGGTTTCTTTTTCTTAATTGTTTTCCTATTTTACTTGATAAGCTTCATTTAATAACATGCAACTTTCACAATAAGTAAATTTTTTAAGTTTATAATATTTAGGTAGGTGTGTATTTGTACACATACAAAATAGTAGGTGTATAATTTTTGCAAACAATTTCCAACCATCTTCATCTTTGGAGTTGTAAAATAGTACATTGAGTTAACACAATAAGTAAATAATGTCTGTATATAATATTTAAGGAGGTATTTATTTGTATCCATACAAAATAATAGGTTTATAATTTTTACAATCAATTTCAAAGCAAAATACCATACATCTTGTTACGATTGTAAAATAATAATACAATGGGCTGCTATATATAATAAGTAAATAATTTTAGCACATAATATTTAGGTAGATATTTATTTGTACAAATACAAAGTCGCAGGTTTATAATTTTTACAATCAATTTTTGAGCAAAAAACTTATAGTAAAATAATACACTGGGTTAGCACAAGTAAATAATTTTAGTATATAATATTTACGTAGGTATCTGTACACATAAAAATCGTAGCTTTCTAATTTTTGCAATCACTTTGTTGAGGTCGATGGTGAATAAGAATTCATAATATCGAACCAATTATTTACTAGCTGGAAAAAATCGCCAGCTGCAATACTTGCCTTTTGGTCTTCCCCTGGGATGTAATGGTTCAATGTGTAGCAGTTGTGTTTGAAAACAATTGTGCTGCCAATTTAACATTTTGCCTTGAGCTCTTTCACATTGTAAATGTAATGGGGTTAGTTTATAACAAGCATTAATTTCTGATCTTGTATTTTCTAGCAATCATTTCACAGGATTTTTATTAATGACTGTATTATCCTGCAGCAGAAAACCAGTATCAAGGAACCTGTTTCTTAATAGCTTTAGGACATGAGGAACATCAGAAAAAAAAATAAAAAGGTTTTTTTTTGTAACTGGATGCTCAACAAACAGCTTTTGTTCATTAATGCCATAATCCTTGATTCCCACCGCCACAATCCGAAACACAAGCAACGTTATACTTTACATTATGTAAAGAGGTAATGACTTTTTCAAGTAACCCTTTAGTCATTTTTTGATCAAACCCCATATATATATATATATATATATATATATATATATATATATATATATATATATATATATATATATATATATATATATATATATAGGTTGCTTCCAGTTAGCAAAAAGTCCTCGTGCCACAATCACCTATAAAAAAATTGAGTAATCATAACAGCTCGTAGAAAAAAATTACCTACCAAATGAAAATGATTATTAGACAGTCACTTGCATATAAGAATGTGGTCCCATAATTTCATCATTATTATGGTAGTACTCATACAGTGATGACACTTTAACTTCATCATAGGACAATATGGTAGCTCTAAAACGATGATGTTTTATGTTCCCTGCAGTCTCCATAACATCTTCAAGGATGCCATCAGTCAAGTTAATGTTTGCAGTGTTGATAATCCAGGTAAAGGAAATTTTAGAGTGCTCTTAAATAAATATACACTCGCTTGCTAAAATATCTAATAATATTTTTAAGTAAGATTTAAAATATTTTAAAACACTATATCTAATTCATTACCAAATGCCCTAGATAATTCTTCTTGGGTCCAACGTGTCTTGCTTTTCCTTTTTAATAAAATTTCAATTTGATTAGAAGTTAAAAGATCTTTAAAGGCTATTTTCACTCTATCTTCAAAATTAATGCCAGCTTCTTTTAGTCCCTTTTCTAGATCTGAAATATGTTGCTGTAGTAAATTTTGGTGATTTTCATAGTAATCTATTTTTTTCTTCAAACACAGGTTTTTAATTTGCAATTCTTCATATTTTCTTTTTAAGATATCATACTGTTTCTTCACTAAAGGGTGATCTTTCCAACAAGTTTATGGTCAAAGTTTCCTCTTGACGCGATTACTTTCATCAGCTGGTTGTGTAATGTTCAATGATGATTCTTTATTCCTGCTAATTAAACTTTTCACGATAGCTTTCCTATTTTTATGCATCATTCTCTTGTACCTTTTACTCTCATTATGTTTTTCTTGCCCGTTCAACAGATATAATGAAGGAACAGCTAAAAATATAAATTTATTACTACAAGTAGGTATAATAGGTACTCTCATAGGTCTTAGGCAAACCTCAAATAATACGTAGGTACTACATATTCTTACACAAAATAAATAAATAATCAAAACCAACAAACACAAACTTTGTACCTGATTTTTTTAGATGCGTCGATTGTGTATTTATTATGCTAGCCCGCAACTCATCTTCAAAATCCTCAGGTTTAAAATGCTTACTGCAAATTCTCTTATTTGCAACATGCCAGACACCTTTGCGATAACATTTTCTTACCCATTCTTTTTGAATCATAGGCCCTTTAGGAACGTGTCTCTCCACTTTTCTTTGCCGTTTTAGTATTATTTTTGCACGTTGATACATTACAAATTATTCCACAGGGCATCTAAAAAGATATTTAGGTTAAGTTATCTATTAACTTCTTTTTTAAGTGTGTATAATTTATTTTTTGAAATTAAACATATCTACCTTTAGGATAAATTACCGATTTAATTCTTGATTAAATAACGTCCATTTCGTCCTCAGGTTGATGATGTACACTTATGTAATGTCGTAATTACAACAAAACATCTTAAAAAATAAAATACAGTCTGTAAGATAATAGTTTCGATTTAACTGCTATTTCGTACAAAATAAACATTAAAATATGTCTGTAACTGATCGTTTTCGAAAATTTTTTAGCAAACACATTAAAAGTTACCTAAATTTCTAATAAATATTATTTAAAGCACCAAAGCCAAACTTAAACTTTTGGCATTAGACTTCACATGACGTATTACCCTCCTCTCGCGTTTCTCCCGTCTCCGAGTTACCAGACAACCTGTCTAATCTATAAACCTTGAACGTGACACCTGTTTTCTACGACATTACAATAGGTCAACTTGAAAAAGGCAGAAACATCATTTTTTCAGTATCTGTCTGGCTGACTGTGTGGATTCCAGCAGAACTACTGTCGCGCTAATCAGTGGCCTCGTGCGGTGCTATCGGGGCGGCAAAGACTCGGACGAGCCCTAACGGAAAAAAAACAGGTGGCCCGTAAGTCGTTGGTGATACCCCCTATTTTGTTTTTCGAACATTCCTTATATTATTCCATTTTTATGGTTGACACTTTTAGTAATTAAGTGCATTATTACTTGAGACATGTCATCAGCGAGATTAAGAAGGGCTACTTGTTTGAGTTGTCATCGATTGTTTACCGGTAGAACAGAAATAATAACGGGCGAGTTCAGCAGGTGCCGCTAGCTATAGCTGCCAGCAGCTGCATTGTTATGTGAAAAAATGTTGACAAATGTTAACATTTTGTGACATAACAATGTGGATGCTGGCTGCGCTGGCACCTGGTCAACTCGCCCATCATCACACTCCCCACATCCACCATAAGAAGCATGTCATAGTGTGTATTTAGTGTTGTGTCGCCGTTTTTTTGTGAAATGAGTATGGATTCTATATCATAGTTATATAATAAATAACTGTATAAAAACAGAATTTGAACAATCGCAGTACACAAATATGATTTCTTTTTAATGTATAAGGAAATACCAATCAAAATTACCACATGATGACATTGATAAAAATTTGATATGCCAATTAATTACCCTTCCACAAATAGATCTTCTTCGATAGATAAAACTACAATACCTACATTGGCTCCCTTTCTGAAACACTTGTTAGACATTCTTCATGTGATCTTCGAACAACTTTCCCAGGATAATGACGTCATCCAGGTACACGAGGCATATTTCCAGTGTAGACCTCTCAAAACTGTCTCCATTAGACGCTAAAAAGTGGCTGGAGCATTACACAACCCAAATGGCATGACGTTGAACTGCCACAGTCCACTACCAGTGGTAAACGCAGTCTTCTCTTTGTCTTTGGGCTCAATCTCGACTTGCCAGTAGCCACTTTTCAAGTCCAATGTCGAAAACAATTTTGCACCTGCCAGTGTATCAAGTGTATCATCAATTCTGGGAAGTGGAGAGCTGTCTTTCTTAGTAACATCATTTAACCAGCGGTAATCTACATAAAACCAAAAAACGTTGCGATATTTGGACAGCAATTTAGCCACTGCTTGCTTCTGTTGTGGAGAAACATCTCCACTAGCTTCTGCTAAGACATCGCGTAGATGTTCTGGAAGTGGTTCATCCGGGATGGACGATGCTGGATCTTCTTGGTCGTGGCAACGCCGTATGATGGTTACTGGTGAGAATGTTCCGATTTCGGAACCTTTGGAAATCTTCTGATCAAAGCTCTTAAGGTTGGCGACTCTGACAGCTGCCAGCTCTTTTGCTTGAATAAGAGTTTTACCGACTAGTAGAGCCTTCTTAAAAAGATCGTTGTCTTCTGGTTCTCTAATACCCACCACTTGTCCCGAAATGTCTCCAACTATCCTCACTGCGACAATACTTTCACTCTGGGCTCTCACAACGACATCTCTTTTGGTCGTGACTTTTCGAATCGCAAGGTTATTCACAATCGACATGACTGCTTCCTCATCATCACCGATATTTAAAACATTGTTCTCGAGATCTAACTTGACACCGTCACCTTGTAGAACATCTAGTCCAAGTATAATGGGGTCTGATGTGGCGGCAACAATAACTCTCTGTTTGGTCGTCCAAACTCCAATTTGTAGCTTGACGTCAGTCTCACCAAATACACGAATCTGTTCGCCAGCAGCTGCAGTCACTTTGTAGACTCTCTCTGGCTCTCTTACCCGCCATATTGGTACCACACCACGACGGATAATCGTCCTGGATGCGCCGGTGTCTACAATCATTTGAGTCTTCCTGTCGCTGATGTATCCGTCTACGACGAGCGTGTTGCCAGAATTGTTGACCAGTGAAACAGTTGTCGACTTCGGGGCATTGCGGTGGGCAGCCAGCTCTCGCCCCATAAAGCTAGCTGCATTTAGTTTTCCTGTACGTTAGTTGAAGATTATCTTGGGGCCCGGCATTCACTCTTTATGTGTCCCACCTTGCCACAGTTCCAACAGCGTACGCCACTTGCACGATGAGCTTGCGTTGGCTCCTTATGAGTCGTGTGCTTCATCTTTTCTTCTGGTTTCTTCAATCGTTGCACAACCTTGGATAAGTCTGGCTTCTTTTCCTCTTCTGCGACTTGGAGACTGCGAACCCTCACATTGCCTTTAGAGGCTTGCTTGGCAGCTTCAAATTCTAACGAATGTGCCAAAGCATCGTTTAAGTTTTTATGTCCCGCCATCCTCAGCACCTGTTGAGTGTCGGTATCCTTGATGCCATCAATGAATGTTTGCAACGACAGCTGGTTCAAAAATTCCACCGGAACTGTGAGGTAAGCTGATCGTGTTAGACTGGCAACGTCGGCTTCAAATTGTTGCAGAGTTTCGCCAGATTTCTGGCAGCGACTTTTCAACTGAGTTTGGTACAGCTGTTGTAAATGCTGGTCTCCAAATCTCATTTCTAGGTAATACCGAATGCTGTCGAAACTGTTCTCTTCCTCCCTGGGAATTCCTTAAAGCAAGTCGAGGGCATCTCCTCTGAGAGCTACTATTAACGAGGTTGCTTTTTCTCTCTCGCCCCAACCATTTGCTGTAGCAGCGGCTTCGAACTGGCGTAGATAAATACCCCATGGGACTTAGCCATCAAATGTGGGGACCTTAATTCTTACGACTGGGCTATCTTCGAGTCTGATGTTTCCCTTGGCTAGGGTATCACACCTATTTTCTAGTGTTTGCATTTTCTGCTAAACTTCTTCTTATATACTCGTCAGCTTGTCATGTATATTGTCGCTGATACCCCTTACTCGACATTCTACTTGTTGGAAGATGTCGTCTTTTACCTGCTTCATACGTTCGTCCACACACGAAGTCATATTCTCAATTCTGCTGGCTTGTTCTTGCAGAATTTTCTTTGTTTCGTCAGCTCTTTTTCTTATTTCTTCTTTGGATTCTTCGTCTCTTTTCTGGCCTCTGCATCTCTTTTTCTCATTTGCTCTTTGATTTCTTCGTCTCTCTTTCTCAGTTCCTCTCTTATCTCTTCGTCTCTTTTTCTCATTTCTTCTTTAGCTTCTTCATCTCTTTTTCTAGCTTCTTCATCTCTCTTTCTGGCTTCTTCATCTCTTTTTCTCATTTCCTCTCTTGTCTCTTTTCTTCTTTGGCTTCCTCGTCTATTTTTCTGGCCTCTTCATCTCTTTTTCTCATTTCTTCTTTGGCTTCATCTCTTTTTATGGCCTCTTCATCACATTTTCTCATTTCTTCTTTGGCTTCTTCATCTCTTTTTCTGGCTTCTTCTTTCATTTCTTTAATCAATTTCATTAGCTGGGCGTCCATTTTGGCTGTTGCGCTACGTGTCTTAGGCATAGACATACTTAAAGTTGGTAAACAGATTATTCTTTTTCAAGAACACACCCAGTTATAACTTACCGCTGACACTGATCTTCCAGAGATTCTAGAAATTTTCACGTTGTTCAACGAATATTCTGCATAATATTTCTGCTAGCAGCTTGAAAATCCCACTTATGACACCAGTTGTTACGTTGTACAGGGTTCTGGATTTGTTGATTAACAAAACACAGCTTTCCAAACTACTAATTTATTATTACCAACACCAGAATATATCTCTTCTCTATTATTAAATGCCCATACAACTATATTCCACTATCGCCTTCTATGATCGCTTCCTATACACCAACACTGTTAACTCGCTTTATACTCTATGATCACTTTTACACCACCTTATTCTATATTAAACTAATTTACTCTGCGCACCGCTCGTCTATTTATACTGTCTATAGATATTCTAGACATTCTACATTATTCTACACCTGTCACTTCTGGTCTATTCTAGAAATGTCATTCCAGAGTGTTCGTTGTGACACTATATATAATTTTGATAGAATTTTCGTAAAAAATCAATAAACCTTTATCCGTTATTATACAAGATATGAACAAAATTGTTTACATTAATTATAGGGTGTCTTGAGCTACATCATAAAAAAATATTTCTACAATCACAGGCCCATAAATCGTTGGTGATACAAATTTTCTTTAAAAACTCAATAATGATGATATCCCAACTTTTGAATTAAGAAAAAATCTCTTCAAATGAGCGCTAATTAGGCCCTCTAGAACACATATCCGGGGTCAGTTTGAATTTATATATATATATATATATATATATATATATATATATATATATATATATATATATATAGGTAATCTTTGAATTTAGGGTGTCACACGGCGCATTCTAAACGGCGCAGCCGAGACATGGAACAGAAACGTAAATACCACTACAGTGTTGTCGGGTTGTACTTCTTTTCATTGAATAACATCTAATAAATATTTTATACTTTTTAATATATTTTTGCCTGTATCAAATACATCTAAAAATAGGTCCTACAGCATCTACAAATAATGTAAAAAAACAATATTGTTACATTTAAGTGTATATTTGTTAAATTTCCAGAGAACCACCCGAACGCTTTTAGTGAATTTTCTTCGAAAAAATCCACTATTGGGGAGATCCCGACTTTTGAATTTTATTTAAAAAAATTAAATGAGCGCGAACTAGGACCCCCAGAACCCATATCGCGGGTCAGTTTCAATTTTTATATGTATATTTGTATCACAGCGATAAGTCAAAAAATAATACGCAGATTTCGATAAACTTTGGCATATGCCCTTCCTTTTGTAAGTGACTTGGATAGGTTCGTTAGCCAGGAAAATCGGAACCAGTATTCCGGGAAAATTTTGTTTTCTGTCGAAAAAAATGTTCTCAAACAATAAAACAGCTGTGGTAACCAAATTTGGTAGGTAGGTTTGTGAGATAAGAAGTAGACTATAAACTAACATTTTTATTTCTATGTTACAAGCAAAAAGTTCAAAAAAAATATTTTGTGCCAGATAATTTCTACCAAAATTCACTACCATAACGCACTTGCTGCGTCAAGACTTTTAGAATAACATTTGCAGAAACATGCTTAGGACACATTGGATGCACAAACCACAAGTAAAATTCGTTAATTTGCATGCTCATGACCTGGACAGTTGGAGATGAAACGAAAGTTGGGTATCTTACATGCACGCTGACAGTAATGTTACCTTTTGTTTGCTTGCCTTTACCGAGTTATTGACATGTCAAGTTTTTTACACATACTTTAAACAATTTCTCAGCAGCTGATAGATAAAGTTTGCCATCTCGCATGTACGCTGACACTATTCTTACCTTTTGTTCTCTTGCCTTTGCCGAGTTATTTACATGTAAAGTTTTTTACACATTACATACTTTAAACAATTTCTCGGTTGCTAATAGATAAAGTTTGGTATTTCGCACGTACGCTGACACTATTCTTACCTCTTGCGTTTGCCGAGTTATGTACACGCAAAGTTTTTTACACATTACATACTTTAAACAATTTATCAGCAGCTGATAGATAAAGTTTGGTATCTCGCACGTACGCTCACACTATTCTTACCTTTTGTTCGCTTGCCTTTACAGAGTTATTGACATGTTAAGTTTTTTTGCACATTACACACTTTAAACAATTTCTCAGCAGCTGATAGATAAAGTTTGGTATCTCGCACGTACGCTGACACTATTCTTACCTTTTGTTCTCTTGCGTTTGCCGAGTTATTTACATATAAAGTTTGGTATCTCGCACGTACGCTGACACTATTCTTACCTTTTATTATCTTGCGTTTGCAGATTTATTTAATGTAAAGTTGTTTACACATTACATACTTTAAACAATTTCTCAGCTGCTGGTAGATAAAGTTTGGTATCTCGCACGTACGCTGACCCATTCTTACCTTTTGTTCTCTTGCCTTTGCCGAGTTATTTACATGTAAAGTTTTTAACACGTTACATACTTTTTAAACAATTTCTCAGTGCAGTTCTGTTCCGTGACACCCCTTCCTCTCCTAAACATTACAATTGACATACAGTTCACATTGGCCTTGGGAATCCCTGAAATATTCTGGACACATGGACAATTGGCTTCTACTGCCAAGTTGTCACTTCGCTTTCCATCACATCCCAGTAGCACCTCAAGATATTCCCAAAACAGCAGTCATAACTCCATTTGGGTTATTCGAATTTGTTAAAACCCCATTTGGCCTTCGTAATTCAGCACAAACATTTCAAAGATATTTACATTCAATTTTAAGGCATCTTGACTTTACCTACTCCTATCTTGACGATATTCTCGTTGCATCAACCTCTGAAAAAGAACATCAAGAGCATCTAACAAAACTTTTTCAGGCACTTCAAGACAACGGCATCCATATCAATTCATCTAAATGTGAATTCGGAGTGTCCGAAATTTCATTTTTAGGTTTTCGTGTAAATAAACCTGGATTATTTCCACTTCCTGAACACATCAAAGCTATTACCGACCTACCTTTTCCCGATACCATTGAAAAACTCAGAAGATTTCTAGGTCTCATAAATTTCTACCGTCGTTCTCTTCCACGTGCTGCGGAAATACAGCAACCACTATTCGACCTCTGCCAGAATCCCAAAAAACGCGACAAACGTAAAATCGAGTGGACTCCTCAGACTCGAGAAGCATTCGAACGTTTGAAAGAGGCACTAAAAAACGCTACACTAATAGCTCATCCGTCTTCTTCGCTACCACTGATTCTCCATGTCGATACTTCTGATTATGCCATAGGTGCTTCCCTCCAACAACTACGTGATCAAACACTAGAACCCCTAGGTTTCTACTCTAAAAAGCTTACTTCAGCCCAAAAATCTTACAGCACCTACGATCGCGAACTTCTAGCCGCTTATCAGGCAGTTAAATACTTTAGATATACCCTAGAAGGTCGCCATTTCACCATTTATACGGACCACAAACCTTTGACATACTCTTTTGAACAACGCGTCGATAAAGCATCTCCAAGGCAACTACGACATTTAGACTTCCTAGGCCAATTTACCACAGACATTCGCTACATACCAGGTCCTACAAACATTCCCGCAGACTATTGTTCTCGCATTGAAACAATTTCACTTTCTTCCACTGTGTCACTCCAAGAAATTGCGCAAGCTCAGTCATCTTGTGAGGAACTCAAACACCTTCTGCAGTCTAAGTCTTCCTCATACAAATTTCAAAACATGCTTCTTGACAACGGATTGAATCTTATTTGCGATTCTTCTTCAAAGAAACTTCGCCCATTCATTCCGCTCAAATTTCGCCGAAAGATTTTCGATTCTATCCACAATTTATCTCACCCAGGCATATCAGCTTCAGTCGATCTGGTCCAGGATAGATTTTGTTGGCCCAAATTGAAACGCGATGTATCTCTTTGGTCTAAAACCTGCATTCCCTGCCAGAAAGTCAAGATATGGAGACACACTTCCAGTGCCATTGGACAATACACCCCAGCCATGAGAAGATTCTCGCATATAAATGTTGACATTGTGGGACCATTACCACCATCACAAGGTCAACGCTATCTGTTAACAATAATAGACAGATTTTCTAGATGGCCCGAAGCAATTCCGTTGTCAGATATTACAGCAGAAACAGTAGCGAACACTATTTTATCATGCTGGATCTCTCGTTTCGGTGTTCCGCAATACATCACCACAGACAGAGGTAAACAATTCGATTGCCACCTTTTCACACACCTCACTAAAACACTAGGTGCAGACCACATCAAGACCACAGCTTACCACCCAGCAGCAAATGGTGTAATTGATAGATGGCATAGAGTTCTGAAACAGGCCTTGAAAGCTCATATGGACGAAAACTGGGTCGCTAAATTGCCAATTGTGTTACTAGGACTCAGATCGTACATAATTCCAGAATATCGCTCAACACCCGCTGAAATAGTCTACGGAGAATCAATCAAACTTCCCACCGACTTTTTCAACAGCACACAAGCTCATGATGTTCCACCACTTATATCTCAGCTGAAAGAAGACATAAGGAAACTTCGACCAGTACCTTTTAAACATCATACTGCAAAAAAGGTATTTGTCCATCCTAAGCTTATGGAAGCTCCTTTTGTTTTTGTTCGCATTGATATTCCGCGAAAAACCCTCGAACCGGTTTATGACGGCCCCTTTGAAGTGTTATCCCGAACTGACAAAGTCTTCAAAATCAAGAAATCACACGGAGAAGAGACAATTTCTGTTGACTGTCTTAAACCCGCATTCATTCTTTGTGATAACGAACAGACAACTTTCCAGCCTCAGACATCCTAGTGAAACTGAAAGTGACAGTGAAAGTCCAACACCTAGTGAAACTGAAAGTGACAGTGAAAGTCCAACACCTAGTTAAACTGAAAGTGACAGTGAAGTTCCCGTTCCCGTTCAAACTACACGCCATGGACGTAGAGTTCGATTTCCACGAAGATACTTGAACTAATAGCGTTGCCACTGAGAGGTGAGTATGTGGCGGTGGTTCCAACCGCAGTGTTTCCGTCAACACTACTCTATGTTTCTGCATAAATACTCTTGACAGTTAAACGTTGCGTTACGTTATGCAACAGCCAGCTGTCAAGAACTGTGGCATATAAGAGACACCGAGCGATCTATATCTCTCTCCTCGCTACCAACCGCTACAGTGAACACACGTCCTCTACGCTCGGTCAGTTATCTGTTATGTACTCATGTACTGTTGTAATTGTTATAGTTAAATGTATCATATAGTTTATTCAGTTAGTGAAATAATAAAGTATATTAAATGTTTACGTATGGATTTAATATCAACAAGTGCAATTAACATCCATACAGTGTACTAAACTGAAAGAGAAGTGATAAATTGGCAGTAGAAGCCAATATTTCATGTTTCTAGAATCTTCCAGGGATTCCCAAAGTCAATGTGAACCTTATGTCGAATGTCATGTTTAAAAGGGGAAGGGGTGTCACGGAACAAGACCATACAGAGAAATTGTTAAAAAAGTATGTAACGTGTGAAAACTTTAAATGTAAATAACACGGCAAAGACCAGAGAACAAACGGTAAGAATAGTGTCAGTGTACATGTAAGTTATCTGAAACTGTTCGGAAGGTTATTTGCCAATTAACCGTAGATATATGGTAGTGAATTTTGATAGAAATAATCTGGCACAAAATTTTTTTTTGAACTTTTTGCTTGTAACAGAAATAAAAATGTTAGTTTATAGTCTACTTCTTATCTCACAAACCTACCTACCAAATTTGGTTACCACAGCTGTTTTATTTTTTGAGAACATTTTTTTTCGATAGAAAACAAAATTTTCCCGGAATACCGGTTCCGATTTTCCTGGCTAACGAACTTATCCAAGTCACTTACAAAAGGAAGGCACATGCCAAACTTTATCGAAATCGGCATATTATTTTTTGACTTATCGCTGTGATACATATATACATATAAAAATTGAAACTGACCCGGGATATGGGTTCTGGGGGTCCTAGTTCGCGCTCATTTAATTTTTTTAAATAAAATTCAAAAGTTGGGATCTCCCCAATAGTGGATTTTTTCGAAGAAAATTCATTAAAAAGCGTTCGGGTGGTTCTCTGCAAAATTTACAAATATACACTTAAATGTAACAATATTATGTTTTTTTACATTATTTGTAGATGCTGTTGGACCTATTTTTAGATGTATTTGATACAGACAAAATATATTAAAAAGTATAAAATATTTATTAGATCTTATCCAATGAAAGAACTACAACCCGACAACACTGTATGCAGTATTTACATTTCTGTTCCATGTCTCGGCTGCGCCGTGTGATACCCTAAATTCAAAGATTACCTCTATATATATATATATATATATATATATATATATTTGTGTGTATGTGTGCCTGTGTGTGTTCAAATGCAAGGATGGCAGCAGAATGATCCTCCACTAGCCACAGACTTTTATAAATTACACGGTGAGGATTTGATGTTTTATATATGATACGGTATAGGCAAGTGGCAAGTAGGAAATCGATTTGCTATGTTTAATCATATCACTTAGATACAGTGCTTATATTTTGTCTTATGCTCTGAGTACTTATTAACATCAATATACAAACACAAATATATACACACATACATACATACATACATACATATATATATATATATATATATATATATATATATATATATATATATATATATATATATATATATATATATATTGTTATATTTTTATTCAGATCTTTTTTTTTCCTCTAATTTGTTTCGGGTTACATAAGGACACTTGTTCGCCAAGGGACCCGCCATGCTCATACACAAACTAACTGGGCCACGGAACTGATTGAGGTTACACACAGGGACAGACAATATGACTCTAAATCTAATTACATGTATAATTTCTGCAAATTTCTTAACTATTTAATGTTATTGTTTAATACAAACCACCAGTTTATTTTATTCCTAGCTTCCTACTTAACTACATACTATTATTTACAATTTTAAATTAATTTCACTAAAAAATCTAATTAAATAAATGTACACGTTCTTTTTATCGAGGCCTTATAGGTGAGTTATACTATGTGGCATCGTAATGTTGATTATTCTCAACGCGTCTAACAATTTATTGCGGGCCACAGTGTTGAGTGGGCAAGAAAAAATTATATGATTAAGATTAGCAATGGTGTATCCGTCACATGTGCAGAACGGGCTGTTTAGCACTCCTATTCTATTGAGGTGAGCAGGATATCTGCCTTGATTAAACTTGGCTCTTATCACCGTTGTTGTAAATTTTCTTGATTATGTTCCATATTTATTAATATTATTTGTTAGATTTGGGTTTAGTAGTGCATAATGGTTATTTGATGTTTTTATATATGCATCCCATTCTTCTGCCCATTTTCTCCCAATAGAATGCCTCAGATGAGCTTTGACATCAGACAAGGTTACCTTGTTGAGAATTTCTCCAGTTACTATAGCTTCTCTGGCTAGTTTATCAGCAATCTCGTTTCCTATTATCTGACTATGTCCTTTTACCCATATGAATATTACATTATTATTAACTATTATTTCTCTATATGTGGAAACTAATTTTGTTATATCATGATTTCTAAAATTTTTTGGCTTGTATCTTTTTAGGAATAGCAAAACTGATAATGAATCACTAAATATAAGCGAGTTGCATTTGCTGTCCTTAACCCAATTTAGTGCCATTTATATGGCGGTAAATTCTGGAAGTTGGGCCATACACAATACACCCGTAGAATCGACCTAATGTAAGTTCTATAAAATAGTAGCGATGTAGCTACATCTGCACCCCAATTATAACCAATGGTTGCTCTTAGTAAGTTTAGGCCATTCTTGCATCTAGACTTTACATATTTTATGTGTTCAGTCCACAACAGTTTTTTGTCGATAATTATTCCTAGATATTTGTAAGAATTAACAACCTTGATTGTATAAAAACTTGTTCTTATGTGGCTAGGTAAAGTTATTCGATGTCGGGTGAAGAACATTGCCACCGTTTTTTCCACGTTTATTTCAAATCTTCTCTCTTCTGTCCATTTCCTCAAATTATAAGCAATATTTCTCAGTTTTGTAACACAGTGAGAGTATGAAGGCTGCACACTATAAATACAGAAATCATCAGCATATTGAATGGATCTTATACTATTGTCCCACAGCATATGAAAGATTTTAGTATAGACATTAAATAAGAGAGGACTCAACTTAGAGCCTTGTGGTATTCCATATCTTGCTGTTATTGGGCCATGAAATTTGTTGTTGCTATACCTAACATATACTTTTCGTTCGTTGTAGAGTTGAACAATATTTGTGGCAGCATTCTCAGACAGACCACACTCTACCAAGTCTCTAAACAATAAATTGTAATTGACTGTGTCATATGCTCCCTGGACACCGACAAACAGACATACAACAAACAAATTTTTGACAAAGCAAACTGTATATCCGTCACTAATTTGGCAATTGCATCCATTGTACCCAGGCCATTTCTGAACCCATACTGTGTATAAGGCAAAAGTTATTTTGCTTCAAGATGAAATTCTACCCGTCTTATAATCATATCCTCAAAGACTTCTAGCAGGCAGTTCAGAAGAGATATAGGTCTGTAAAAAGTAGCTAAATTTTCATTTTTCTGATATTTTAAAAGTAAACATATTATTGTTTCTTTAAGGTCCTCTACATAATTTCCGTTAATCCAGCAATCATTGTAAATTTGAAGCAACATATGTTTTGCCATTGTTGTCTAGTTATTGATGATATAATATGTGATTTTATCCATGCCTGGTGATGTATTTTGTCTCAGTGATTCTAACACAACATTGAGTTCGCTAACTGTGAAAGGCAAATCCATGAAATTTGCTGCCTCTTCTGCAATAAAGGTATGTCGAAAACTTGAAGCGTCTGGGGGACCCAATTTAACTAAAAATTCCTTGATTACATTTTCTGGTATCTTACGAGTTGAAGACGTTCCATTACATTTCATTTTGCTAACCTGCTTCCATATTGCCGATATGTTTGTCGGCCCACTTAAGCTATTTACATAATTTTTCCAAGCTTGTTTTCTTTTAGATTTATATAACTTTTTAGCTTGTGCTTCCGCGTTTTTATAACTAAGGTAATTTTCCCAGTTTGATGTTTGTTTGCATCTAGCTAACGCGTTTTTTCTTTTCTGATTTGCACTGTGAGATTCTGTATCCCACCAAGTTGGCTGTTTGTTTTCTGCCTTCACGATCTTCGTCTGTTAAATTGTTTGACTCGCCGCAAAATTAATAGCACTTATAAAAAAGTCATATTTACTGACTTAACAATTTATCATCTAGAGCCACCCAGAATGGATCCCAGTGAGCCGGGGTATCCTTCCACTTAGCGTAAGGAATTTTGTGTTCTAAAGTAAACTGCGGCCCCAGTTCAACCAAAATTGGATAGTGATCAGAGCCCATGCTATCACTGAGTACATTCCAGGCAGCTATGTTTGTCAGCTGGGAATTTACAAAAGTAATAATATCAATCATAGACGGCGATTCCAACAGTCTACAAACTTTAGTTGGTAAACCCGTATTTAGTATTACATAATTCATATTATCCAGGGCATTGTAACATGGTGATCATCTTTAGGAGATCCCCACAGACTATGATGTGCATTGAAATGACCGCCTTTTCCTTTGGAAAGGCACTGTTGAAAAATTGCTGTCCACTCATTTGTAGATACAGCAATATCTGGTGGTTTATACACTGAAACTATGGTTAGGTTAACATTAGGAAGATATATAGCACAAATATCTAAGTCACTAATGAGCTTGCTACAAGTATTTCCTGAAAATCTAAATTTTTGTTTATTAAAATGGCTACGCCCCCACCGTTTCTCCCGATTCTGTCCTTACACACCAACCTATACCCTTTAAAATTAAATTTATCGTGTTTTGGTTTTAACCAAGTTTCACTTATCATGATAACATCGACTCGATTATGTAATACATATTGTAATAAATTGTCTTTGTTTTGAACAATTGATCGAGCATTCCACTGAATTATGTTTAATTTATTCTGACTGTGACTCGCCATCACTATCATTGATACACACAATTTCGTCTGCATTAAAATTTAATTTTTTCATTTGAAATACATCCGCGACTAACTTTTCTAATGATTCTTTAATATTAATATTCTTTATATATGCTTTTTTATTTGTAATTATATTTCGCAAAAATTGATCAACATAAACTGTTAATTCATTTAAAATCCTTTTTTTTTATAGTCGATATACTCGTCTCTATATGGGTTTGGTATTACAGGCTGAGAGTTTGTTTTATTTGTCGATGAAGAAGGAGATGGAGAATCGACTAGCCTTATGTTTCTTCACTTGATAAGCTTGACTATATACGCTTGTGGGCGTTTTTGTATTTGTTATTGGCTTTAAATTTCTAATAAGTGGTGGTGAAGTGGAGGTTGAGGGTAAGCTTGGAAACTCTTTGATATATGCAAGAGCAGAAAACCTATTTTGTGTGGTAACTTTAGCATATGAAGGGTTTTTTCTGTTTTCAGCTTCCTTATAGGTGAGATTTTTAATGCCATAATTTCCTTAATTCTCTTTTGTTTCATAAAAATCGGGCATAAGCGCGAAACCGTATTATGTGCATTGTTTTTACAGTATAGGCAATATTGTTCATTTGTGCATATTTGGTCTTTTTCGTGTATCGAGGCGCATTTTTTACAAAAGGAATTGGAATTTTTACAAATTTTTGCGACGTGCCTGTAACTTAAATAGCGCATACACTGTACGACTGGATATATGTACGGTTCCACCTCAAAATTCACACCGTTTATGCGAAATTCTCTAGGTATTTGATCGCCTAGAAGGGAAACTATAATTACTTGTCTTTTGACTAATTTTGATTCTCCGTTCTCATCTATTATTCTTTTGTACATTCGTTTAACTTCTGTGACAGTCTTAGGCGAATCAATTGCTTTTAACAGATAATCCTCATCAAAAAAGGTATCAATCAAACACACAATGCCTTTTCTCTGTGAATAATATTTTGGAATAAATGCAACTAGCCCATTCTTCCTTAAAATATCATTATTAACAAGTTCATTTGCAGTTTTATATGTTTTAACAATAACCTTAACCTTCTTGTATCCTATTACTTTAATATCTATTATCTCTTTTTTATATCTTTCTTGTGTAAACAGGTGGTGACCTACACGAACCGAAAGAAGTCTTCCAATATTTTTGTTTAAATGTTGAACATGCACAAAATACGGGCCTTGATCTGTGTTGGCATTTATTTTCAAAGTCAATATATGTGGTATCCACAATGTTCTTATCACTTACCGTTTCAGGCTGTATTTCCATCTCAACGGGTGGGCCTTCAGGCCCGCCCTCCTTTTCTTTTATGACCTACCTACCTTCTATCCTATTACGTTTCTTTGTTTGTACAAACTTAATTTTATATAAATTTATAATTTAACACTGCTGTGAGAAAATTTTAAACCTCACTACAAAATATCCACTATTTAAACTACTTTTTAACCAGCTAAAATTTAATTTATTTGCAGAGCAAAATATATTGAATATCACACTATAGCAGCTCTGTCACGACTCATATATATATATATATATATATATATATATATATATATATATATATATATATATATATATATATATATATATATATATATATATATATATGTATGTATGTATGTATGTATGTATGTATGTATCTATCACACCTATAACTCAAAAAATAATGGGCCGATCTTGATCAAATTTGGTGAGTACCTTCCTTTTGCAAGTGGCTTGGATAAGTTCGTTAGCCAGGAAAATCGGTCCAGGTTTTCCCGGAAAATTTTGTGTTTTCTTTCTAAAAAAATATATATCTCTCCGGAAATAATAAAGTAAGGGCAACCAACGTTGGTATGCCGGTTTGTATTATAAAGAGTGAACCATGCACCAAAATTTAGGTCTCTAAATTAAAAAAAAAAGTTACAGGCAGTTAAAAAAAAACAATTTTGAAGTTTTCCTCAAAACGTCAAACTCGCAATTTGAAACGTCAAAATTAGCAATGAGGCAAAGAGCGTGAAACAAATACGGATTTTGAAAAGAAAATGTTGCAAGAAGAGTGTTCTGCGAACCGTTAAGTTTCAGATTCAACGTCATTGCCCTTCATTTTACTAAAATATTTACAGAAAATTCATTTCAATTAGACCCTTTCTCTGATGCTTTGGCTGTCTGTTTAATTAAGTTGATGCTTTCGCTGTAGGTTCAGTGAAGTTTATGGGTTAACGGTCTATAATTTTTAGCTAATTTTCGTAGAACAAATTCGTTGATGCATTTTTGCATTTTTTATCGAAATATGATGCGTTTGTAAGAAAAAAATCTGGACGCAGTAAGTGCGTTTTGGTGGCCAATTTACATTCAATCCTTCAAATTTCAATAACTCAATTTGCTATTAACGTAAGTTTTGTTGGTTAGGAAACCAACATTTAACTTTATTTTCGGAAAATTTGTGTATATTTTCAAACAATAAGTAATTTTGATAAAATATAGTACATTGTTTCTACTACATAGGCTATACCGGTAATCAGATTGATGCCTGCTCGCATTTGCTATTAAAAACATTTTTATGAAACTTCACTTCCATAATGCACTTGCTGCGTCCAGACTTTTTTAGTCGAACGCCTTATGTTATTGCATTTTTGCATTTCCCATCGAAATATAATGCATGTTTGTAAGAAAAGAATTTCTGGACGCAGCAAGTGCTTTATGGTAGCGATTTTTGATTAAATGCTACACATTTGAAAAGATCAATTTGCTATTAACCTATAAGGTTGACCAAGAAACGGATTTTTCGGGAACACTTAAGTCTACTTTCGTAAATTTTTGTACGTTTTCAAACAATAAAGTTATTTTGATGAAACATGGCACGTTGTTTTTACTATATAAATTATACTGGTAACCAAATTTGATGCCTGCTTTCTTTAAAAAAACACACATATTTGATATTAAAAACATTTTAATGAAAATTCACTACCGTAACACACTTACTGTGTCCAGACTTTTTTTCTACAGATAGCGAAAGAAAGAAAACTTATAACAAAAATATAACTCATCAGAGTCGCCTCTATAAAACTGAAAAAGCTGCTTATGTAAAAGGTAAAAAATTATTGAAACCAGCGGATGTTGAAAACATTGTAATTAATCTTATGTATCCACCCAAACATGTTCAATAGAGTTTTTTATATAAATATATTCTGCATTTCTTTCGCTATGTGAAAAAAAAATGCGATTAAGTCCTTATTCGAAACAACCTTCACAATTGCATTTTGACAGATATTGTAACTCTTTTCAGATTGTTTATTGTAGAGGTTAAGTTGTAACATTTAAAGTATACCCTTTAAAACTGTCCCTAATTTATGTCGGGGAGATACCAACTTTTATTATTTATTAGAGGGCTCACAAAGTTATTTGGGCTTTTTCGAAAATTTTCTTGAAAAAAGTCAATAATGAGGCGATCGCAACTTTTGTATATAAAAAAAACTTCTAAAAATGAGCGTGAACTAGGCTTTCGTTTAGAACACAAATGTCGCAAGAAGAATGTTTCACATACCATAAGCTTTAACCGTCGTTGTCCTTCATTTTACTAAAATACTTCCAGAAAAATTCATTTTCAATATACCCTTTCTCTGATGCTTTAGCAGTACTTTTAGCTAGAGAGTTTATCGTTCAATGGTTTATAATTTTTTGCGATTTTTCGTAAAAATTCAATAAAGCTCAATATATCCGTTAGTAGAGAATATACGAAAAAAAAAGTGTACAATGATTATAGGGTGACGGTCCGACTAGATGCAAGTCAAATTTATCTAATAGAAATACCTATATACGTATAGGCTTCTACTCTGGCTCCGCATAATTTTGTCGGTATTTTTTTAGCTTTCTCAGCAACCGGTTTGGCCATTGCGGCATCTTCACAACAATAAATAATAAAATAGTTTACGTTTTCGGCGGCTTTTTTATGCGGGAAGCTAAAAAACCGCGGACTGACGGTTTCATTTTATTTGGACCAGCAATACCGCCGATTCGTTAGACAGAACATAAGATTACTATTCCCTGTAACTCAGAATGCTTATCGGTCAACACTAATATAGTTAATAAAAATCGTTCTTTGTAGGTTTCGCTATTATAATTCTAAACCATTTTAAATAATTTTCTTTTCATATAAAAAATATCTATTATTAAACCTTGTGGAGGTTAGTTCGCAGTTCTTAAATATAAAAAGAGTTTTAAGATGGTTTAGAACTATAATAATCCGATTCGCAAGGAAAAGAAGGACTTATATACCATATAACTGTTGACCCATACCAAATAATTAAAGAACACACATTGGCGCTCATCAAACAAAGTTGACTAGAACACATTTCAAATAGGTTTCATTGCTATTTTACTTAGTATTTTATTACTATTTTGCTTCTGTCGAGTTGTGAAACAAATTGACTTTTATACTAAAGCAAAGTAAACATTTATTCTCATGAAAGTAAGTGGTTACAAAAATTAATATCTGATTACAAATAAATTTTTTTGTTACCAAATTTGGGTGTAGCCAATGAGTAGCAAGATAAACGTGATTTTAAAAATGTCTGTTTACTGGATATTCCAAGTATCCGTGACGAACCGAACATGCATTTTCTTAACAGAGCCGCCTAAATAGTTATTGCATCTATTTTCCAAAGCGCCAAAAAACGATCTATGTATTCCCTTATACAATAACTATCGAGAGCTACTACTAAATCTACTTAGCTAGCAAATTTTTTAACCATTTTCATGTTTTAACACTTTTGCACGTGGAAATTAAACAATATTAGTGAATTTTGTTCGGGAGGAGTGTTAACCTCGAGAGGAGGCAAGCTTGAGATGAGGCAACCTTGAGAGGAGGCAACCTTGAGGGGACAACCGCCATAGAAATGTTGACCTTGAGATGAGTGCTGACCTTGGGAGGAGGCAACCTTAGGAGGGGTGTTGACTTCGGGCGAAGGCAACCTTAAGTGTGTTGACCTTGGGAGGAGGCAACCTTGAGAAGAGTGTTGACCTTGAGAGGGAGGAAGAGGAGGGTGCTGTAGAAGTCCCTATTATTACCTACTTGCAGGACTATTTACATTTAAAACACCGAAGTTATTTTCCAAACATATATCTAATTAAGATTGTTTACAGATTGCAATTGAGTGCCGAATTTGTTTAAGAAATCATTTAAAATTACAAATTGTTTTAATATTATTTTATATATGTTTATGGACCGAATTTGTTTCCAAGCGCTATTTTAGAATTGGACCTCACTGTAAGAGAAAGCGAAACCCGAGGATCCAATCCTACTACCTAACCAGAAGGGTGGTGGAAGAAGCCATATGCTTCAAAGCTGTGCAACCTCTACGAATCTAATTTACCTGGTGAAATAGTGGATGGTAAACAGATTCACGTAGAAACTAATATTGTACCTGGAACTTATAATAACGGAAAACCTTCACATATGTTATATGAGTTTGCTCAGATTCCGATGGTTAACCCAGGCTATGGCATTGATATACAACTTAAAAATCTGATTTATCTGAGTGAACACACACACACACACACACACACACGCGCACGCACGCACGCACGCACGCACGCACGCACGCACGCACGCACGCGCACACACACACACACGCGCGCGCGCGCGTCACACACACACACACACACACACACACACACACACACACACACACACACACACACACACACACACACACACACACACACACACACACACACACACACACACACACACACACACACACACACACACACACACACACACACACACACACACACACACACACACACACACACACACACACACACACACACACACACACACACACACACACACACACACACACACACACACACACACACACACACACACACACACACACACACACACACACACACACACACACACACACACACACACACACACACACACACACACACACACACACACACACACACACACACACACACACACACACACACACACACACACACACACACACACACACACACACACACACACACACACACACACACACACACACACACACACACACACACACACACACACACACACACACACACACACACACACACACACACACACACACACACACACACACACACACACACACACACACACACACACACACACACACACACACACACACACACACACACACACACACACACACACACACACACACACACACACACACACACACACACACACACACACACACACACACACACACACACACACACACACACACACACACACACACACACACACACACACACACACACACACACACACACACACACACACACACACACACACACACACACACACACACACACACACACACACACACACACACACACACACACACACACACACACACACACACACACACACACACACACACACACACACACACACACACACACACACACACACACACACACACACACACACACACACACACACACACACACACACACACACACACACACACACACACACACACACACACACACACACACACACACACACACACACACACACACACACACACACACACACACACACACACACACACACACACACACACACACACACACACACACACACACACACACACACACACACACACACACACACACACACACACACACACACACACACACACACACACACACACACACACACACACACACACACACACACACACACACACACACACACACACACTTGGTGTTATTTTCATTGCTGCTTTACTTACCGAAGAAGGCCGTTTCAGCTCTAGTTCGTTTTAGCAAAAACGAAAATATATATCACTTACGTTTTCTTTTAGATTTCGACCTCCTGAATCAATCTGTCTAAGTCTTTTGCGATGTAAATTTATCATTAACAAAATATTCCAATTCAATTTAAACCTAACCTCAAAATTTATATCTTTTCTTTTTGCTTGAAACTTTCATATTTCATTTCCCCTGATTTAAGCACTAATCACATATATTATGCTACCTAGAATTATTGACCCTAATGTATACAAATATATATATATATATATATATATATATATATATATATATATATATATATATATATATATATATATATATATTAGGCATTTATGGCAGGTTATGTTGCATTATAATTACTGGCAGGAGTTTTGTTTCAGATTCCAACCAATCAGTTTGCTCAAATGGAATTATAGGGATCTATATGGAGTTCCGTTTTGGAAGGATTCTATATGGATCTCCATACTATTGTGGTAGTTTATGTGAAATTTCATATAAGCTACCATATTTTCCCTATTTAATAATGGTTTCTATGGGGATTTCCATATGAAACCCTCGTATATTTATATGGAAAATCATATAAGATTCTTATGTGGTTTTTGTCGGAATTCCTGTTTCAAATACTCATATTCGACCATATAGAAGCCCATGAGTTTTTTTATATGTTTCTATATGGCATTTCTGGCAGGGTTGTCTAATGCATGTATTTAATTCGAGTAAGCGAATTTTCATCATATTTTAGATGTCAACAAAATGCATTTATAACCACAATCTAAAGGTTATGTCGCCTTGTCCAATACACGCATTTTATTTCAATGTGTTAACCTTTTTTCTCTCTCTCAAGTTATATATCATTAGCTGCCTCGATACCACACTCTGGTGAGTTATAATGATAAATCTAAATTTAAAAATAAAAAGAACAGATCCTTAGTTAAGTTAGGTATACTTTAGATCTATGATCTCTACTATCTGTTCATTCAACACCAAACTATATACATCCTGCCGTCTGGTAGTCGGTGGCTGACACATCATCATGAATCTCAGTTTAAAAATAAGAATATTGCTGGCTGTCATTTGTCAAGTTCAAATGGTGGATGTCATCGTGAAGTCACACAGGTGCCCACAAGGTTGAAAGCTGGGCCAGAATTCCTCATCTATGCCTACTTATATGCTCGTAATTAACACCTCTACAATATGTGTTAGCTTGCAAAAAATTCGGATTCACATAGACTAACATTTGACCCCCGTTGCATGAGCATCCGTCCAGCTGAATCTAGTTACAACTTGTGATTCTTCCTGGTTAAGAATAAAAAAATCTAATCTTTTAACAAAATCAAAATTTGTAGTCGAGCCAGTAGTTAACTACAAAAAAAAACATCTCCTAAACCTTAGTTTTGTTTGCCAGAAAAATCTTATAATCAAAGCATAGCCAACTCCAAAATATGTGAATAAAAACAATGCCAATTCTTAAAATATGTTATTGTTACAAAAAATACATTTCAGCTGCTGTATTCTCAGTGATGTTTTACTGAGAAAGTCCAAATAATTTCATTGCATTAAAACACGTCACTAATGCTATCTCTTCTGGTTTCTTTTTCATAAAGGCTGCAATCATCTCTACAACTGCAGGCAAAGAACAAGGTTCGTTTCTTTGGAAAGTACAATATCTATTTAAATAAGTCAACGACCTAGAATAAATTAGACTTCATTATAATTAAATAATGAAGTAAATAAATAATGCTAATTCAAAACTTACCTTTCTGTAAAATTTTCTTTAACATATGTAGGTAACTTTGCAGCCCTCGTATTAGGATACATAAATGGCGCATTTGTTTCCACCAAAAGTTTTTCTAAAGGTAAGCTTTCACTAGAAAGAATTTTCCGAATGCTGGAATCAGTTTTATCCTTACAAAGGTACCCTAAAATAAATCGAAATAAATATCGAAAATACAATGGAACACGTGAAAATGTAAATAATAGTAATAAAACAATAAAAGAGTCATGGTACAGTAAGCGCATTATGATAGCGAATTTGTATTAAAAAAAAAAAAAAAAGATTAAGCAGTTAACAAAATCTGAGATATATGAATAAAACATACATGAAAGTCTATGACCAAGCGAGAGATTACTTTTTTCATTAACCAAAGTTGTCGTGATCAAACTAATAAATATAGGTCATAAAACCATGCTATCAACTTAAATATTTCGAGCTAAGCAACTTACAAATGCTCAGGTACCGTAAAGTTACACAAGTTAACGTCCAACAGGCAGTTTGTAAAATTTCTTAGCCTGCAACTAAGAAATGACCGCAAACTTACAAATGGAAGTTAAACCTGAGTCTCAAATGTAATTCCTATTTTGTCAGCTTGTTTCCCCATCTCTAATCTTCCATAAGGATACAAAGCTAATGTTTCTGGAAGTTTATATTTGCTTTAGTATATTTGATTTTTTTTAGAAACCTAGTTTTTGAACCGTCAGTATATACATATATACATACATACATACATACATATATATATATATATATATATATATATATATATATATATATATATATATATATATATATATATATATATATATATATATATATATATATATATATACAGACGCAGCAAGAGCGTCACGTAAAGGTTGATCCTTGCGGAAACATAGATCCATGTGCAAAGGGAGCTACATGCGCAAAGAGATATCCATGCGAAAAGGGAGATCCATGCGCCCACTAGTAATATACTATTATACAAACAGTAATATACTCTTACAACTTACCAGTTAAAGCTAAATAAAAGCCATGTTCTATGTAAACTTGAGCTTGCTCTGAGGTACCAGTAAAGTTATGTATAACTATGGAGGGTAGGTTGTCTTTATACTTATTTAAAATTTCCATCAAGTCATTATATGCATTTCTTTCAGTAATAAACAGAGGCTTATTTAGTTGAATGGACAGCTCGATCTGAAAAATAAAGGTTGTTATCAAATAAAATAAATTTTATCATGAAGTCTTCATTAACTAAAAGTGTTATCTAATATGTAAAGGTACTAATGAGAAGCTTGAATGATAACTGTCAAAATTCGCAATTATCATGTGATACGCCGTGTGTATAGGCAACGTGCAATGCACGGACCAGTTTTTCCACGTCAGCCACATGAGAAGCTAAGTCTACAATTGCTATTGCCTCTTAGTGGCGTGACACGGTCAATGCGGAGATGGCCTATCGGACAGTCTTTATAGTCGAGATACTGACCATTCAAGAATTACTGGGGCGTATTTGCAAGTGACCTGGGATTGTGTCATACCTAACATACATCGGTGGGCGGCTGTATCATAAGTGTTACAAAGCAAAAGCAGATGTGAGAGTGTCTCGCTCCACGTCAACATATTTAACCACTGTGAAAACCACAGCTAAAGTATGGACAGCCAAAGTTACTGGTCGACAAAGGCAAAATAGACTTGGCCCATCAAATAACGACGACCCTTCAACGACTTGAAAACTTGCGCTCTGGAACGTACAGGGCGAAAGAGGTAAACAAAATGAGATTTTGTTAGAGACAACCCCACAAAAGTCACTTGGAGAACCCAAATCACCACAACACATCCTTTTAAAGACCTGGCGATCGTCTCACTAACAAAGTTGGCGTTATCAGATAATGAATAATTCTTCATCCACTGATGACGCTAACTTTGTTAGTGAAACGATCTTCAGGTCAAAAAGATGTATTGTGGTGATTTGGGTTCTCCAAGTATACTTATCAGTGCTCATAACATGTTCCAATCTTCACTTAGTGACCCCACAAAAGGCTGATGGTGCATTAAATTTGGTTACCAGTATAACCTTTATAGTAGAAACAATGTACCATCTCTCATGAAAATAACTTTGTTGCTTAAAAAAGTACAAAAACTTTCCGAAAATAAACTTCAAATGTTTCCAAAAAACTGGTCCTATTTCCCGGCCAACGAACCTCTTCAAGCTATTTACACACCTGCCAAGATATAATTATTTACAAAAAACTTTTGGATGAAACTTCCAAAAAAATGTTTGCATGGAAATTTCCATTTGTTTAATGAAAATCCGAAAACATTTTTTTTTACAATAACTTAAACATTTATTATTAATTACCAAAATTTTTACGGAAACAAAAAAACTTCCGCGAAAATCGAATAACAATTTGTTACACAAACATTTCCTAAAGGAATACATAAAATTCAAATTATATCTGTAATTGTCCCCTGTGGGTCCGGGGACTAACTAAAAGAATAGGTCCATGGTAACTCCTGCCTGTCGCACGAGACGACTAATCGGAGTCACGCAGATGGTAGTGGACTTTTCCTTTACGTGATAGCAAAGCATTTTTTCACGCCCGAGGAGGTACCACCCCTTACATCAAGTCCTAACGGACGTTTCCGGTTCTTGTGTATGAGTCAGTTTCCCTTATAAGCAAAAATGATGATGGCTCATCCTTGTACAAAAGATTCCGGAGGTAAAATAACCCTCCATTCAGATCTCCGTGAGAGGGGTGTACAGGGGGCGCCAGCATCAAATTTAACATATCCTTCTCGAATATATGTGGCCTAAATTCTAACCTGAACTCCGTCTACCATTTCCTCCAGGTTAAAAGGCCCCAACTCCTCTTCCTTACCGAAACCCAAATCAGTGCCAAAACAGCCACTAATCACCTTAATTTCCCGCGATACACCAGACTCCCCAACTTAGAAGCTGGAAGAAAAGACATACTATGGATGAAACTCTCAGGGCTGCAACTAAATTCATCTGTTGCATTTACCGGTCACCTTCTGACAACAACTTTGTCCAGCTCTTCGACTACCTTTCTGAAAAAACCGACCATCTGATTTCTGAATATCCTTCCTTCAAGGTCACTATTCTTGGTGACTTCAATGTCCATAATAAGGAATGGCTAGGATCTTCAAAAACCGATCCACAAGGGAGAGCAGCGGACGCCTTTGCAGTCAGCAATTCTTTAGCCAATATGGTTCAGCAACATTACTTTCCTCCTATCCCAACACAGAGCTCAAATCCCTTGGATCTCCTTCTTACTACAAAACCTGAATGCTATAAAATATCAGTCACCGCCCCCCTTGGTCGCTCAGACCACGGCATGGTCACTGCTAGCCAATATGGTTCAGCAACATTACTTTCCTCCTATCCCAATACAGAGCTCAAATCCCTTGGAGCTCCTTCTTACTACAAAACCTGAATGCTATAAAATATCAGTCACCGCCCCCCTTGGTCGCTCAGACCACGGCATGGTCACTGCTTCCTGCGCAATGCAACCCGAGGTCACACAGTCATCACACCCACGTATCGTTTGGCTCTACAACTCCGCGAACTGGGAGAAAATGCGGGATTACTTTTCCCCATTTCCATGGACGTCTGTCTGCTTCTCTCATCCTGACCCTTCTGATATCTCACAAAACGTCACCGAAGCTGGCATGGAATTATTTATTCCACTTACACAGGAAACCTCTTCAGTCAATCAAAAGCCCTGGTTCTCTAAATCCTGTTGCAAGATCAGACTTGCAAAGGTCAAAGCTCACAAAACGCTTCTACACAAGAAACCGCTATATCCGCATTCTTTCTGAGGCAAAAAACTCGTTTAATAACCACATCAAAAACAATGTCCTATTAAGCTCCAACGGCGGCAAACCCTTCTGGACTCTTGCTAAATCTATTGGGAATAATTTCTGCAACAGCACGTTCCCGCCTCTTGTTTCAGGGGATGAAATTGTTTCTACCGCCCTGGGCAAGGCTGAACTTTTTGCCTCGTTGTTCGCCGGCAATTCTACTCTCAACCTACCTCCAAATGTTCAACCACCAACAGTCCCCAATGTCGCGCATAAAATGACGGATATCATGTTCAAAACTAAAAAGGTACGAAAGATGCTCTCTTCTCCTAATACCAGGAAAGCCTCTGGCCTTGACGAGATCCCAGCAATTGTTCTAAAAATGCGCACCAGAACTTGCTCCTGTCCTGACTCGTCTGTTTCGGACATCTTACAATAGAGGCATATTTCCTAGTAACTGCAAAACTGCTCGAGTACAACCCGTCCCCAAGAAAGGATCCAAAGCGCTTCCTAGCAACTACAGGCCTATTTCTCTCCTTTCATTCGTGTCTAAAGTGATGGAAAAGTATATAAACACCGAATTACTAAAATTTCTTGAGAAACACAGTCTAATCCATGACAGGCAGTATGGATTCCGTCAGCGTAGATCAACTGCCGACCTCCTTTCCTTTGTCACCCATTCTTCGAACAAGTCTATGGAAGTACACGGTGAATCCAAGATTGTCGCTCTAGACATATCCAAAGCATTCGACCAGGTGTGGCATGCAGCGCTGCTTAATAAACTTCCGGCCTATGGCCTACCACCAAAACTCTGTACCTGGACAGCAGATTTCCTCTCCAACCGGAGCATTTCTGTTGTCGTGGATGACCATTCCTCTAAGCTGTATCCAATTAATGCAGGAGTTCCTCAAGGTTCAGCTTTAGCCCCTATTTTGTTTCTTCTCCACATCAATGACCTCCCCTCTAGCACATCCAACCCAGTTCACAGTTACGCAGATGACAGCACCCTCCACTCAAACATATAATATTCTAAACCTGTCTCTTTAGGATCGCAGACTCATGGAGGGTACTGTCTCCGTGGATCTCCAAAAAATATTAGACTGGGGAACCTACCCTCACCCAAAGGCTGCCATCCCTTGCCCACTGACGTGCCGTTGGTGACCTCTCTCTTTTTTATAGATATCTGCACGGGCACTGCTCAGATGACCTTTCTTCCATAGTTCCTCCACCTGCTGCCCCCAACAGATCTACCAGGGGAACAGAGCAAATGCATCCTTTTACTGTCCAGGTCACCAGACATAGAACATCTTGTTATGCTTCCTCTTTTGTCCCGAGGACTGCCTTGCTGGCACATGTTTTTCCTTCTCCTCCGAACCTCCAAACCTTCAAGTCCAAAATTAACAGGTTGCCTCTTTCCTCCTTGTAGACACCCATGGTACGATAATATTTAGGCTGTAAGCCCTCGTGGTGTGTTATTGAAATACATTTTTTTTACATAAAAATTATGATTGAAAAAAATTTTGTTTTTTTAATTTTCCAGTGGAAGTAAGGAAAAAATATAAGCAGAAAAATATTCATATTTTCATGCTACAAGCTGCCAGAAACAAGTTTCATTTGACATTTGTGAAAACAATTTATCAACTTATATAATATTATGAGAATTTTTTTTTCTACTTTAACATCGGCCTATTTCCGCGACTATGGCCAATCACCGACGCCAGGGAGCAGTTTCACTTCACTATCCTGAAAATGTTGCTCAACTCCTGCGTTTCTCTAAGGGATATTTAACGTGCCCAACATCGCATGGACACGGGATCGACGGATTTACGCCCCCTCCGAAGAGCGAAACGTGCAGACATTCCACTTGCTCAAATACAATGCCACAACCTCTTTAGAAACCCGCTTGGTAAGTACCGTGCTCAGCAACTCAGTGGTTGAAGAAGAAAAGGTTGCTTAGTGTGAGGGCTTGCCTTAACTGGCCGGCCAAGTGGAAGGGAAACACAATAAAAACCCCCCAAATCAAGGTGGAACAGCACAGGCCAAAGATTGTGTGGCAAAGGTGTAGCTTAGCCGCTACTGTGCGACCTCTAGAGCACCTAGCGCACTCCGGCATTTAAGTGCATTCCTGTGTCATGCGAGTATCTGATGCATGCGTAGTATCTCTAGGACTGGGAAGAAGCCCTTAGATGTTCCTACAACGGCCCGGCCGATTACAAAGTCGACATAAAGGCCTACAAACAAGAAGGCACAACTTGCGACCATAGAGAAAACAAAAAAGCCCCAAGAGCTAACAAAAATCTCCAAAAGGGCACCTTTGTAAAGTGCACACAAATAAACCTTCAACATTCCAAAGCAGCGACAAGCGTGATTAGAGGATAGTTTATTGGACCCAACCTAAACAGAGGGCTGGTACAAGAACTATGGATCTATACAGGACAAATCAAGGGCATCAATATAAACTCATGTAAGTTAATTTACTGTAACACAGATAACACACCAAGAACAGCTTTGCTGCTAAATTACAATATACATGTTACTCCTATTTCAGAGTTGGCAGCTGCAGTAGTAGAAGTGCCAACATAGGGTGGCAAAGGCATATTGTAATAGCCTCAGCCTATTTACCCAGAGATGATGACAACCAGCCGCCTACCGAGGAAGTCCAACAACTCATTTCATGGTGAAACGAAAGAAATGGGCATTTTATCAGTGGATGTGATGCTAATGCTCACCACCACTTAGGAATAGGAAAGGGAAGTACCTATATGATTACTTGTCTGCTAATAATGTAGACATTGTCAACAGAGGTAAAAAGCCAACTTTCATAAACGTGATCAGAAAAGAGGTATTAGATGTAACCCTTGCTGACCCATTCATAACACATACAATAAAAAACTTATTCCTATCAGATGAACCGCCTATGTCTGACCATCAAACGATAACATTTGATATAGTCAGCAATTAGATGTGTGGGGGAGCGCAGGGTGCCCAAGCTCATCGACTGGGATGCCTATAGAGTGCATCTTTAGCTGGGGGTACAAGGGCTGGACTGTGATCTGGACACTGCAGAGCAGCTTGAAGAAGCCTCAAGCCACCTAACCAAAATTAAAAAGTCTGCCTACGAGAGCAGCTGTCCTGTCAGGCAAAAGGCGACCGAAAGGGACGTGCCTTGGTGGAACAGGGAACTGAAAGTTAATTTAAATATTTGGTGATACTGCATATTAGGGCCCGACTAATTGTAGATAAATATACTGCTGATAGATGAAGTTTACTACCTTATATGCACTCTGATACTATTTTTATGTTGTGGAAATTCGTTTTTACATTCTGGGAATCTGCTGTGTCCGAGTTATTCACATTATTAGTTCGTCGCTAGTCACATACAGTAAGTTTAAACTAACATATTTTAAATTTTTGTGCGTGTCAAATGCATGTTTTTGTGTGTACCGTTCACTCTGAGTCCGAAAATTTATATTTTACGTTCAGTTTCAGTCCACAGCGGTTAGTCTGGGTTCGGGCTTAAAGTGCCCTATATATTTACCTTCCTTTTGAGGCCAGCTACCCATAATTTCTTCCACCTCCATACTTTGAGATTAAAGCAGTGTTGCAAAGTAAAATAAAGCGATTAATGTAGTGTTCTTAACCGCGCAAATTTATATACCACGTAGTCAACACCGAAGTTTTTAGGTTCACTTGATATTTTATTTCCATTTTGACAATTATATTTGTTAGAGCGTTTTTATTCTCTAAGTATAGCATTTTTTGTCTATTCTACAAACTTTATAGTTAAATACATTTCCTGAAACATACATATAGATTATATTTTGCAAGGAGGCAACCAAAGATGTATTTTTATTTCAAGAAAATGCCCACCTCAAACTTATTAATCATTATGTATTATTGATTTGAAGTAGATATGCATGTTTTTTTTAACCAAACACACAAAAAATATTATAAATAATTATTTCTACGGAAACACTAAAAGAATTTGACCAAGTATTTTTTGCATGAAAATTTGCTGAAAATGACAAAATTCAATATACCTAATCTGTAATTATTAAAATTGAAAAAAAAGGAAAATGTAAAAAGGTGTTTTTTAACTTTTCACGAAAGTTTGAGCCAGTGGAAGTAAAGAAAAACTTAACATGTTCCCGAAAAAACAGGTCCGCTTTTCCTGAAAAACGAACTCTTCGTGCTATTGACACACCTGCCAAAAATTATTCACAAAAGCTTAAGTTTGACCTTTTCAAGTCTGGCCTTGTTACAGGATTTAGAGAATCAGGGCTTTTGAGTGGCTGAAGAGGTTTTCTGTGTACGAGGAATAAATAATTCCATGCCAGCTTGGATAATTTTGGTGACGTTTTGTGAGATATCTGAGGGGTCAGAATGAGAGAAGCAGACAGACGCCCATGGAAATGAGGAAAAGTAATCCCGCATTTCGTCCCGGTGACCATGCCGTGGTCTGAGCGACCAAGGGGGGCGGTGGCTGATGTCTTATAGCATTCAGGTTTTGTAGTGGGAAGGAGATCCAAGAGATTTTAGCTGTGTGTTGGGATGCGAGGAAAGTAAGTAGGTTGCTGAACCATATTGGCTAAAGAATTGCTGACTGCAAAGGCCTCCGCTGCTCTCCCTTGTGGATCGGTTTTTGAAGGTAGTCGCAGAGCTGGACAAAGTTGTCAGAAGGTGACCGGTAAATGCAACAGATGAATTTAGTTGCAGCCCTGAGAGAGAGAGTTTCATCCAAAGTATGTCTTTTCTTCCACCTTCCAAATTGGGGAGTCCGGTGCAGGGTTGATTGCTACGGACGTATGTGCACACGCCTCCATGCAATCTAAAGGAAGTAAGGAGCTCACACACCGGAAAATTAAGGTGATTAGTGGCTGTTTTGGCACTGATTTTGGTTTCGGTGAGGAAGAGGAGTTGGGGCCTATTAGCCTGGAGGAAATGGTGGACAGAGTTCAGGTTAGAATTTAGGCCACATATATTCGAGAAGGATATGATGCCGGCGCCCCCTGCACACCCCTCTCCCAGAGATCCGAATGAAGGGGTATTTTATCTTCGGAATTTTTTGTACAAGGAGGAGCCATCATCATTTTTGTTTATAAGGGAAACCGACTCATACACCAGAACCGGAAACGTCCGTTGGGACTTCACTGGCTCCTTGATGTAAGGGGTGGTACCTCATCGGGCGTGAAAAAATACTTTACTATCATGTAAAGGAAAAGTCCACTACCACCTGCCGGTTCACAAAATTGCATTATAACCACAAAACTACTGTTGCCTACTCCAAGGGAAATGACTGGTTTTCCGGTTCTTGCTGGTTTTGTAAAGTCGGTGGTGGTAAATTTGACTATGTCAAGATCTTCAGCCCCACGTACATTAATCCAAGAAGCAGTCATACAGCCCTTCGACCCACTTGACACGATTGCAGAAACAAGTCTGTGCAACCAACTACGTGACACCATTACTCAGCACTTGGTATGCACAAGTATGGTCACGACGATATTAATACTGGTTGGAATCATTGTCACAATCAAGAAAAAAAAAAGGCCAGAGAGAGATTCAACCAACCAGATGAAGTCCTCCTGCTGACCTCCACTTAGACAACCCGACACAGCCAGGAGAAGAATAACGACCATAGGTGTAAGTTAGGATAAGAAAACATAATGTATATAATTTTATGGGAACAGTTTGAATAAAGTATACACCCCTTATGTAATTATTAGACGTTCGTAGTAAGTTAGTAGTTAGGTAGACAGATCTATTGTTAATTAAGTAAGTAGCTCTAGTTAATAATTCTACAGCATCCAGGCAAACTATGGAGTGGCAAAATGTTCAAACAACAGACGTTATTTAGTTATAGATTTTTGGAATAGTTTAAGTAAGAATAGTTCCACAGCATCCAGACAATCCGTGGAGTGGCAAAATGTTCAAAGAACAGAAGTTATCTAATTACATATTTTACGAATAGTTTTAAGTGAGAATATAAATAGTATACAACACAGTTATTGAATCATTGCAATAAGTAAACAAGGTCAAGCCATGCAAACAATAACGATATGCTGACTAAAGGAATCACACACATACACACACACACGCGCGCGCGCGCGCGCGCACGCAAGGCCAAGTGCCCATAAATCTAAATATAAATGTTATCATACTTAAAATTAACTAAACTATCTTATATATATATATATATATATATATATATATATATATATATATATATATATATATATATATATATATATATATATATATATATATATATAGTCACAAAGTGACGTAATTGTCATTAGATGATTTAATTAGTTAACAGGGGAATAGATCCATACCATCTGCATTTAATTTAATTTTGTTATTAAAACATTCGCAATGGTTGATAAAATATAGTTTCAAGAGCGCGTCGCGAGATCGGTGGAAAAGTAAGGATGGTAGCGGGTTACGATCGCCCAGGCGGGTCCTGCGGTATGCGAAACGATGAAAGCGGGGACGGACGGGCTGGTCCGCTGCATCAACCTACGCGCACCGTGTGCAGCGCAGGAACTGCAGATCATTGGGACCGCAACGGGGGCTGTATATCGGCTGTAACGCGCTCGACAATTTAGTTCTTTTTCAGCGAGCGCAGAGCCAGTCAGGGAGAGGAAGCAGCCACCGTCCGCGTCTCGATTCTTGGTGTTGGGTTTTATTGTGTATTTCAGGCCGGCCGTGGGAGAGGAGTAAGCATCGATTCGTTAGGTGCACCAGCTTAGTAGAGTTAGCAGCTGTGGCAAGTGGAAAACGCCGTCTTCAGCAGGCCGCTCATTTTCGCTTCGTTTTAGGTAGGTCGCTGTCTCTATAGCTGTACGGTGCAGGGCCTGTATGAAAGGGGTTTTCCACGGATCGGTGTCTCTCTCTCTCTGTCGACGGGCACCTTGGCGCGCTTGGTGGCCTTCGCCAGAGGTGATGTTAAAAGTCCAGGTGTGGAAAAGATTTTGAATGTTGTTGTGTTTGTCAGTGGTTTTATTTCAGAGAGGCGGCCGCAACGGAGCTTCGCATAAATAAGTCCATCGTTCACTTCTGTGGGTATCAGCGGAGCGACCGGGGGAGCCGGGGCTCGCATTCCAAAGCTGCTGTCTTCCCGGAAGCGTGGGGGCACTAGCAAAGCGGCTGACTACAAGTTGATTTGAACCCGGTGGCGGTCTAGTCACGATCAAGTCACCCAAAGTGGTCTCCCGTGGAGCAGCCCCTACGGTTTCGGTGACCGGCTGCAGTAAGGGTACTTCGGGCTGCCATAGATTCCCAACAGTGTTGGTAATCGAGACAACCCGGCGAGACTCGACCTCCTGGACGTTCGGAGGGGGTGCCGTTTTTCAGTCTTCGTAGGAAAAGCTTTCTTTGTTTCCGTCGGGAGGCGCAAAAGGGTTGCGTTCCTGAGCTGGAGTCTTCCCGAGAGCACTAGCAAAGCGGCTGACTACAAGTTGATTTGAACCCGGTGGCGGTCTAGTCACCCAAAGTAGTCTCCCGTGGCGCAGCTCTCGTGGTCCTGGATCTGGACGACAGCTGGGATATTTCGGGCTGCAGTAAGTTTCCACCATTCCTGGCGATCGAAACAGTCTGGCGATACCCGGTGTCCCGACCGTCCTGAAGGCATTGTTTGGAGGCTTTGTTTTCTTATAACTTGTTAGGGAGGACTTTCTTTACTTTGTCGAGGGGAAATTTCCACCTCCCTTGGGAGACACTTCCTCAGGTCGTAGAGTCTGTATGACTGCAACGCATGCTTGAGGGTTCGTAATTAATTAGTGATAGTAGAAAGTAGAACAAGCCGTTAGCTGATCTTGATATTGCACCTAGAGTTGGCTTTCAATTCACATATTGCATGCCTGCTTCAACCGACCACCTGTCCGGTGCCTTGCTTAGCGATCCCGGGACGCTTCTGCCCGCTTACCAGCCTCGAGTTTACAACCCCTCTTCGTAATACCGTCCGTATAACTCGCGAATATTTCTGTTTCTGCCTCTGGTCTCTAATAAATTGATTTGTTATCCAATAAGTTAGTTTAAACGTGTGGTATTCCGGGAGAATCCCTTGTGTAAATACTTTGTATATATTTTGTAAATATTTCACCACTCCTACTTTTTGTAAATAGATTATTTGTTTTATACGGTATTTTATTCAACGCTTCCCAACCAATCCACCCCAACCTAATACGCAACATTCTGCTCTCTAATACACAGGCCATAATTAAGGAGTCCTGAGGGATTTTGCCTGAGGACTTAGGCGAACCCTGTCTCCACTGGAGTTTACCCCGGGTCCGTGTAGCTATAAATAACAACCGAGGACAGAGATATAGTTCTGAGGAAGCGCAGCGTCTTCCTTTAAACCCTCGCTGCTGGCGCCTGAGAAAATCCCGTAATAAAGCCGTATTGATAAGGTTATCCCGTGGGAACCTCCCCATATTAGGGAAAGATAACCTTATCCCGATTTGACCCCTCACAATATATATATATATATATATATATATATATATATATATATATATATATATATATATATATATATATATATATATATATATATATATATATGATAGGTTACTTAATGTTAAGTATCAGTTTTTGTAATGAGTCTGTTACAAGCCGATCATCATGTTTGAATAAAGAAGTAAGTTATGATTTATCTACCAATTTATTATGGTGCATCGGACCCATATATTCTGCTTATCTTATTATACTTACACCTTTTCCCATCTTTAAACACTATTAATTTTTCGCAAATAAAAGTATTTGAACAGGGCTACCAAGTATGTGTATCTACATAAAACAATTTTGTTGATTTTGTTGGCATAATAACTTCAGTATACACAATTCTTGTCACCATGACGATTGAAGAAAAAGGTGCTATAATTATTTGATATTTGTTTGAAAAACCATATAATGTGTGTTTTATTATACCATGATGTCATCATCACAGTTTGCAGTTTCGTCGCCCCGTCATCGCAATCATAATTCTCTGTCACCAGCAGCCCTCTTGACTTCATTGTAGTTTCCACACTTCATTAGCTGTGCCAGCTTCTCGAGAAGTTTTTTCTTTTTTACGAGCATGTGTCCTTTAAATAATTTTTTCGAAAGTGATTATGTCTCAGAATAGGCCCAATAAATTTTGCCGATCCTCATCTCATTTCTTTTAGCTAACACATATCTGCTCTCATCTCTTCTAGCCCATTTTTATTCGTCTTACTATCAACATACTGTGTCTTTGTCATTTTTCTTCATATCGACATTTCAATAGCTTCTATGCTTTTCATGCCTTGAACAAAGTTCAGGTTTCCGAGGTTACACGACCAAAGCCCATACGTACAGTTTTTTAACCTCTTCCTCAGGTCCAAGAGGTTGTTACGCCGTTTAAGGCAGCGTGATTAGATTAATTTTCTCTTTGGTAGTTATTAAATGCTTGCGTGTAGAATGATAAACAGGACAACAAAACATATTCATGGATATAGTTTGATAATTTCTATTTTTTGTTGTTGTTGCTATTGGCATCTTATAGTTTTCAATGCAGAATTGCATCTGCTATCAATAGCTGATATAAAATTTGTACCATTCCATTAAAATTTTTCAAGTTACCTCCACTTCCGACGAAACCAGCAGTTTCAGGGAAGAGGCTGTTATGCCATTTGAAGCAGAGCATTTAGTTACTCCCTTCCACAAAATTTTGCGTTTAAAGGGAACAACGAAATATATTCATGGATATCTTGATAATTTCAATATTTTTTGCTATGTAGTGCTATTAAGTGCCAGTATACAAATTGTACCATTCCATTTAAAAATTTGAAGTTACCTTCACTGTCGATGAAACCGAAAGTTTCAGTAAAGAGATTGTTATGCCATTTGAGGCGGCGTATTTAGCTGCTCCCTTCCATACAATTGAGTGTCTATGTTTGGTAGTTATTAAATGATTGTGTATAGAACTATGAACAGGACAACAAAATATATTGATGGATATCTTGATAATTTCAATATTTTTTGCTATATATGTCTGATACTTTTTCATACAGAATTGCAACTGCTGATCAAAAGCTGATATAAAATTTGTACTATTCCATTTAACAGTTTCAAGTTGCCTCCACTTCTGGCAAACACGGAAGTTTCAGAGAGAGGTTGTTATGCCATGTGAGGCAACGTATTTAGTTGCTCCCTTCCAAAAATTTTTAGTTTCTATGTTTCATAAATATTAAACGATTGTGTGTAAACGAGACAACGAAATATATTCATGGATATCTTCGTAATTGCATTTTTTTGCTTTGGATGTCTTATACTTTTTAACGCAGAATTGCATCTGCTACCAAATGCTGATATAGAAATTGTACTATTCCATTTAAAATTTCTAGTTACCTCCACTTCCGGTGAAACACGAAGTTTGAGGGAAGATGTTGTTATGCCATTTGAGGCGCTTATTTAGTTGCTCCCTTCCACGAAATTTTGGGTTTTTATGTTTGATAGTTATTAAATGATTGTGTGCAGAACAATAAACGGGACAACGAAATATATTCATGGATATCTTGATCATTTCAAGTTTGTTGCTATGGATGTCATACTTTTTAACCCTGAATTGCATCTGCTATCAAATGCTGATATAAAAGTTGTACATTTAACATTTTTAGGTTACCTCCATTACCAAGGAAACAGGAAGTTCCAGGGGATACATTGCTTTTGGTGTACAACTGTGTAAAACTGAAGCGACTCTTCGTGGCATACCTTTTTCTGCAGTTTGCTTGTGACGTTTTTAGTATAAACTATTATAATAGGCACCTGAAGTATCTAAATATACACTTGCTAAGTACTTGTTTTCCAAATACGTATTTTGTACATGTGTGACAATCTGGCTTATAGCACGAATTGTACCGTTCCTTCTTCAAATGCAAACAGATATCTTTTCAGTACAATTTTGTGTTCACATTACGACTCTAAGCGACTCTAAACGAATCTTGATCATCTTCCTAAAGGTTTTGGTTAAGCAAGACATCAAGGACAATGGTTTGTAGGATGCAGGCATCTGATCTTCGTGACCAGCTTTTAGGATTCTACAGATCACTACCTCCTTAAACTCATCAATATAATTACCTGTGTTCCGCCACTCATTGAGTGCATTTAGAAAGATTTTTTGCTGAATATGGTAAACGGCTTAAGTGTTTCATGAGTAAGTCTATACATATATGCAAAAATTATTACATTTAAACGATATTACATGCACATCTATCGAATTAGGTACGTTATCTTTTCTATTCTGTCGATTACGTAGAAAAAAGCATCTAAAATAAGAAATAAAAAGTTCGGGGCGCAGCAACTGCGTTATGGTAGTAAATTTTTATTAAATGCTTCAAATTTGAATAACTCAATTTTCTATAAACTTAGAAAGTTTAATTTTGGTATGTAGTAAGCTCTTTCCTAATGCAAGACGTCCACCAAATTTCATTAAAATAATGATGTAATTTTCGGAGAAAAAATTTTTTCGAAAGAAAATTCAAAATTTGAATAACTCAATTTTCTATAAACTTAGAAAGTTGAATTTTGGTACGTAGTATGGCCTCTTCTAAGGAAATATATCCGTTAAATTTTATTAAAACAGCTT